>MU551594.1:265876-300073 GCA_024362625.1 Silurus asotus | reverse complement strand
ATAGAGAGAATGAGGTGACAGGAGAGAAATAAGCATGTATTATTAGGTGTCCTTTTTGTTAGTAATAGTTAAGAACACTGTGCTGTATGATTAAAGCACAAGTAGGGACTCTTTCCAAAATAACCAAATAACAGCAAACTAAAAGGAAGAGCCATAAGGTAACCCAGGCAAGATGGATCTCTGGGATATATGGTACAGTAAGATGGCTCACCACACCACCACCACCAAACTTCTTTGTACTGTACACATCAGAATGGAAAGATGACAGCATGCAAATATTCAAGTTCACCAAAACACACTTTTATTTTTGAAGTGTGGTGGTGGATATTTAGGCTCATTCAACCATAGTAAATTCAAGTAGTGATGTATGTTAGGTGAGGAGACCTAGGGAGAGCTTTCCAATTTTTCTCAAAGCTGCTCCAACCCAAGTAAAGGATACAAGAAAGGGGACAAGACAAGAAAAAAAAGAAAATAAAATCATAAAAAATAAAAAATGTATTTCATAAGAGGGGTCTGAGGTTTCAGTTTTTTCTATCAGTCATAATGTTCCATTTATTGCCATTTTTCCAGCATAACAAAATCCTCAAGACATAGAATTTCCCACTTTACAGCTTCTCATGTTTGTTTTTTTGTTTTTCTGTCACATTATCTTCAAGAGAAAGACTCTAGTAAGCTGTTCAATGTGTTTATCAGTGTGGAATAACCGAAAGTTGTTGCGTGCATACATCACAATTTTACCTGTTAGCATAAACTGTTAAAACTTTTCATGTAATTTATTATTCATACATTTAAAAAAAACCCTAATTTGTTCTGTTCTATATATGAAATTGAATGGGTAGACCATTATAAATGAAATGAAATAAGTGAAAAATGTATGTTCAGGGGTCTCCACCAGTCTAGGGTTGAACGTAACCTTAATAAGCAAAAGAAGGTGGTCATGTGAGAGCTAAAGTGGCAATAGATAGTCATCTAACCTGGTGCAAAAATAACCAGATAATGATGACATTATACCAGCATTGATATTGCTGCCTATTATGTAAATCAATTAGCTATTTTATTGCAGTAATGGAAGGAGAGTGTTTTAAGTTTTTAATGTGGATAGAAAAAATGATTAATGCTGAAAATTGTGCATGGCTATAAGATGCTTTCTAAAAGCTTCTAATGTGAATTAGCTACACACATACACACACACACACACACACACACACACACACACACACACACACAGACACATAAATAATGTAATGGTATGAAGATTTTCTTTAGCCATGCAAATACATACATTTACAGATTTTACATTTTATTTTCATTACAAAAATCCTGCCTTGGCATGAATAACAATCTGTACACACTCTTGTCAATCGGAACATTCGTTCTCAAAATATTAAACTGAAATACTTTAAAATGTCTGTTACGTGTCTGCTGTTTTTTTTTTTTCTACTGCAATCCCCCGCCCCCCTTGTGTTGGCTCTGTCTTCATCTCTCTACTATCTATAGGTGGAGCCACCTGGTAATTTAAATGAAGGCCTGGAAAAAAGGACCAATGATGAGCAAGAGCACAACCAGAGGAGGCGGAGCCTTCTGTTCAAAAGCAGCTCCTAAAGCCCCTGGGGGGGAATTGAAGAACCAATTGGGAGAGAGGTGTTGTGCTAGTTGTCTCGGTTATACTAGCGCACCTGGTTTAAGAACAGGTAATAATGTGTCTACATTCCACCATGTAAGTTTTGCCATTGTTTAGACACCCTAGGTAGCGGGCAGGTGCCACCCGATGTATTTTTTGGTAGCATAGCCTAGAGTAGTCAGCTAGTCTGTTGCTGTTTGTTGGTTGGGTTAAGCTTCCAAAATACAGCCTAGGGGAGACCTTTTTCTTATGTCATTTCTTTGGCACTGCCCATGTGCCGGTGTGAGGTCTGGTCTTCTTGACTCTGTGGAAAACCCTGGAATCTGTTTACCTTACTGCACTTGACCATTAAAGCAATAACTGCTCTAAACTATGGTCCTGCTTTTTATCCAAACAACCCACAACAACTAAATGGTTATTGTTCCCACACTCCCCTAGGCCTAGCCAAGGTTGGAATGTAACACTTAAAAAAAACCTGCCAGATGTGTTCTTTACTAGTTGGAGATTTCTTTCTGAAATTGTGTATCAGTTTATCGTAGAGCAGTTTAATAGGATTCAGAGGCAGCGACTGGTCCTGTTGTATAATGAAGTTGGTTCCGTTGAGCTGCAGTCCAGACGGAATTGCATGCTGTTGGAATATGGAATGATTGCCATGTTTGGGACGGTTTTTCTTTCACCAGGGATAAGTCTCCAACCTTCCCTGCTTCTAAACAACCCCAAACCATTAAGCTTCTACCTCCATGTTAGAATCTGATGCTGAGGCAGTCTGCTAACATCTTCTCCCCTGTTCTCTGACATACATAAGTTTCTCTATTAAAGACAGAAATGTCAAATTTGGACTCACCTGTCAACAGAATCTTCCATAGATGGATAGATGGATAGATAGATAGATAATCACACTATTCTATTTCTGTGTACATTTTCAAGTGAACAGAATTCCAAATCTAATCCCTGTATATGAAATAAATAACAATTTACTTTTATTTTTAGCATTTCAGTTTTTTATGTCAGTTTTACTCTGCAAACACCAATAACAGTTCAGACTTGTCAGTTCTGGCAAAAAGCCCTGCTTTAAGTGGGATAATACATCGCTCAGGTGTGAGTTACACCAATTTAATGCACTCCTTGAAGGAAACAATCACCCGGTTTGCATCACTTAATTGCTTCAACATCTTGCATGAAATAGCAGACACCATGTATTATTCCTTATTTCCTGTATTTGTGTAAAAAATATAAATCTTCTGCTAAAACAAAGAAACAACACACCAAAATTAGCAAACATTTCGCTTGCACTAACATCAAAAGGAAACCCTCAGTGTGTTCCAAAGCTGGCCGCAGAATGTATGTGAAGTGATTCAGAAGGAAGGATAAAAAAAGTCAAAGTGATATATGTTTTCCAATAACTTATATCCTTGTATATGTCTTTATAACTGCTTTAATCTCTTTTATTTCCTCTGAACAGCTTTCAGATCCTGTTCTATTACTGCCATTCCTGCACTCATAGCCCAGATAAATACTTAAATACGGATCCATTTTCTCTTTCAGCCCAGAAATTTCTGGAAAAACAACTGATGCAATACATTTCAATGTTTGCCTGTAATTCTCAAAAGTATAAATGGTTCAAATTTCAAAAGATGAAAGATTAATTTTCTTTTTTTTCATGTGCACATGCCCTGAGTTGGTATTTTAGAGTGAGTTTGCAGTCTTTCTGGCATCTTTAATGGAACTTATCTTTGCTCCATGCCATTAGGTCATAATTTGGTAAGAGAAGTGAACACAGCTCATTTTGCTGGCTATTACTTTTTTAGAAAGCTAAATGGAAAAAAAAAAAAAAATTAATTAAAAAAAAAAATTTAAATAAATAAAACCTGAAACAGGCAGTCATAGAAATCTGTGCATAATTACTTGCATAAGTTGCTAATGCTTTTAATCGAATAGCATCTAAGGGATGCGCTGTGGTCAATTTGTCACAAATAGAACGGGAGAAAGAAAAATAATTAGTCTAAAGCATCTTAACATTGTAGGGAACTGATTTTTTTAAATGCAATTATGTAGCCAGCTAATTAACAACCCTAAAGTTATAAATTTGCAAATGAAAAACTGGCTATAGTGCTAAATTTTACAGAGAGCAATTTGGTTCAATTTTATATACAGTACCTCATAAAGAATTATGCTGCAAGCCCTAATTCCACCACTGACCTTGACTTTAAGCTGTTGATGGAAATGAATTAGGAATGTACGGTGGAGTAATTTTTGTTTTACAGATCAGACGCCTGGAGAGGAAGAACAGCCACACTACTAAATTCATCTCTTACACAGAAATCAGTGACTTCCCTGACCACATATCACTGGGCCTTTACACGTTCAGCATACATCCCACTATATATCTTTAATGTAGTTTGCCTTATTTATTCTCAGACATTTCTTTTTTATATTATAATGGACTTTATAGAATGGAAATTACTCTAAACTTTAACACTTTTGTCCTACAATCTGCAATTACATCACTGACCCTGTTTTATTTGATTTCTTTTCACTGGTATACAGTTTATATTTCTTTTTATTATAGTTTTGTCTTTATTCTATTTTCTTTGTCTTTAGAGAAAAAGACAAAGTGAGAGAGCTAAATCAAGTAAGAGACAACGAGAAATAAGAGTGAGACAGATGGAAAAGAGAGACAGACAAAGAAAGTGAGATACATACATACAGAGAGACAGACAGACAAAGAAAGCTAGAGACAGAGAAAGTGAGAAATAAAAATGAGAGACAGGCAGAAAGAAAAAGTGAGGGAGAGAAAGTGTGATAGATACATACATAGAGAGACAGGAAAGGAAAACAAGACAGAGAAAGTAAAAAAGATACAAAAAAGATAGACAGACAGAGACCGAGAAAGTGGGAGAGATGAATCAAAAGAGATAACAATAACACAGATTCACAGACAGATACACGGGCAGAAAGAGAGAGAGAGAGAGAGAGAGAGAGAGAGAGAGAGAGAGAGAGAGAGAGAGAGAGAGAGAATTAATGCTTAAACAGCTAAAATGTACATGCTAACAGGAGCTATCTTGTCTCTCGAATGTTCCACAATGTTAAATCTTAAATACAAATCATTTAAATTTCACCAATATTCCAGATTATATTGTGATTTCAGGTATCCACAGTACACAGTAAAACAGAACAATGTCCCACTAGGACCAAGGTGTTACGCAAAACGAATGTAAACACTTTATAAAGTGCACGTGTGTAAACCATTAGCTCAAGCAAACCAAGACATGAAAGTCTTAATCTTATTACGTGTCTCTCTCTGACTGTCTGAGGAAGTTGGTGAAGGCTCTGGGTTACTGATTGGAAGGTTGGTTGTTCAAACCCCGGTACTGCCAATCTGCCACTTTTGGGGCCCCTAAACAAGGCCCTTAACTCTTGCTCATGCTCCAGGGTTGCTGTATCATGGCTGCATTTGTGCTATGACCCCAGCTTTCCAACTTCGCTCGGATATGTGAAGAAAGAATTTCACTGTGCTGTAAAGTACATCCAACAAATATAAATGATATATAAATTCTACATTTATAATGATTTTTTTTCATATAATATAAATAAATGCTGTACATGTAAACATGTATATGTGTGTGGTTATGTGTGTGACTGTGTGTATGTGGTGGGTCTGTGGTTTAACTAGTCGCTTTGTATGGAGGAGTTGAATAGCTTGTGGAAAGAAACTGTTATACGGTCTGGCTGTGAGGATTTTTCATTTACCTTTATAAGTACCTATTGTTCATTAAAAATGTTATCACTGCCATTTATTGGTAGCATAACTCAGACCACCTCTGCCAGAGCACCATCAGTGCATGACCAGAGCGTGGAGTATTTTTGTATAATCCCTATGCTCTGTCGAACATTATTCTTCAATTAACAGATGGAACACACAAGGAATCAAACCCCTCCATAAGCGAATACAACCTCAAACATTTACGATTTCAGCTGTTCCGCAAATGAAATTCCATTGTTACGAAACACATCCGAGGGTTTTATTAACCGTCGCTTATCTTCATGACACAAACAAAGCTTGTGCCGTTCGAGTGTTTGGATTTAACCTGCTGCTGTCGCCCTAAATGAGGTGAACAATGGCTGGTAGTTTGCGGGTGCATGCGTCTGTGTCTGGTAGGAAAACAAACAGCAATTAGGACTGAAGAGAACTGTGCAGATACTCGCAGCTGCTCAACACACAATTACTCCTTCCTCCTGCAATCACATGCAATTATCATCCCTCGTTTTTTAGTGTTTTTTCCCAAAAAGATTTTCATTGGGAGGCAGGATTGCAGGATGATCCCGAGTCTTTTGGAATTTGCAGCACATCAGTGATATTCTTGTCACTGTATCTCTTCAGCTGTGTGGTGTTTTTCTTTTTTTTTTTTTTTTTTTCTCTGTTGCCTGATATGCTAGTCAGAAAGGTGTGAGAAGCGTGAATCTGATCTAAATGGAGGACCTGTGTAACCCACACGCCTATATATAGGTTCCTGTCGTCCTGACTCATGGGACGGGTGTGAAATGTCAGCTTTCTCGAAGCTTTTAGACCAAATTTACTCAGCTTTTAAATTCACTTACTTTGCCCCACAACAACGCCACGTCAGAAATAACACACACCGGCTCTGATGTGATGGTGTCTTATCTGTAAGTCAGATGCAGCAAGAATGCTTTGAAAAAATAGACAACAAAAAACCTTCCTCTGTCTAAATCTTTGTCCACATTGACATACTTGATTAATGAGAAATGAACACTTGAGTATTTAGCTAATCATATTAGTCCTGTTGAAATGCACAGGCCAAACCGGATTCTGCGATTAGCACGGATTATATTATATGAATGTACGTGACTCAGTTTGGCCAGATCTCATAAAGACATGCCAAATCGAATTATACAGTCCAGAGTCTATTTCAGTGATGATCCACCACCTTTTGAAAAATACCAAATCTTTGTTTGGTGGTTTAAAGAAAGGCTGTGCATTGAGAATAATCAGGTTTAACACATAAACCCGACGCAAAGGTGCTATTTTCATGGCTGTCATATTTGGAGTTTTACAGAGCGAGGGATGTGGGCGGAGATTTGATTTTATTCTGAATTATATCGCTCTCGGGTAGATTTTGTCCTCGGTGTATTCTGAATGCATGGAATTTCTGTCCAATGTGAAATAAAGAGGATCCAGATTAAAGTAGCCACACATTGATTTATGTCTCACTTTTTCTTTTCTTTTTTTTTAATGTTGAAATTTATGACTTATACTATATAGCTTTTTTCTGTAAGAACACATTAAAAATAAATGAAAGCCGGTAAAACCTGTGTTGGATCTCATAATTGTAGAATGATGCAAAGTCAAATATTGTCTCTACACTAGTTGGCTTTCATTTAACAGTCAATAAATTGCCAATGTGAAGAGGTTTCACAGCAAGGTTAATTAAATGCTTTTATATAATATTCACAAAAGTGCAGGCAAATCAATGATCCATCCACACATCCTAGGGTCAAATAAAATCTTTAGTCCACATTTGTTGTCCTAATTACCTTCACTCTTGTGGGAAGATGTTCCACTAGATCTTAGTGTGCTTGTGGAGATTTATGTCAGGTACTGATGTAGGGTGAGGGTGGGCCCAGTTTTTTCATTCATTCCAAAGGTGTTCAATAGAGTTGAAGTCAGATCTCTTTAGCTGGTCACGCAAGATCTTACATTCCGACCAATGTTAACCATATCTTCATGGAGCTGGCTTTGTCATGCTGGAACAAGTTTAAGTCTACTTGTTAAAATGAAGGGATAATTGTTTGCTACCACACCATAGACATTCTTTACAATTGGGTTCCCCCTAACTTTGTGGTAAAATTTTGGGGAATGAGCACATACTGTATTACCGGAAAGGTGTACATTTTTCATTTAGTCATTTTAGACTTAATCCTGATTTTTGACAAATTATTTTTATCTGTCTTTTGAAAGAGAAACCAACCAAATACAAACTTGATAACCATAACCTGCTTATAAACAGGGGGTCGTTGCTATGTAAGGAAAAGGTATTTCCTTTAAAGCATCCGGGATACTTTTTAATTCCAGATTGTATTGAAAGAATGAATCTTGTATTTATCTGATTGTGAGAATATTAAGTAAATGCTGCAGTAAAATATGAATTAATTAATTAAAACATTTTACACTAAATTCTGTTTGCTGACTAGATGCATCTAAGGACAGTTAAGAACATTTTAGTTCGAGGACAGTAAAGGGCACGAAATCAAAGTAACAAAGGGATTGAAGACAGTAGAGGCGACATGAGCCGAGAAATGGTGGGATCGAAGACAGTCGAAGGCGCGTGATCTGAGTAACAAAGGAAGTACAGGGAGTAGAGTAAATGCTTCAACCTTTTGACTTGATCCCAGCATCATAGGAGTGAAGACTGCAGAGCATGTGTGACCCCATCAAGAAGAGGAGTGAAGGCAGGAGAGCGAATGTGATCCAAGTAACGAGGGAGCAAAAACAGTAGAGCTCGTGATCTACGTAACCATTTGAGAAAAGACAATAGAGTGCATCTGATTTGACTAACAAAGAAAGCAATACAGTAGAAGGAACATGATCCATGTAACAAAGAAAGCATATTAGAGTGCATGTGACCTGAGTAAACACAGGAGTGGGGACAGTAGACCAATAAGTTTTTGTGTTTTTGTTAACCAAATAAGCAAAGTAAACATACTTTTAAAATATAGTTAAAAATACCACCACACTTTTGCATTGTTTGCGGCTGTGATCCGAGTAATAACGTGAATAAAGTCAGTTCGGGGCACACGATTTGAGTGATGACACAAATAAAGACAGTATAGAACACGTGATTATGGGTAACATTGTGAATAAAGACAGTACAGGACATGTGATCTGAGTAATGACAAAGAAAATCAGTACAGAACACTAAAGTATCACTACAGCCGACTTCCTACAGTAAGTGTTTGAGTGTACCTTTTAGTATCATGAAAACAGATCCACCCACAGCCACAACACTGTACAGTTGATTGGTAGAATATTGAACTCTGTGTACACAGACTGTTTACTTTGCTCATTTAGCTTATAAAAATATACAATTAAACATCAACTCACTGGTGGAGTGAGAAAAAAGCACACCCACACGTTTTTCCACTCATTACCATAAGTCTAGTCATAGTGTAGCGCTTATTACCTCGGAGCAACTGAAGCCACTCTGACTGAGAAGAAAAGCCAGTCATTAATCACATGCTACATCATGTGAAGACCCAGACACCAATGTACTCATGTGTCTCCTTGTAAAGTAATTACCTCTTCTACCTCTTCTATCAGAGACAAGGCCATTGTCATTGCTGTCCTATGAAAGTTAGATTTAGTGATTTATCTTTAAATGTCAAGTGTCTCAGTATATAGATTTTTTACTTATTACATTTTTGTATAAATTATTTACTGTATGTCTCCACCGAAACCACTCACACCCCTCTTTTTGGAATGTAGTGATTTTACATTAGTGAGACATATATACAGTGCAACCTCGATACTCGCATGGGTTTAATATACAGTACAGACCAAACGTTTGGACACACCTTCTCATTCAAAGAGTTTTCTTTATTTTCATGACTATAAAAATTGTAGATTCACACTGAAGGCATTTAAACTATGAATTAACACGTGTGGAATTATATATGGAATTATATACATAACAAAAAACTGTGAAACAACTGAAAAATGTCATATTGTAGGTTCTTCAAAGTCGCCACCTTTTGCTTTGATTACTGCTTTGCACACTCTTGGCATTCTCTTGATGAGCTTCAAGAGGTAGTCACCTGAAATGGTCTTCCAACAGTCTTGAAGGAGTTCCCCGAGAGATGCTTGGCACTTGTTGGCCCTTTTGCCTTCACTCTGCGGTCCAGCTCACCCCTAAACCATCTTGATTCGGTTCAGGTCCGGTGACTGTGGAGGCCAGGTCATCTGGCGCAGCACCACATCACTCTCCTTCTTGGTCAAATAGCCTTGATGCCTTCAGTGTGACTCCACAATTTTCATAGTCGTGAAAATAAAGAAAACTCTTTGAATGAGAAGGTGTGTCCAAACTTCTGGTCTGTACTGTATATAAATCATAAAATAAAAAACAATACAAAAAATTGGATTTAGACAATTAGTGGAGAATCGTGCATTTCACACCTATGCCTTCAGTAGTGTCCTACCTGAATCAATCCACCTCTTAATTTCATTATTATGATGCCACGTCTATAGAAACTATCAATATTATACAAAAACTCACTCTAACAGAGCACTGCATCGCAGACAGGTACCTCATACTCATAATGAATGCCATTACTAAAGCAATAAACCCAATGAACACGATTCAACAAGTCATACATCATCTCTAGCAGAAGCATCAATATTTACCTCCTAAAATTACCCCTGATTTTCTGTGCACTTTTTCCGTACATTAATTTTTTTCTGGGGATTGGAAATGAAGACGCATTGTGTGTTTTTGTGCAAACTCTACAGGAAAGAAATGCAAAAGTAATAATGGTTCATGAAAAGGTTTAATAACTGATTTGAAGTGTTCTGGATGATCTTTCCTCACAATATCCAGTTATTATTTTGTTTGTAAATGCGTTGTAAATATATCTGCAACTTAATCAATTTCCTCTTGTCTGATAATGATTGTGGAACAGGTATTAAATTCACATGAATATATTTAAGCTTGTGCACTAGGTAAAAGTATCTGAAAATGCAGATGTAATTGGATGCCAGGTAGGGGGCTTTGGAACGACCAAATCTCAGTCTGTTTGGTTAACTCAACAGGTTCAAGCAACATCAAGTTTATTCTAACAATTTAAAAAAAGCCTGCTGTTCTTACAGTGATGGGTTTACAGCAGATCGGTACCTTTGACCCCGGCAACATGTAATGCAGGGGTCACCAACGATGGTGCCCGAGGGCACCAGGTAGCCCGCAAGGACCACATGAGTAGCCCGTGGGCCTTTTTAAAAAATAGCTGTTTCCTACTTTGTTAAATCATTGTTGATACTTATTATGAGAAATCATTAACACGATCAGTGTCTTCACATAGATGAATATCATTAGTTTTAAACAATAATATATAATAAAAGGTAAATTGTGCAAATTTGTTATTTCAGATCAAACTGAAAACTGTGTGTATTAAACTGGTAGCCCTTCACATTAATAGTACCTAAGAATCAGCTCTCAGTTTCAAAAAGGCTGGTGACTCCTGGTAATGTGGTTGCTGAAATCTAATTGGATAAAAAGTTCAACCAAAATCTCACTTTGTCAAACTGCTACTTACAATAGTGCATCTGAGAGAAATGCTATGAAATAAGTAGAATAGACTATTGGGAATAATTTAAATGATAACCATGGGAAAAATATATTATAGCGTAAATCAATAATTTCCAATTTTGAAGGCTTTGCTGGCCCTGATGACTCACCACTGTTAGAAATTAAAACAATGAGTTTAATTTGCTGTATATTTGCACTTGGATTTTTTTATAAATAATCAGACATTTAAGTTCGAGATAGCAAATGTACTGTATCTTGGCATTGAATGGTTTTACCTTGAAATATATTATGATTTATTTTTTTCTAATAATATTTTGATGCTAACACTAGTAATCTGTTAGTAAGTGTGACACAAAGGTAATTGGACAAGACAAAATCTCATCTAAGACATAAATTATTGCTTTTATAGATCACATGATTAATTAAATCAAGCAATCCAAAAATAACAACAGATAACAAATTGCTTTCTTAGCCTATCGTTTGCACCATGCGTTCTTTACAAAAAAAAAAAAAAAAAAAAAAAAAAAGAAAAAAAAAAAAAAAAAAAGTTCTTTAAAAGAAAAAAAAAAATATGGATTTTTTTTTTTTTTTTTTTGACAACTTAAATATCAAATTAAAAATGTGATGAATTTGCTCACATCCCACACACACACCACATTTTCATTACTTTGATTTAGGATCTTGTGGCTATATTCATTTTAAAACATAATTAACCTTCCACGTTTGATTAAAAGATAAATAAAACGTTAAATATTAGTATGTGCTGGAGCAAGTGCTATTTTATAAGCCTCTGAATCATGAGGGTGGAAGCCACATGTTTAATTAAACTACATTTTCTAGTGATGAATGTGATAATTACATATAGAATCGTTTATGCAGCAACCTATTGACAATATACTATACCTCTTTTTGATGTTAATTTTAAGGCTGGGATCATTTCATTTATAGTATATTGATGATGTTTATTTATTAATTGTCTTTTAGGTGTGTGTCATTGCACTACATGAGAGAGAGAATGAGAGAGAGAGAGAGCGAGAGAGGGAGGGAGGGAGAGGGAGAGGGGTTTGGTTTGGTTTGTAAAGTAATATATCCGCTTTGGAGGTGTGAACTATACATTGAAGAAATGTGTATAATGTGAATGAGGAAAAAAGAAAATGTCCCTGTACCTCAGTGTGTGCAACCAAACTCTAAATGCATCTAACGGTTTGATATTATGGACCTTATTCACTAAATCTGAACATGGCCCAAGATACCCCATATTTGGTCAAAGGTTTGTGGACACCTGACCAAAGATTCATGTTTAAAAAACAAGTTTTAGATTTAGTCACCATTTGCTGTTAGAATAATCTCTGATCTTTTAGGGAGACATTGCACTAGATTTTGGAAGGTGCTTATGGAGATTTTTGTTTATTCAGCCACAAGGGCATTAGAATAGTCAGGTATTGATGTAGATTGAAGAGGCTTAGAGTGCAGTCAGAGTTCCAATTCATTCCAAAGCTCTTTAATAAAGTTGGAGATCAGAGCTGAAAAATAGGCCACTCAAGATCTTCCACTTCAGCCCATGATAAACCATATCTTCAAGGAGCTCACCTTGTGCACAGGGGCATCATAATGCTTCTGATTCAAGTGTAAGACATTCTATACAATTGTGTGTCTATACTTTATGGTAACAGTTTGTGGAAAAGCCAAATATTGCCTGAAAAGTCAGGTGTTCCATTTTCATTCTTGTAAGTGTCCTCGTAAGTGTATCTGCAACCAATGTATTTATTTATTTATTTATTTTTTTTTTTGAATGAAAAACAGTTATTAAATCTACATGAATATTCAGTAGTTGATCTTGTCCGGTTTGCTACAGATGTGAATTGCTGGCTACAACTAGTGGACTTTTAGACCCTCCAATCAATGGGCATGAAAATGGCATGACTTGATATTAAAGTACAGTATATTAAAGCTAACATCAAATATGATAATATAGTAAAACTTATGTCAGTGTTTCTGATAGCATTTAGGCCAGTAGAGAAGACCTTGCTTTCGCTGACGTCTCACCACTGCTGTGTATATAAGTATTTAAAGCGACAACCTTTGGACATGACGAAGAGGGGTACATTGTGCCTCGTAGAGATACTATGTGAAATGCTAATTTTCCCCAAAGAATTAAAACTTAACTTTTCAAGATTAGTGATTGTATTGGGTTAAACATTACACCCGATGCAACCAATTGAAGAAATGGATACATTGACTAATAAATCAGGAGGAGATCTATGGTATTTATTTACTTTTTTTTTCTCCTAGTGGAAATTACTGCCCTCACTAACATAAGTGAATATTTCCTGACCATCAAGAATAAATATGAGAAAAAGAAGATTCTGTTCCAAAAATATGCTCCTGAATGCCTCAATATCTGTGCTGACTGACATCAGGGAGAAGGTAAGGCACTTGGTCGAGAATTTAAAATAAATGAGTTAAAGAGTATATGAATAATGTAAAATTCCTTGGTACAAATGTATCCTCATCCCTAAAATAAGATTTTAGACTTTATTACAGTTTTTTTCTTCTGCAGAGCCAAGTCAGAAAATATGCTTACCTTTTAATTCAGAAAATGTATCTCCACAGCAAAAATCATGGATCTAAGCTATTTGGCATCTTAGGCTTCTTCCTGAACCATTCATTTGTTTGCGTTTTCTTTCCTGTAGAAGTTGCAGAAAAAAATAACACACAATGAACCTTAATTTCAAATCCCCAGGAAAATTTTAATGCACTGAAACAATGCATTTTATGAGGTTAATATCGATGCTTCTGATAGAGATGATGAGTGTGGGCTGTGCAGCTGTGGCTACAGTGAAAGGAGACTTTTTAAATTATCTTCATATGAATTCTTGCTTTAGTAATGGCATTTATTCTCGCTGTATGAGACACCTGTCTGTAATGTTATACTGTGTTTCTGTATTATATCAATGGCTTCTATAGCTGTGGCAATCATGATGATGGATAAAAAAGGTGAATTGACTCATGCAGGACACCGCTGAAGGCCTAGGTGTAAAATGCATGGCCGGCCACTAATATACAGACACTGGTGCATTTACAGTGTATTTACAAAGAGGTCATGGGAGTCGAGTGTGCAGATATTTACTGTGGAAAATGTTTACTTTTAGTGTGACTAGGCCAAGTGCTGTGCCTAGGGTAAATTACCAGCATGGAGTTCACTGCAAAAGCTTTTTTTGTGTAGAACTGTCAGTTACAGTTGTGATAGCACTATATGACTGCAAACACTTGCCTTTCTATCCCCTATTTTTTAATGTGGATTCAAAAGAAGCTTCTTCAATCAGCAGAAAAATGCTGAGTGAGCACTCTTATGTACTTACAGCTTACTTTAATTCAATTCATTACTGCAAAAAAAAAAAAAAATCAGTCTTCGAGATAAGCAATGTCTCCTTTTAAGATACTGTCTTTTTTAGAGTCTGGACTTTAAAGAGACGATACTATCAATTAATTAACAGTGTCATGCGTTGTATTTAATTCTATCCTCAAAATCAGTGCATTTCAGCAGTCAAAAACATGAATCGTGGCCACATCGAATTGTTAGACCCCTCGCTTAAGTTAATATGGTGCAAAAAAATAGACATAAAGCTGAGATCTGAAATGTAACTAGAAAATAGCATTAAATCTACACTGAGTGCGCTTAACTCAACTCAGCAATAAATCTAGGATGGCTTAAATCATATGCTGCTGATGGAGAACGGATCTGCTGACAGCGAGGATGTGGTTTTCTTGGTTGTAGATCATATTTCCAAAGCTTGCCCACTTTCTTCATGGGCTTACATTTTGCAGTGTGTGCATGGGGGTGGGTCGGGGTGCTTAAACGTTTCTTAAGGTCAGCGTGTTTTAAGGATTCATCACATACATCGATGAACACGTTATAAAATAGGACACTCTTATGTGAAATGCCAGGAGCCATGAATACATAATAATATGCACAGTACATAAAGATCACACTTTGGAGTGCTATTGTAGATATGTGAAGTTTGTCGAAATGTTAAAATGATCCACTTGCAAGAACAAAGAACAAAGCTTTTTGTTGTTATGGTGATACTTATTGTGTAAAGATAGATTATCATAATGTTCGTGTGAAGACTTCTCCAGTTTTAGGGATTTGTTAGAATCTTCAGGACAGAAATGTTTCTGGTTTCTTAATTATGCATTTTATTTTTGTTAGGAACATGACAGATCTTTTGATTATAGCTGCGGTAGCATTAAGTGATACCCTGAACTAATACAGTTCAGTATGTAGCTATAAATACACTACAGTATACAAACAAAATTATTGGGACCCCTGATCTTTCCAGCCATATGTGGTTCTTCAACAAACTGTTACTACAAAGTTGGACCCACACATTATCTCTTCACTTGAACTTGGAGACCCAAACATCTTCCAGCATGACACAGCCCCTGTGCACAAAGCAAGCTATGTGAAGATATGGTTTGAGTGGTTGCAATAGAGCTCTGACCTCAACCCTAGTAAAATACTTTAGGATGAATTGGAAAACTGACTGCACCTCAGTCCTCCTCACCTCGCCTACATCAGTACCTGACTTTGCTAACCCCCTTGTGGCTGAATGAGTACAAATCTCAGCAAACACTCTCCAACATTTTTTCAGAAGAGTGAAGGTTATTATAAAAAAATTAAAATAAAACTAAGTGTGGAATAGGTTATTCAAAAAGCACATTTAAATCTTATTTTGGCCAAACCTTTGTCCAGATGGTGTGGTTAAAATGCACAATGTGTCATTCCATGCAATCTCATGCACACTGAGTTTTACACTCCTAATTGTAATTGTTGACAACTTGCTATAATATACGGACAAAAAAATGTATTGGGCAGCAAATAGAGAGAATAGGTTGAGTGAATGATAGGAGAAAAAAAGAGAACGTAAGGAATATAGCTAACATGCATGAACACACACACGCACAAGCCAGAGCCTGAGCATGGAAAGTGTTGCTGAACTTGAACGAGGTAAAAACTGTAGAAATATTGGGACAGTGGTGTTTTTATTTGCTTTGTTGTTTTTTTTTTTCTTCCTTCGAGGGTGAAAGTGTGCCAAAAAGCGCTAGTGGGGAAAATAACGTGTGTCTGAAGCTCTGTCAAAATGCACCTGTTTCACCTTTATGCACACTGAGTTCTACAAAAACACTTGCAGTTATAGGAAAATAATCCACTTCAGGGATCTGGTTCATGCCGGGCCGCATCACAGCACCCTAGCACGGGCTTTTTTTCAACAGCAGCATGTCCTATCTTGTCCTGTAGTTCTGTTTTGACTGTTAGTCTCTGATACTTTTGCAAATTTCAGTTTTTTAATTTTTTCTTGTATATATTTTTAAATTTACTAAAATGAACAAAAAAACCCCAACAAACTATCTCCTTCATTTAGCTTAATGGCATATGGGTCATATGGGTTAATATAAACCCTGCTCAGATCACAACTTCTTATTGACTTTTGTTTACTTTATAGTGAAGCACTCATTAAACCCTATCTACCTCTTGAGCATGATTCTAAGCTGAGTCATATCACCTGCTGTATCTGCTGAAGACACTTCCGAACAAATCATTCCAGCTAATAATTGCTTTAACTTCTTTTATGAGGCAGCCACAGCTCTGACATTAGTTCCAAATGCAAGTCAAACATCAAAATATCTTTACAACAACAGAGTTTTCACTGACTGATTTCTTGGTAAGGTAAGAAGTGCTATCGTTATATCTTCATTTACATATAAAAAACGTACCGGAAATAAATAGATTGTAGGTTTTCCCCAAACTGTTTACACAAACGAGCACACAATTTTTATAGGCTGTTTTTGGATTTATCAACATTTTTCCTTTATTTGTACTAGAACTTCAACCTGTTCCACCTTTGCAATGTCTCTGTGCACAAAGCGAGCTTCATGAGTTCCATACCATACTGTAAGTCATAACCTGAACTAATGCAACTCTATAAATACACTTTATGAATAAAATGTATTGGGACAGCTGATTTTTCCAGCCATATTTAGTTCTTTCACACACAGTTACTACAAAATTAAATAGACAGTTGTACTGTATTGTTAAATTTTTAATTATATTAGAACTAAACCTGTTCCAGCATGACAAAGCCACGTGCACAAAACCAGCTTCATAAAGATAAGCTCAACATGGGTCGATGTGGAAGATCTTAAGTGTCCTGCTATGGTGTCCCCAGGCCTCCTCACCCTACATTACTACCTGACTTTACTGCTGCTACTACTACTACTACTATTACTACTAATAATAATAATACAGTTTATTTATAGGCACCTTACATGACACTTAAGGACACCTTACATTGAACAAAACCTAAAAAGATGAACAGTTTAAAATAATTAAACACGATACAACCAAAAAAGACGTACAAATAAGTCAAAGATTTGTTTTCAAACGAGAGTATGGGGCAGCGTAGCTAAAAGCTCAATATCCCTTAGATGACAAACGCATACAAGGAAGAACTAAGTAGGATGAGGACATCTAAGAGTTTGGGAAGGATTATATGTTGGAAGTTGGTCAGATAAATATGAAGGAGTCAGGTTATGTTATAAACAAAAGCAGGATTTTATATTCAATGCTCTGTTTAACACCATTGTGGTTGAATGAGAACAAATCTCCACAAACACAATTGATAATACATTGGAAAATTGAAATTTGTGAAGATTTAGGTTCACAGCAAATTGTGGAAGGGGATGTTTAAAAAGCACGTATGAATCTTATGGTTAGATGTCTGCAAACTTTTATCCATGTAGTGTATGTTAATATACATGTGGCCAGTGCATCCTTATACAAAATTCCAAATTTCTAAATCTAAGTTTTGACACAAACCAACACAAGGAATGATTAAATCTTGCTTTGGGAAAAGTAAGAATGTCAGAGTTTATGTGGTTGTGCCTCTTATGAATTGATTTTTACAAATCAAGTGAAATCTGTTTGTTTTGCTTATTCACTATTATAAGAAATGTCTCATGTCATTCCACTGCTTACTTTTCTCTTGTCCACTGTTGCCGTTCTCTATCGCACCGGTGCACCAGTGATTTTAAAACCGTTCGAAAAATGTCAAGGAATGAGGACCGACTCAGACACTGAAACATCCCCTGCCTCCAAACTGCTCAGATACAGTAACAAACCCTGGTGACAGGCACCAGCACCAATTTGACTCTGATCCAGGGTTTTGCCCCAGATTTCTTCTTTTTGTCTGTGTCAGGAAGAACAGAACTTCAATCGTTTACTGTGAACACAGCTTTAATCTACTGCTGCGATCCAGCTTCATATAGAAGTCTGATTGCTAATGGGTCGAGACCTAATTGGTGCTTAAAGGTTCTAGTAAATCTTTTTTAAATAAATCTCATTCTGAATAGTTGACATTCCGATCAGATCACATCGAATTCAATTTCACATTTCACAGCACATCATTCACATACATTATAGATCAGAGCAGAGTTGAGAAGTGAAATGCACTAATGTAAATGTTGAGGCTTGGGGGGAAAAAATTTTAGATTTGAACCAAAACTGAGAGTTTCTGCCAATACCACATTTTAAGAAAAATTTTTTTTTTTTTAATATCTGCAAATATCAAGTTTCGTAAAGAGCCAGATTAACAAAAACAGTGCAGTGGTGCAAGTTCATTATCTATGTACTTGAGTAAAAGTACTAATCCCCTGAATAAATATGACTCCATAAAAAGTAAAAATACTCCTTTTACATTTCTGTATGTGTAAAAGTACTTCCAAATCTTACGGAATGTACCAGTAGCTAAGTGTAATGATCTCATACAACAAATGTTTTGCATTTGCATTTTGCAATTATTGCATGCCGTAGCAAAATGTACATGAGCTGGTCATTTCAGTTTGTAATCAGATACCAGCTGTTCACCATCACCATCATCAACATTATCATGAGCACTTACACACAATGGGTTTTCATTATCATGCTTGTAGGAAAGCTGTATGTATATATTTGCATATTTCAAACTAAATTAAATGATGCACTTTTTTTTATATTTGCCTACATTTGGTAACACTCACAAAACTCTATAAAAGGTTGAAATAAAAAATATATATATTACTACCTAATAAGAAAGGAAAGACAAACATGAAAGTTTTTTAAATTAACTATTTTATGTAATAAAAGCTATTTAGCACCTGAAAAGGTCAAACCCAAGCAACTGATACAGAAATGGTGAACTTGGTGTGAATTCAGTGTGACAACAAAATAGTGTGATATGGAAACTGAGAAGAAAAAAGAAGACCTACACTGTGATTGTACCCATGTGACCGTAGACACCAGGCATGTTTTACACCTATGCACAGACAGACACAGGCAATTTTTTGTTGTCTTCTTCTTTCAGTTGATCCCATTAGGGGGTCGCCACAGCGGATTATCCGTCCTCATACCCCCCTGTCCTCTACATCCGTCTCTTTCAAACCAACTACCTGCATGTCTTCCTTCACCACATCCATAAACCTCCTCCTTGGCCTTCCTCTCTTTCTCCTTCCTGGAGGCTCCATCTGCCTACCGATATATACCCCATGTCCCTCCTCTGCACATGTCCAAACCATCTCATCTCACTTTGTCCCCAAAACGTCCAACATGCGCTAATAAACTCATTTCGAATCCTGTCCATCGTCGTCACTCCCAATGAAAACCTCAACATCTTCAGCTCTGCTACCTCCAGCTCCACCTCCTGTCTTTTACTCGATGTCACTCTCTTCAAACATTACAACATAGCAGTCTGTGTGGATAAAAATTGACACTCTTTTTGGACATGTGATTGATTTTTCCAGATGCCACACATCAATAAATCAGTAGTCGACTATTATAATTTGAAATCAATATCTGAATGAACCCAGACCTCCCATCGATGTGACTTAATTTTCCAATCTTTTTCATGGAGGGCAGATGCGACTCCAGGTTTTCCTTCCAACTAATCCGGAGTCATGTGTGTTTCCACGTGTTTAATCAGTTGATCTTGGCCTTCATTCATCGCTCCTGCTTGGTTGGAATGAAAGCTGGCATGCCGTTATATCATCACACAATTGGCACCGTGACGCATCAGCACTGATGACGAATTTGCATAAAAAGTTGATATGGGACATTGCATTCGGTTTATACCAACACCTTTTTTAATAATATTTTTTAATAAAGGGGATAAAATAGTTAATAATATAATATAATATAATATAATATAATATAATATAATATAATATAATATAATATAATATAATATAATAGTACTTCCCTAAATGATCCCTAGGGGTAATCATTTCCTCTTTGAGTTCAGTCATCAGGAGCAGGAAGAAGACAAGGCACCAGTGGCAAAGACAGACAGGAATAAGAGAAAAGACTGTTAAAAAGAAAAAGAAAAAACAATTCTCCAGAACCCTGGTGCGCACCCATATATAAGCCGCACCAACTGAATTTTACAAATATTTTTATTTTTAACATAAATAAGCCGCACCTGTCTAACTAATGGACTTTACACAGGCTTTAACGAGAGACACATTACACACGGGTGTAACGGGTGAAATATGTTGCGCTTCCTTTAGGAGAATAGCGGTATTTTGGGAATAGCATGCGTGTGTTCAAGACCGAGGAATATGTCCTTATTATTTTCTGATGCTCATTTCTAAGTTTCTTAGACTAACCTGTAGAAAAATAAAAAAGCACGAGTTTTGGAAACCTGTCTGTGCTTATATGATTTCTGTTGCAACTGGAGTTAGTGAGCTCCAGTTGCATGACCCAGACTCAACGCGTTACAACGTCTTGTATCTAAACAGTAGCCGACCAAGAAAGTCATTGTTCACTGTCTTCCTCCTTCCTTTCACAACTATTTCTCTCGGGAGTTTATCTTTTGGCATCGTCGTGCGTTTAAAAAAAAACTTTTTTTCTCCCGATGCCGTGCAGCTCAGAACACAGGTGAGGTAAACCTGTTGTATATTCCCACTGCCATGAGTATAAGAGTACTGAGTACAGGTGTGTACATTGTAATAAACAGAATGTAAAATGTAAACAAAAGATGTAAACAAAATGCTGTGCGAAAAAGCAATAGCAGCAGTCAACAGTTTGTAGTATTGAGGTGTTATAATATGAGTGGTTCTGAAGACATGGATGTGTGAAGTGAGATTGTGTAACTTTTTAGTAATAACTTCATTGCATAAAAAACTTTCTTGCAAAATCATATTATCGTTGAGAATTACCCTCCACATTACACCCTGATTTTTTGCGATTCAGCTCCTTATGTTTTTATAACGAAGAAACACCTCTTTTTATGAAATACGAAATAATTCTCTACATATTTTACTCATCGATTTAAATTCTATATTTTAATCAGATATTAGTCTTCAGAGATGACTTTTTTCCCCCTGAACATTAAAGTAAAATGCTATTATAATTCAATTTTTGTACCCAATCATTTCTTTAACTGCTTCAGATGATTTAAAGATGGCGCTTGCTTTAAAGTAGTTCTGGGTCGAGATAGGTGCTTATTACAATTATATCTACAATTGCTGCCACTTGAACTGCCGCTTGTTGTATATTTAGATATTTCAGAACATAATGAAAATAGGCGACGCTGCTCCCTGTCATTACGCTTAATGAGATAATTAAAGCAGTTCTCGGATCAGGTTTTCCTATTTGCATCTGATTAAAGGTTGATCTGATTGTTGATCTGAGTTTGATCTGATCTGATCTGATTTTAAGGTCATTGCAGCGTCAGAGTTTCTAACAGTATAACACTCATTAAACCTCGGGTACTTCCTGAGCGTGAGGCAAAGCTGAGTCCTATCACCTGCTGGATCAAACATGTCATAGAAATGACATGGTAATGTCAATGTAATTGTCAATGTCATGATAAAAATTATAGATTTTAATAAAAATTTAAAAAACAATTTATTTTTTTTGTTAACAAAGAATAATTTATTTCTTAGTGATCAGTAATTTTTTCCCCCGAAAGAGACTCTTCGGGACAAATTCTTCATTTAATGAGGAAGTGACTGAGTATAGTTGCTGTATAGTAAGTGATAACAGGCACTGAGTACTTTCTTGGACATTTTACAGTTGTGACTATGAACAAATAAATGTACAATGTGGAAAAAAAAGGAGAATACATTCAGTTGCAAATGGAGTATTTATTACAGGCAGGTAGATAAAACCAAAACGTGAATCAGACCCGAAACATCACTACACAATCCAAACACGGCTCGACAAAGCAAAAAGTAGGCAAAGTTACACACTGACCTCAGAACACAGAATTTAGAACGACAATGGTTTAAATATTCAAACAAACGCCTGGAAACAGGTGCGAGTAATCGAGACACACAAAGAAGACAACAAAAGACAGGACATGGGCAAGAGACAAAACATGATACACAACACAAACATATGCCAGTATAAATAAACAATTAGGAAGCTGCATGCAAGCTGTTACACTTTGTACTTTACACTTTCAGAACAAGATGACAGATGTCATAAGAAACTTCCAAGAAGTTGTAGAAAGCATTTTTTGCACTTCATTTAAAAGGAATCAACCACTTTTGCTCATTATTTCATCACGATTATAATCTGCAGCCGATCGCAAAAAAAGCTGTTTGATTGAACCCTAACTGGTACATATATATGTTTGTTACGTCCCATTGGATGTTTGTGTGTGTGTGTGGGTGTTTGTCTCTCTCTATTGGTTTACCTTCCTGTCAATTTCTCAGGGTTCCGCCCCTTTGGACTGCAACTGGCTGGGGAGATAATCAACGTGTGTGACCTGACTGCACCTGTGGCCAATCCAGTAAACTGTTGGGGTTTAAAAAGAGGACTGCAGGGACATTGGAGAGAGCACCATGAGCACCATTTGTTTTTGCTGTGTTGTGTTTGGAGCATTGCTTGCTTATTGTTTGTATCACATTCGTTGAATGTTATCTTGTTTGTTTTGAGTAGTTTTATTCTAACAACAACCCTTGTGTTTTCCCCAGGAGTGTTGGGCAGGTAGTATGTCACGTGACTTACATCTTGCAACACGTAGGTGATACTATGTATAGAGACACTAGCTAGGAGTGTGTGCTACTTCTGTATTTTTGTTAGTTTAGAGTAGGTAAGCTAGGGCGTATAGAGGCGCCGGAAGAATTCTGTTTAGTGTTAGGTTAGTGGTTTATTACTGAGGTAGTTGGTTTTGTTGTGTTCTTTTCTTTAGCGCCACTCTCCGCCTCTCTCTCCTGTGGGATTATTTATTATGCCTTGGTTTTCTGATTAGTGTAAATATTGTGTATATACTCCATTCCCTCCTGTTCCTCCTTGTGTGAATAAATCCTTTTATATTATACTCGGTTTACGTGTCCTTTTCCCTGGCCTATTCACAGAATGGATCACAGTATGAATGTTACAGCTTCACCCTAGACATATAAAAAGAAGACGTAACAATGTTCTTCACTTAATTTGCACAAAATCGAACCGCATTGTCCGTCGTGCTTCAAATTCACACCAATGTCTCATGAGATAGATTGCAGTTAACAAAACAAAGCAGGAGAAAGAGAAAGAACACCAACACGGCGAGTAAAATCAAATCTCCTCTGTTTTTAGAGTGGCTTCTCAATCAGTGTGTGGATTGGATACGCTTGATGATTATTGAGAAATTGTTAGGATATTACAGCTGCCACATCTGATCTGGAACTTATAGGATATGAAGTAGGATGAAATCTGAATTGAGTAGCGTGTGACAGTACAGTAATTGTTTTAGATTCCAACTCAGATGCAGAACAAAACATATATACAAATAAACAATTATGTAATTTAATAAATACTGTTTATTGCAGTTTGTGGATTTCGATATTTTTTGTTACTTAATAGCTTCATATTCATACCAATTACCTCCTTAATGTATCCATATGTTGCTCTTTTGTTATATTTGGAATTCCAGTTTAGGAATCATTTGCTTAATGTTATCCAGCAATTACATTTTTTTTTTTTTTTTTTTTACTTCCAGTGCTTTCAAGTGATATTAAAACTTACAGCCTACACAGTGAAAAGCTCACATATCAGCAAGTCTCCGGGTGTCAAAAAGAACAAAAAAGAAAAGAAAAAGCTGCTCTTCTGTCAGCGGTACCACTTTACAACTCTCACCTATCCTGAGGGGATCATATATTATGCATTATAGGGCTGAGTTATACTGTTGTCTTTTAGAAGATTAAAACTCACATTAGAGGCAAGTGCTTGGATGTGCATACAGCCATTATTCCAAGTCAGTTTTCCAACTTTTCAATCTTTTATCATGACATCAGTAAAAAACATTTTTACTATATATTATTTAAGGTTAATATCGAATAATGTTTAAATGGAATATGAAACTTTCTTTGCCAGTGTTAGGACAAGAAGAATTGTATTGTTTCTCTATTAATAATCCATTGTAAAAAAAAAAACAAACAAACAAAAAATGCTTTACAAATAATTTTAAATTGAATTATAGACTATATTGAATATATTATTAAATTTATATACTGATCAATTGTATTTTAAGGACTGTTGCCAGTTTTTGTACAAAATTTTGGCACTTTCTGTTTTTAACTAAATGATTGCCTTATTTGTAAAATGATTCTACACCCACCATGGCAGTACAGTGTGGGAGGGAAATAAAGGTCTTCCAAGATACACCAATTAATGTGCATCAATGAGTTTATTTTAATGTGAAAAGATGAGAAAAAGTGAAAAACAATAAAGTTTTGGTGCAAAGCAACAAAATGCAGTTAGTGTCTAACCCGAAGTGCATCGGTAGCAGGGTAACATATTTACATATGTTTAGGTTTGTGTGTCTGAGATTGGGGTTGCATCGTAGTGAAGGGTGAAGGGTGTGTGGTGCTACTGGAGTGCAGAATTTAACATGAAAACAGCTGTAAGGAAAAAGCTTTCCTGAACCTGCTTGTGTTGTTCCAAGGCATCTTGTGGCACCTCCCAGAGGGCAGGAGGGCAAACAGTCTATGGGGACGATGAAGTCTTTTGTGATGCTGCAAGTTTTCCTGAGACTTCCTGTAAATGTACAAAAAATTAGCAACTGAAAGAAAACAATAAATTTTTTCAGCCTTTTATTGTTGTTTTTTTCTTGCCACTTCTGGTTTGGGGTTTCTGTTTTCCATCTGTTTAGTCATAGTATCATAGTATCTCTCTCTCTCTCTCTTTCTCTCTCTCTCTCTCTCTCTCTCTCTCTCTCTCTCATGTTCACACAGACATCTCCCAAGATAAAATCAGTTACTGTGGGTCATTTAAGTGATTTGATACACTATTTGGCCGAAAACACAGACACCTGACCATCACACACACACACACACACACACACACACCAAGGAGCTCTTACCCTAACTTGATATTGTTATTTTTTAATCTACATCCATGCAAGTTATTGATTAATAAACAACAGCAACACATTCAATTAAAAGATTTTAACGGAGCTCCATGCTGACTAGAGAACATAGTCTGTGGGTGACCTGTGGGCACTGTGTTGACTTCCTCTGGTATACAAGAACATAATATGTGACAAAACAATATAAAATATGGTTTTATCACTATATTTCAATATACATTAGTATTAACAAATATATATATAAACACAGGATTGTAAATATATATATATATATATATATATATACAATTGAATAAGTTTTACTTTCAAAACGTAACAAACAAACTTTTCAATCCCGTTACTGCAGAGGTGAGTGGGTGGTTTGGGCAGTTTACATTCAGAGAGTGACTTTCTTTCTTTTCTTTTTTTTATTTCTTTTTACAAGCCCATCCTAAATACTTTGCTGAAGCTATGGAGGTGCCAGAAGCCTGTTCAGATGGAAACATAAATCAGGCTTTAGTGTGCTCCCTTCTTACCAGAGGTGATAAAATACACCTGCGGTTTCTACACTGCTGGATAAGGCATGCTGATTGGCTGATTTTCCAGAGCGAAAAATTGCACTCCATACATCACCAACATCAAGAAAGTAAATGACTTTGCAACTTTAAAACATTTCATTAATAACTGAATAGAAAATATTTAGATAAACACTGACACAATAGATCTCTCTCTCTCTCTCTCTCTCTCTCTCTCTCTCTCTCTCTCTCTCTCTCTCTCTCTCTCTCACTCACTCTCTCTCTTTCACTCTCTCTCTCTCACTCTCTTTCTCTCTCTTTCACTCTCTCTTTCACTCTCTTTCTCTCTCTCTATCTCTCTCTCTCTCACTCTCTTTCACTCTCTTTCTCTCACTCTCTCTCTCTCTCTTTCACTCTCTCTCTCTCTCACTCTCTTTCTTTCTCTCTCTCTCTCACTCTATTTCTCTCTCTCTCTCTCGCTCACTTTCTCTCTCTCACTCTCTTTCTCTCTTTCTCTCTCTCACTCTCTTTCTCTCTTTCTCTCTCTCTCTCTCTCACTCTCTTTCACTCTCTCTCTCTCTCACTCTCTCTCTCTCACTCTCTTTCTCTCACTCTCTCTCTCTCTCTTTCACACTCTCTCTCTTACTCTCTTTCTCTCTCACTCTCTCTCTCTCTCTCTCTCTCTCTGTCTCTCTGTCATGAGATACCAATGATTTTGTCCCCTTTTGCTATCTGGATCTGCCTGATCCATCCTAATGCCCTACTTCTGGATAAAGTTCTCATCAGTTGGGAACTGGCTGCTGCTCCTCCCACTGAGCATGACTCCACATGTACAGCCAAAAGATAAATTTTTTTTTTTACATTTCTGTGGATGATAGTAAGTCAATAACCATAAACATTGATTTGGACTTATTGGAAATGAATATGAACAGGTTTGCTACAGTGGCTAGAGACTAAAACTGCCAAATAATAGATTTGCACTCAAGTGTTTATCTGTAAACGGTTATTTCCTTCCACATTGATGAAACTACAGTATAATGTATGTTTGGCATCACCCAGATGAGAATGGCTTTCCTGGGTTCCTCTTAAGGTTTGATCCTCATGTCATCTCAAAGTTTTTCCTTCCTGAGGCTTGTTCATTATGAATACGTTTTTAGAAACTAATTTATGAATTTCAAACTGATATTTGTAATTTGTTTATTTCTCTGCTTTATGACATTGCCTACTGCTTTAAAGCTTTTAATACAGGGTGATTAAAATGCAAATTGTCCTAGAGCTAGGTTGAATTGGCAGAACTGATATTCCTAGACTGTTTCATCAGTATTTAGCATTTTTCGTTTATCTTTTCATTGACTATTGACAATAGACGTGTGTATAAGTGTATTGTAAGATTACTAGACCAGATACTTTAGAGGAACTTTAATTTAAGAGAAGGCACAAGTGTGGATCATGTGGGCGTGTGTGTGGGAATGTGATCATCTAAAAAATAAAAATAAAAATGTAGCACAAGAGCAGGTGGCAGACCATGTGCTACATGATTGATTTCTTTGAGACAACAGCTTTCAAGAAAGATTTCCACAGAGGTTCAGAGGTTTCACAATCCTGACACGACTTTTAATTAGCTTCTCCTCAGAGCCTACGGACAAAACGTCGCAGGGTAGAATAATTACATCCTTACCTGCATATCATGAACTCTAATGCACACAAACACACACACACACACACACACACACACACACATACACACACACACACACACACACACACACAGCATTACATCGCTTATGTCCATACACCCATTAAAAAGCATAAACTCCCTCATTTATGATTTATTTCAGGAATTATGTTTACCCACATTACACATTTACACATACACACATTTTTATTGCTTATTCCCCATGCAATAAAATACGTAAACAAGTTCATAGTGTGCTCCAGGTCAGAAATCATACCATACAACTCTTGTCTTTTTTTTTTTTTTTAAAGAGGTATAACCGGAATTTTTTATTTTATTTTATCTTTTTTATATATTATATAATTTTTTAAACTGTGATTTATGCAGTAATCTTTTCATCTTTATGCTTTGGGAAGGATACAAAATTCTGGCCAGAGGTCCACAAATAATTGCTTTTTCCAACCAGCAGAGAGATTAATATCCACCATTCAGGGAAAATAATCAGAGGTACATATCTATGATTTCCCTTCTTCTTTTTTTAGTTAAATGAATGAGCTGATCATAAGAGAAATTGAGCTGATTGTGCTCGGTTTTGGTCATTAACAAGAACTATATTATTCCAGAAAACATGAACAAACAATCATACAAATCATTCAAACCAATATTTTACTGTAATTTTACATTTATTGTTTTATAACCATTTTGCTCTGTTTTCCTTTTTTCTTGTCTGTCTTTTTAAGCAAAACCCTTGTTTAGTCTACTGCCTATGCAAAGATCAGAAGCAGTTATTAAAAGTCCAATTTCTTCTTTATGAACTAGGTGACCAGCAGCCATGACATGTTTACATTAAAAGCTAAGGTAGATCCTTCTTCCACTCAAATATGAAATTCAGCAATTATGATATGAGGGCTTTATAATAGAATGGCCTGCCCTCCAGAAAAGGACAAGAACTGGAATTGAGATTATTATGTAGATGTTAATCTCATATAGCTTTTCTCATAAAATGTGTACTTTTTGCTTTTTCACTTTAAAACTGGGTCTGCATATACCCAGCCAACTCAGGAGTCAGTCTGGGGTAGTATAATGTAATTTTTTAATAATATACATAATTGCAGCACATACTACCTTAGCAAAATAAAGCAAATTACAGTACCATACTGTATAAACTCTAAATCTGTTTTACTAATTTACTAATGCCTGTGGGTCTGAATGAGCACAAATCTTCAATCACACTCCTAAGCTTCAAACAGTCCACTATTGTCCCTGTCCCAAAGAAACCCCAGCCCGCCTGCCTCAATGACTATCGGCCTGTAGCTCTGACCTCAGTAGTGATGAAGTGCTTTGAGAGACTGGTCAGAGACTTTATCACTGCCTCACTACCGGACACACTGGACCCATTACAGTTTGCGTACCGTCAGAACCGATCAACTGAGGACGCAATTGCACATCTTCTCCACACTACAAACAGCCACCTGGACCAAAGAAATGGGAATTACACAAAGATGTTGTTCGTGGACTACAGTTCAGCGTTCAACACCATAATTCCCTCCACACTCACCTCTAAGTTGGAGGTCCTGGGACTCAGCCTGCCGCTGTGTCAATGGATCTCGAACTTTCTGACGGACAGACCACAAGCTGTACGGGTGGGAAAACACACCTCATCCACCCTCACCCTAAGCACTGGAGCTCCCCAGGGTTGTGTTCTGAGCCCCCTGCTGTACTCACTGTACACACATGACTGTGTGGCCACTTCCAACTCCACAACCATCATCAAGTTTGCTGACGACACCGTTGTGGTGGGCCTGATCTCCAACAACGACGAGACGGCCTACCTACAGGAAGTTAAAAACCTGGAGAGATGGTGCCAGGAGAACAACCTTCTCCTGAACGTCAGCAAGACTAAGGAGTTGATCGTGGACTTCAGCACGAAGCAGGAGCGGTCATACCAACCGCTAAACATCTGCGGGACTCCAGTGGAAAGAGTGGACAGTTTCCGGTACCTGGGTGTTCACATCACACAGGACCTGTCTTGGTCCTGTCACATCAACACCCTGGTGAAGAAGGCCCGGCAGCGTCTGTACCATCTGAGACGCTTAAGGGACTTTAAACTACCCTCTCAGGTGCTTAAGACTTTTTACACCTGCACCATCGAGAGCGTTCTGACGGGTAGCATCACTTCCTGGTTCGGGAACAGCACCATGCAGGACAGACGAGCCCTCCAGAGGGTGGTGCGTTCAGCCGAACGTACCATCCACACCGAGCTCCCTGACCTGCAGGACATCTACAGCACACGGTGCAGGACCAGAGCCAGGAAAATTGTGAAGGACCTCAGCCATCCCAACAATGGACTCTTTTCTCTGTTGCGTTCGGGGAAACGCTTCCGCTCCCTGAAGGCGAACACAGAGAGAATGAGGAGGAGCTTCTTCCCGCAGGCCATTCGGAGTTTAAACCAGGAAACACCCAGGATCTAAAAACTGGCCCACTCTCTCCATCATCACCATTTTTTTCCCCTGCACAACCCCACTTTTCGTGCTACGGCACATTATACACTGGACTTGCACAGCACAGTGCACTTTACATTCCATCTCTTTTTCATATTTTCTTTTTCTTTTTCATATTTATTTAATATTTTTCTACATTCTCTTTCTTATACCACACCATCCCGCACAAGGACACTTTACACCACACCTCACTGCACACGGACACTTTACGCCACACTTTACTGCACACGGACACTTATGGACAATCATAACTTGTTTACTGTTGTTTACTGGCTAACCTACATCTTATTTATCTGCCTTCTTTTCTTATTATGTTTTTCTTTAAATTTTGTTATTATATTTATATTTTTTTATTCTCCTTTTTTACCCTATTTTATTCCCTCATGCCGGACCGTCGTCAAAAGCATTTCACTGCATGTCGTACCCTGTATGTATGTGTTTGTGACAAATAAAATTTTATTTGATTTGATTTTGAAATTTTCAAATATACTACTGGGCTGCACATATCCAAAAACTGAACTTCTGGACCAATTCAACAGAATCCACTTGTGAATTAGCGCTACTGTCTTGAAGATCATCCTCTGTATCTGCTCTGCTTTGCCGAGCAACCCATCTCGATATAGTGACAATCCAGCCGTACTAAACACACTTAAGATTTCGTTTCAGTTTAGGCGTCACTTTAAATTTAGGGCTCTATCAGCAGTGGGTCCCTTGAATAAAAATCAATTGTTTCCCCCGTCACTTTTAGATTCAGCTTTCTCACTATGGCACGAAAAAGGCATCAAGCAACTTTATCATTTGTACAAAGATGGCATCTTTAGAAGTTTTACCAGCCTGTCCTTGGAGTATGGGCTGCCTACAGCTCATTTTTTTTCGATATCTCCAGGTCCGCAGCTTTGTATCTAAATGACTTCCCAATTTTCCCTCTGTACCCCCAAAGCAACCTTGGGAGAGTTAAGTCATGTTTACTCCACACCAGCGTAGTTTGATTTCCTGGGATATATACAGTTTCATTTTATCTCTCAATAGCTGTAATACAAATAAAACCAGCACCGCTTGGGAGGAGGAGTTAGGGCTGCAGTTTGGCGATGAACGGTGGGAGAAGGCCGTAGATAGGATACGGTCTACCACTTCCTGTGCCCGCCCCAGTCTAATTCAGTTTAAGGTTTTGTACAGAATTCATCTTTCCAAATCGAAACAGGCAAAAATCTATCCCAGGGTTGAGGACAGATGTGACAGATGTCATGCTTCCCCCTGTCATTTAAGTCATATGTTTATTCTGTGCCCAAAATTACATACATTCTGGACAGGTTTTTTCGGCATTATGTCCTCCATATTTGAGGTGCAATTTACGCCATGCCCACTGATCGCTACATTTGAGGTTACCGATGAGTCGGTATCACTGAGTTCTGTACACAAAGATGTTTTAACCTTCTCATCTCTGTTGGCCAGACGTTGCATACTTTTGCACTGAAAAGCAATAGGATGCCCCTCCATCTCTCGGTGGTTTACAGATTTGATGTTTTTTCTTAAGTCTGAGAAAATAAAATATACACTGAGGGGTTCTACTGACACCTTTTTTTTTTGCAAGTGGCAACCTGTTATTTCTTATTTTTGGAGACTATGGGTGTTACCTGATTAAAGATCTAAATTGGTTCAAATTGGACTGTATATATAACCTTTCTTTTGTTTCTTCAGTTTTTTTAACTGGGGGATGTGGGGTGTGTGTGCGTGCTCATGTGTTTGTGTCTTTGTCTGGGGGTTTGTTTGTGTTTTGTGTGGTGGGGTGGGGATGTTTGCTCTTTGTTGTATAAAAAAGAAAAAAAAGGAGAATTTCTGTTTACATTTTTGTATCTGTGATTGTTGATTCTTCAATAAAAAGATTTTGTGGTTTGCAAATTATTATTTTTTTAAATAAAAAGATTACATTTATTGGTAAAAATATAAATTCTCATATTTTCTCATATTCTCATATCAGAATAATTTCATTAAAAACTGTTGAAAAGTGCAAAAATTCAATGAAAACCGTGATCAGGACAATTTATTGTGAAAATATACATTCACATTCATAATAATAATAAAAAAAACTATGCAATAAGTAAACGAAAAAGATTTCATGATAAACCATGTTTTGATGTAAATTTGACTTTTCTTTTATAAATATGAAATTAATTGGTAAAATATTAATTTTCATATTGAAAGAAATCATTTCAGGAAAAACTGATAATGTGAAATTATGACTTTTCATATTCATAGGCATCATTTAACTAAAAAAACATCGAAAGTGCAAAAAATCTAAGCAAAAATTGATGGTTTAAAAAAAACTTTCTTGAATAAAATATTTATTGTTTTTATTAAAATATTAAAGTTCATAATCATAATTATAATTGCATAAAATGATTATCTCTCAACATAAAAATACGAGTTATTGTAAAATATACATCATATGTTCATGAAAACGCTTTGAAAAAGTGCCATAAGTGAACGCAAAACAATAAAGTGGCTATACAAATCAAGATTTTAGAAACTTTTAAAAAAGTGCAATATGTAAGCAAAAAACTTACTTTAAAACCATGGGCTGAGAAAACGTATAACTTAAAGAAAAAATAAAAATTTGAAATAAATGGGTCAAATTTACATTTTTATATTTATACAAATAATTAAAAAGTGCAAACATTCAATCAAAAACGTGATATGACAAAGTTTTTACAAGTCATTGTGAAATTATGACTTTTCATATACATAAGCTTCATTTAACTAAAAACCGTTAAAAGTGCAACAATTCAACGCAAAACGTAATGACAATGGTTTGAACAAAATCTGACTTTCTTTTAGAAAAAAAAATGTTTTTAAAAGCTGTTATCCGTGAACGAAAAACTTTTACATGACAAACCATGGGTTCACAAAAATATAATATATAATCAATATAGTCATTATGAAAATATGAATTTTCATATTCAGAAGCATATGTGTATGTAAAACCTTTAAAAAAATTGGCATTAAGAAACAAAAAAACTAAAAAGTGTGCCCATACAAATCATATTTTGACAAATACATATGAAATTTACAATTAAAATTATAGTATAGAAAATATTAAATTTCATATTTAAAAGCATCGTTTAATGAAAAACCATTAAAAAAGTGCAATATGCAAACAAAAAAAATGTACAATAAAAACCATGGTCTTGGAAGAATGTAACTGTGTTAGAAAGTCATGATTAATCAAAAACGAACTCAAAACCCATATTTTGCAAAGAGCTGTGGCGACCCCTCATGGAAGAAGCCGATAGAAAGTTAGTTTTTTTTTTTTATGTGCTGTCAAGAATGATCTTCTTGAAAATGCGATTCCGGACGAGGAGAAAGCGGTTTTTCGGACCAAGCAAATATGCACAAACAGCATGCATTTCCCCATGATTTTTTTTCCAGGTTTATGATGAGATCACATTACAAAACATTGTCTGACCAAAATATAAGATTTTTCATAAAATTATTATAGTTATTTAAAAAGTATAAATTTTCATAGTCATAATCATAATTTTAAAAAAACAGTTGAAAACTGCAAAAAAAAAAAAATGAAAATGGGTTAGAAAGTCATAATTGATGAAAAAAGATAGAACACCACATATGTGGAAAAGCCTTTTAATCGCTGTCAGGAATGAGTTGCTAACGGGCTGAAAACGCGATTCCGCAAGCCTCAAGCTTCTAGGACGAACAGAAAGAGGTTCTTCGAACCAAGTGAATATACACGAACAGCATGCATTTCCCCAAGATTTTTTTTCCATATTGTCGATGCGATATGATATTACAAAATATTTTCTGACCAATATATTGACATTTTTCATAAAAATCTGAGTTATTTATTTTTTTTATTAATATTCATAGTCATAATCATAATTTCATAAAAACTTCAAAAAGAGCATGAAAATGCTTTAGAAATACATAATTGATGAAAAACGAAAGAACAACAATATTTGGCAAAACCTTTTATGTGCTGTCAGGAATGAGTTTTCTAACGGTCTGAAAACGCGATTCCGCAAGTCTCAGGCTTCTAGGACGAAGAGAAAGCGTTTTTTCGAACCAAACGAATAGGCACAAACAGCATGATCTTGCACATGAGAAATGCACATGTTTTTTTTTATAAGATATTATATTACAAAACATTTCCTCACAAAATATGACATTTTTCATATAAATAATATATT
>MU551594.1:227439-260846 GCA_024362625.1 Silurus asotus | reverse complement strand
TGTGTGTGTGTGTGTGTGTGTGTGTGTGTGTGTGTGTGTGTGTGTGTGTTTTGGAGGTTTTGTTGATTATCTAAATTCAGACAGGATTCAGGGAAGTTCGTGGTTGAATTTCTTCGAGTTCACACCCAATCCTGCAGTGACCTTTCATCTCTATAGCACTTTATTTTACAGTGTCGTTTGTAAATTAATAAATATGTAGAAATTATTATTATTATTTTTTTTTTTTTTTTTTAGTTAGAAGGTTGGTTGCCAAAGTCACCATCGCTGTGGTTATAAGATGTTAATGAGGTATTATGTAGTAAATGTAGTAATATTTCACGTTAGTGGGAAGTGTGTATATTGTGTAGTCACGGTTGGAAGAAACTTTAGAAACAGTTCCTTTGTAGTAACTTTAGTGTGTTTTCACGTTAGTTACAGAAGTTTAAAATAATACTGCATTCTTACTTATTACTAAATTCAGATTTATAACGTTTCAGCATCATCTAGCAAACGCCAGAAATAATACAGGGGGAGGGGGAGCACGGGGCGGGGGAGCAGGGGTAAGAGTAAGAGTAGGGGTTAGTAATAGGGGTAGTAATGGGGTAGTAATAGAGGTAGTAAGAGTAGGGGTAGTAATAGAGGTAGTAAGAGTAGGGAAAGTAATATGGGTAGTAAGTGTAGGGGAAGTAATGGGGTAGTAAGAGTAGGGGTAGTAATGGGGTAGTATGGGTAGGGGTAGTAATGGGGTAGTAAGAGCAGGGGTAGTATGGGTAGGGGTAGTAAGAGTAGTGGTAGTAATAATCAGTATATTACTGTAAAATAAAGTGCTAAATTTCTCTCTTTCAGTTTATTTGCAGTTTTTGGAGAATCTCATGCGGAGCTGCACAGAGTTAAAATATTGGATAAATATCTGAACTTTTGCAGGTTCCTCATATGAAAGTGTCTATGAAAGTATGTGCCTTCACTGTGTTTCAGTTCTGAGAAGCTCGAGCACAAATGTGTTTATTTCTTTCTCAGTTTAACACACTATTTTTACAGAACGGAATCTCCAAAGCATTGGGAAACAAACGAGGTGTGTGTGTGTGTGTGTGTGTGTGTGTGTGTGTGTGTGTGTGTGTGTGTGTGTGTGTGTGTGTGTGTGTGTGGTATATCCTCAAGAAGTCCCCTGATGTTTCAAAAATACACTTGAGAGTAACTTTATATTTCCTTTTTGTTGCCTGAAGCCTTTACACTGGAGACGAGACTATTTTAGAGAATATTCCGGATGCTGTAAACGGTTTATTATCGCGTTTCACATTTATTTTATCCAAGATTTAATAAAGAAAACGTGTAAATTGCTTTTTAAAACAGACGTTTCCTGTTTCTTCTTCTTCATGCACACACGCATTTCCAGCCCTTTAATGTTCTTTTTATTAACTTGAAAAACGGTCTGAAAGCTTTATTTCATTTTTCTTACATTATTACTTCACTAAATATCCACTAATCAGCCGTAACATTAAAACAGCTGCCTAATATTTCACAGTTTCCCTCAAAGCCTGGACTCCACAAGGTCTCTGAAGGTGTTCTGTGGTATCTGCTGCAGATCCGTCTGTAAGTTGAGAGGTGGATCAGATGTCCAGCACATCCCACAGAAGCTCGATGGAATTGAGATCTGCGGAATTCAGAGACCAGGTCCAGTTTTATCTTGCTGAAAGGAGATCATCATGGTGCGGTTCTGATGTCTATTGTAGGATGGTGTCCAAGAGTCAGCTTGGGCTCTCTGATCGCTCTGCAGCAGCACAGCTCCATACACAGCAAGAAGTTTCCTCCAGAGCCAGCAGTTTGTTCTACAGGAGATCTGACTTTAAGATCTGACCAGCCTTTACTCCATAACCCTGTTTCTGGTTCACTTTCTTTGGAGCACTTTCAGTAGGTTCTAACCACTAAATACCGAACCCTAAAACATTTACATTTATGGCATTTGGCAGATGCACTTTTACATCTCACTCATTCAACTGAGCAGCTATGGCGTTAGGGGCCTTCCTCAGGGGCCCTGGAGTAGCAGCTTCGTGTGGCTGGGATTAGAACTTAAGACCTTCTCATCTCCTCAACATCAGTGACTGATCTCGCTAATGCAGCTGCAGGTGTGTGTGATGATCATTAATCCCCTGTACATGCAGAGGTGCAACTGTCGAAGTTCTTCTAGTCCTATTGCTCATCATTATCTATCTTTCTTTTTTTTTTTTCCTTTCTTTGTTTTTCTTTAATGCTAATGATTCTTTCTTTCTTTCTTTCTTATTTAAATTTTTATTCCTTTATATCAGTTAGGGATGTTTTTTCATGTCTTTCTTTCCAAGTTAGTGATTGATCTTTCTTTCTTTTTCTTTCTTTAATTCAGTTATTGCTTCTTTTTTTTATTTATGTTTCTTTATTTATTTGTTATTTGTGTTTCTTTTTTTAAAAGTTAGTGATTATCCTTTCTTTCTTTATTTCATTTATTGATGTTTATGTCCTTAAATCAAAGTTATTGATCTTTGTTTTTGTAATTTATTTATTTATTTAATTTGTTTGTCTCTTTTTTAAGTGGCTAAACTACACCTGTTAAACACCACCTGCACCTGCAGAGACTCTCTGATCGAGGCGTCTAGACACAATTTGCTTTGACTTGAAATTGTTGCTGTAAGACTTTTATTGAATTTGGCAGATGCCCTTATCCAGAGCGACTTACATTTACTGAACAGCTATATGGCTAGGGGCCTTGCTGAGGGGCCCGGGAGTCACAGCTTGGTGAGGCTGGAATTTGAACTCTCAACCTTCAGACTCAAAGTCCAATGCCTTAATCCGTTTGCTCCCACCTCCCCATTTTGCCCAGACTCTGATTCCTGTACCTTGGAGACTCGAGATTCCAATCAAAGCTTAAAGTTTGTATCCTGAGACTTCCCGTGACTTCCCGTTCTGTGAAAGAGAGCTCCATCCTGACAGCTTCCTCAAGGCAAAGGCTGGAAGACGAATGGTTTCTTCTCCGAGTAGCTGCGGTCGGTCTTTGCCTCTGCGGGGGCTTTTTTTCAGGTTGGCAGAACGGCAGGGTTTATTAATGAGTCTCCATTACGGCTCAGTCGGGGGGAGGGCTGTGCTGATGTGGGCGTTACTCGTCCTACGACTCCTGCCTTCAGGCTCATTAATGACCACCGGAACTTCTTTCTTCTGAAATATCCTTCATCTTGACGTGGGGATAATGATCCGCCCGGGCTGCCGGCTGGCCCTCTGCACTTCCTCTCCAACTCTATCGCTCTGTCCTCTGTAAGTGTTTATCTCAATCACTCAACCAGCATTGCATCAAGGCTTATTTCCCTCCGAAGTGGAGAAGAATGACATTCGTTCGCCTGGAGACTGTGGAATTAATCACTGAAGTGCGATGGATCGCAGTGCCGTGTGCTTTCCTTATTTACGTTCTCTTTACGCGATACGCTCGCTAAAATGTAGCTATTCAATATTTCCCCAAGCAATCGCTCACGTTTCAATCGCTCGGATAGCTCTTCCGAGATTGAGATTTCTTTCTGCATGAAAAGCTTTGAGGATACAATTTTGGAAAGCCTTAACAATCTAAATCCGACTAAAAGTATGTGCACCCTTGACAATTAGTTTTTTTACTTGCGAAACATTTGGTTATTTCAAATCTTATATTTTTATTTTTCTTTATATATTTCAAAGACTTTTTTTCTTTCTTTTTTCTTTCTTCTTCTTCTTCTTTCGGCTGCTCCCATTAGGAGTCTCCACAGCGGATCATCCATCTCCATACCCCCCTGTCCTCTACATCTGCCTCTTTCACACCAACTACCTGCATGTCTTCCCTCACCACATCCATGAACCTCCTCCTTGGTCTTCCTCTTTTCCTCCTACCTGTTGGCTTCATCCTCAGCATTCTTCTACCAATATAATTCATGTTCCTCCTCTGCACATGTCCAAACCATCTCAATCTCACCTCCCTCACCTTGTCTCCAAAACGTCATACATGCGCTGTCCCTCTAATAAACTAATTTCTAATCCTGTCCATTGTCGTCACTCCCAACAAACATCTCAACATCTTCAGCTCTGCTACCTCCAGCTCCACCTCCTGTCTTTTACTCAATGCCACTGTCTCTAATCCATACAACATCTCAGGTCTCACCACAGTCCTATAAACTTTCCCTTTCACTCTCACAGATACTCTTCTATCACAAATCACTCCTGCTATCACTCTTCTCCACCCACTCCTCCCTACCTGCATTCTTTTCTTCACTTCTCTAACACACTCTCCATTACTTTGCACTGTTGACCCCAGGAACCTGAACTTCTCCACCTTCTCCCTGCAACCGCACCCCTCCACTGCCCTTCCTCTCATTCACACACATGTACTCTGTCTTACTCCTACTGACTTTCATTCCTCTTCTCTCCAGCGTGTACCTCCACCTCTCCAGGCTCTTCTCAACCTGCTCACTACTCTCACCACAAATCACAATATCATCCACAAACCTCATAGTCCATGGAGACTCTTGTCTGACCTCGTCCGTCAACCTGTCCATCACCACTGCAAACAGGAAAGGGCTCAGAGCCGATCCTTGATGCAGTCCAACCCCCACCTTAAACCAGTCTGTCAGCTCGTTTTGATGATCATTAATCCCCTAAGCCACATCCTAGACTCTAGTGGAAAATCTTTTTAGAAGAGCAGAGATTATTATTAAGATATAAATGTCAGCAAACTGCAGTAAAAAATAAATCACCCACATTCCTGTACATGCAGACCTGCAACTGTCAAAGATCTTCGATTCCTATTGATCATCAATTTTTTTTTGTTCTTTCTTTTTGATTTTGTCAGTGTTAGTGATTATTCTTTTTAATTTAAGCTTTCCCTTGAATTTTTTGAATTTTGAACATCGTTGAGTTTCCTCAGCTGCCATCTTGGTCAGGCTCCACAGCATTAAATGTAACTATAAATTGATAATAACTGTCATTTTGTTATTGAAAATTTTGTCACCTGCATGGCAACAGTAACCGGGTGTGGGTGGGGCTTTGGGACGGTGCAATAAACACGTGCAATATTTTGATATTTCATCTATGAAGGCCGTTGTACTGCCGCTCCAAAACATGTAAAGTGCAGAGTCCCTGCTCACGAGGAAACACAAGCTTCTGTCACACGTGACCTTCAGATGTGACCTTCACACGTGACCTTCCTCTTCAGTACATTATGTTTATGAGCCACAATCAAGATATTTTCAATTTCCCAAGTGGCCTTGTAAAGACAGCTGCTTCAGCACCCACCCACATACACCTACACACACACACACACACACACACACACACATAGATATACACACATACACACACTTTTGTTAATGTCACAAATGCTACAGTCACAAACAGAAGCAACAAACGAGTGTTTATTCTCTAAAACTGTGTACAGAGTCACAAGACTGAGATCATTCCTTTCTCGCTGTTGTCCCCTTTCTTTTATTATTTTTTCTGTATGTTTCTGTCTTGTCTTTATTTATTTTGTACTTTTTTCTTTCTTTTATTTATTGTTATCTTTTAATTTTTCTCTAAGAATAAGCAGTGATATCAGTGTTATATATGATTTGTATGATGTGAGTGATATGAAGTGATGTGATTTGAGTAATGTGATGTGATTTAACCCAACCATAAGTGTTGCACAAGCCAGTGCACTCTCAGTGCCGGTCTCAAGCCCGGGTAAATGTGGAGGTTTGTGTTATGAAGGACATCCAGCGTAAAACATGTGCCAAATAGAATATGCGGATCAGGAATCAGACTTTCATAGCGTTAACCAACAGGGTACTGGTGGAGATTGTGCTACTGTTGGCTGAAGGAGGAGAAGGAGAGGAGGAAGACGCCCACAGAGACGGCAGGGAAAGGAGAAGTGGAGGAGAAGTGGAGGTTCGGGTTGGTACTTTAAATGTTGGTACTATAATTGGTAAAGGGAGAGAGGGAGCTGATATGATGGAGAGGAGAAAGGTAGAGATGTTGTGTGTTCAGGAGGCCAAGTGGAAATGGTGTAAGAGTAGGAACATTGGAGGTGTTTAAACTGTTCTATCATGGTGTGGATGGAAAGAGAAATGGTGTAGGGGTGATTCTGAAGGAAGAGTACAGTAAGAGTGTAGTGGAGGTGAAGAGAGTTTCTGATAGAGTGATGAATGTGAAGCTGGAAGTTGAAGGGGTGATGATAAATTGGCAGACGTAGTGACGTACGTAGCTTCCTGTTGTTGATTGTTGGCTGGGAATTTTGTGTTTGTGTCGGCATTTACATTTTAACAGTTTTGTTTTTTTCTCTCTCATTGCTTTAAAATTTTAAAATATCATTTTTGATTTCTTGCATTCTCTACTTTCCGTGGCTCTGTTTATTCTCTTTTTTTCTTTTGGAAGAGCGCTTTATTCCCTGTTTGAGGGTTTGAAAGCAGTAAGTGGAGGACATTCCCATCAGATCTACGAACACACACTACAGTAACTACATTAAGGTATGTAATTTCTCTGCTATGGGGAACATCCAGTTCATTCAGTGTGTGGAATGTGACATGTTTAGTCAGTCTTTCTCCGTTGTTAGCGATAATTGTATCTATGAGAAGTGTTAGTTAGTTTGCACTTTGACGGAGAAGGTCTTAGCATTAAAGGAGTGTATCCAGAGTCTAGAGAAAAGTAGTGAGTGTGAGAGCAGTCCAGGACCTGCAGGGGAAAGTCTGGATGCCCTAGGTGGAGTTAGCATTCCCCCGACTCCGGCATTAGAGCCCTCACAGCGGGCCGAATGGGTGATGGCTCGGTGGCATACTCGCAGAGCCAAAGCTAAACGCTAACGCTCGCCCATGGGAGCACCATTCCACTCCGCTTCACGTGTCCAACAGGTTTGCTATCCGAAGTGAAGCGCCCGCTGAGAAACCTAAAAGTACTCTGGTTCTAGGAAACTCTATTCTGAGGCACGTAAAAATTTGCTAAACCTTTAAGGGGCACCAGCAGCACAGGTTATTTGTATACCAGGAGCCAGGGCACTGGACATAGCAGGTCATCTAAGGTTTTTAGGAAAACAGAGGTTCTCTTAGATTAGATTAGATTAGATTAGATTAGATTTGACTTTATTGTCATTACACATGTACAAGGCAAGGAAATGCAGTGAAATTGTAGTTGCTTAACTGCTGGATGTCCGAGTGGTGCTCCAAAAACTATGTGGGCTTCATAAATAATTGGAGCAATTTAAAGGGCAAGGCTGGCCTGTTAGGGCGAGACAGTAATTATCCCACTTGAGAAATAGCTGCTCTCATTTCTTGTAGTATAGGTCATAGTCTCAGAACAGCACTAGTTAACAAGTGACTGTCCAGAGCCAAGGCCAGGGAGCAGACAGACAGGCTAAACCGACCGTCTGCTAGCTGCACAGAGTCATCACTCAAGATCCACCAAATTGAGACTGTGTCTGTCCCTCGAGCAAAACCAAAATGTAAAAATTCTCAAAAAGTCTGTTTAATTAACCTGATTAACATTAAATTAAATAGGACTGAATGCACAGTCAGCACCTCTGATCTAAAGATAGGATTATCAATATTAGATCTCTCACGTCAAAAGCGCTGATTAGAAAAGAAAAATTATTCTCAACCAGGAGTTTAATATAATGTGTTTGACAGAAATATGGATTACACTCCTGGTTATAGTCACATAAAAAAGTCCCGTCTAAATGGCCAAGAAGGCGGAGTCGCAGGTACTTATAATAATAAGCTAAGCATCACACAAAAGACTAAGACATAAAATATTTAATGTCCAAAAGTAAGTCTAATCAGCAAATTCTATTAATTATTATTTTTGGCCCCCAGGGACCCTACACTGACCTTCTCATAGAATTTGCAGATTTAATCACAAATCAAAATACTTATTGAAAGCATTAATTGTCTGTTACTTAAATGTTCATTTTGATAATTAGAAACACTCCTTAAGAGCAGCAGTTATGTACATTATAGATTCAGTTGGAATTAATCAGAATGTATAGGACCTACCCATAGTGGAGATAGAAGATAGAAGATAGAGATCTTCACAATAGAAGTTCCACTACACGGAAAAACTCCTCCAGGGAGCTCATTAGGAAATGTGTACAATCGCCATCCCACTCTGGATTGAACTGGAACTGGATGTTACAATGGTTACAGGTGTTTATAAACAGAGCATTCATTTAGATTCAACTGACAAACGCAACCTGAACACGCCTTAACCTTTAGCCAATCACAATCCACTATTCACACCTGAACTTCCAGCCAATCACAATCCACTATTCACACCTGAATAGCGATTCCATGAGCTGCTAAAAACTGATTGTTAAAGGCATGTCTTTTAATTAAACATTGCTGAAAAATTTCTTTCAATTATTAAATCTGTGACAATAATTATTGTTTTTATTACCATTATTATTATTGTATAAATAATAAAAAAATATATATTATTATTATTATTATTATTATTATTATTATTATTATTATTATTATTATCACATACTGACTACTGATGTCCTCGCTTTAGTCTCAGGACTATATGGATTCGAGCAATAAAAAAAAAAAAGGGATTAATTTAATAGATTTTATGTATTTTCTGTGAGGCAAATGAACATTATACGTTTTTGGTCAATAGTATTGGGACACGTAATACATAAATTGGAGGTGCAAAATTGTAAAGAACATCATTTGATGTGGTTGCATGAACTTTTTCTGGGAGATCCAGACCTGCTCTAGCATGACAATGTCCCTGTGCACAAAGCCAGCTCCATGAAGATCTGCTTTTTATGGTTTGGAGTGGAAGATCTCCTGCTCTTGAGCTCCAACCCTGTTAAAGATGAATGAATGTGAACGCTGACTGCTTTAGAATACGATTTAAAGGTTTTAAAATCTGCGCGTTATAAACAAAAATATATTCAAGTGTAAGTGTTTGATTTTTTTTTTTTCTCGGTGCGAGGAGACGAGTTGTGATGCGTTTTCGTTGTTGTAATCACACGTTCCTGACGTGACACATACAGACGAGGTTAGAAACCTCCTCAGGGAGAGAGTTTTCCTTTGACGCTGCTCAGAGTTGAAAGCGGATTTGACTGATGAATTTCTTAAGAATTACTGAACGTACTGAAATAAAAAAGACGTATCAGAGAAGACGTTTGTTAGTATCTGGATGTGGCTGGTGTCGTGTCAGGCCTTCATTGAAGTGAAGAGGAAGAGGAGGAAGGTGTGGGAGCTGCTGATTGATGAGCGTTTGTTCGTCAGTGCTATTTAAGCAGATTCGAAAGCTGATGAAAAGGAAAGCATTGAGCAATGACCTGTCACTGAAGGAACAGGAGGAGGAAGGCGTGATTAAAGAGGAGATGGAATAAAGCGGAGAAGACCGTTACGCTTGTCACTGTTCCGATACAGATAAAAGGACGAAGCATGCGTTTGGGAAACGTTCTGCTCACTTTGAGGAATCGCAGCAATTTATCAGCCTTACACACAAAAACACGAGCAAGAACATCATCTACTAAGAGGTTTGGACATGAGATGCAGAAGACCTCCATCCTGTAGCTGTAATCATTTATCCTAAAGAATAGCACAAAGTCCTTCATTAACTTTAACCATTTACTAACACTTTGTGACCTACTGCAATGACCTCTGACCCTCTGCTGCCTCATGTGACCTTTTTTAATTCTTTTTTGGCCAAAGGCATCTCTTTGAAAAAAGAGGGAAAGAAGGAGGAAACAGAAGAGAGGCAGAAGAAAAGCAAAGAAGAAATGATTAAAGAAAAGGAGGGAGGAAGGAAGGAAGATGATAAAAAAAAAATTTGCAAATAAATATGCAAAAAAAGATGGAAAGAAGGAATGAGAGGCAGAAGGAAAGGAAGATGGAAGAAAATAAGGAAGGAAAGACTGAAGGAAGGAAACACGGACGAAAGACGGGAAGAAAGACAAAACAAGAGAGACAGAAAGAAGGAAAGAATGAAGAAAGGAAAGATAGGAAGGAAGAAAGATTGAAAAGGAAATATGGAAAAAAGAAAATATGGAAAATAGAGAGACAGACAGACAGACAGACAGACAGACAGACAGACAGAAAGAAAGAAAGAAAGAAAGAAAGAAAGAAAGAAAGAAAGAAAGAAATATGGATAGTAAGATGGACAGAAAGAAGGAGAGGTGGAAGAAAAGAAAGACTGAAGATAAGAAGCAAGGAAAACTGAAGAAAGACGGACGGACAGACAGAAGGAAGGAAGGATGGATGGATGGATGGATGGATGGTGGTTGGAGTAAAGAAGGTACAAATCCAATCTGGAATCATTCTGCTTGAGCTCAAACTTTTATTTTACATCTTTAAAATGTTTATTTTTAAAACTGCTGCTTTAATGGAGAAAATTCAACGTAAAGATTGGGGGCTTCTGGAGGCGGGGCTTCGTGTGGGTGGATCTTGGTGGTGGGTGGAGTCAATGTGTAAATTCCAGCATATATAAATCTGCTATACGATAAACAGCATGTCTGCGAAATCTAACATACTGTGTGTGTGTGTGTGTGTGTGTGTGTGTGTGTGTGTGTGTGTGTGTGTGTGTGTGTTTAATCAGGAAGTGATGTAAAAGTTATTGCTCAGCGCTTTACATCCACTTCCTGTCATCTCGTTACTCCTCACAGCACTGCTGCGTCCATTTCTATCAGTAATAATCCCTCGTTCTCCACCTCCATCCTCTATCTGTGTTTTTATTCACTACAGAGAAAAGGCAGGGAGAAAGAATTAAGGAGGGAAGAAGAGAGTGAATCATTTTGCTTTCGTGACTTTGCGGGCAGAAAGAGTGAGAGAAAAGCAGGATGATGAATATAACTGTAGCATCTTAATACTGCCTGAAAGACCAGAGAGATTAAACGCTTATTCTCCAAAAGAAAGAAAGAAAGAAAGAAAGAAAGATAGCAAGAAGGAAAGACAGAAAGAAGGAAAGAAAGAAAGAAAGAATGAAAAAAAGAAAAAAAAAAGTAAGGAAGGAAAGACAGAAGAAAGAAAAGAAGATGTAAGGAAGGAAAGCTGGAGAAAAGACATGGAAGAAAAGACAGAAGAAAGACGGAAGAAAGGAAAGAAGATGTAAGAAAAAAAAGATGTTGTTAGGCAGGAAAGCTGGAGAAAAGACTTATGGAAGGAAAGACAGAAGAAAGATGGAAGAAAGAAATGAAGATAGAAGAAAGGAAAGACTGAAGAAAGATGGAAGAAAGGAAAGAAGATGGAAGCAAGGAAAGACTGAAAGAAGGAAAGACGGAAGAAAGACTTATGGAAGGAAAGACTGAAGAAAGGCGGAAGAAAGGAAAGACATAAGAAAGACGTATGGATGGAAAAACAGAAGAAAGGAAAGACTGAAAGACTGAAAGAAGAAAAGATGGAAGATAGATGGTAGGAAGGAAAGACAAAACAAGAGAGAAGAAAGGAAGGAAGGAAGGAAGGAAGGAAGGAAGGATCTATTCTCCAGTTTATGATAAAAATAGAATAATAGAAATATAACGTTTCCACGGGGTGTAAAATGTTTCAGGTCTCAGTGAGATGAATATCACGTTCCTTCTGCACTTCTGTTCAGAAACATCTCACTTTTTAAATTCAGCTACTTTCCTCAGAAGCGCAGCAGTAAACCTGAGTCCCGGCCGTCCGGCCCGTAGAGACACCGGGTTTACAGCCGCCTGGAGAAAAATAACAGATCAGATAAATCTCTGGACCTGCCGTGTCCCGGGGACGACAAGATACCATAAAAACCCTGCAACGACGTGGAGATTTACGATGCTGCTCGGAGACGACGTGAAGAAACGACTGATTAAATCACTGCCTGCTTCAGACACGTGAAATCATCACACTGTGGCTGAAACTAACCAGTAAATACAACATACATGGAAAATCTTGTGAGAAGACGTCTGAATCACACGTACACACGTATTCCTGAAAACATGTCTCAGGAGGAAGACATGGAGAGTTTACTGATGGGACTGGAGTGGAGATACATTTGGTATTCGTGAACTACAGTAAGAAGGTTTGTAGTTTTTAAGTAAGAGCCATTCTTCTGGGAAGATGTTCCACTTGATTTTGTGGAGAAGACACAAGGGTGTTATTTCCTCAGGTACTGATGTAGGTGAGGTGAGGAGGAGCACATGGTTCACACGTCCTTTACTCCAGTAGAAGTGCAGATTCTGATGTTTTAAAAGTTGAAGTTCTGAATGCATTTATTCACTCAAGTTAAAGTAATGAAGTTTGGGCTCTGAGATGTTCTTCAGTAGAAAGTAGTGATTATTACGACCAGTTTTAGTGTCACGCTGTAACTGAACCTCACGTCGTATTCATATATTATTAATACCAAGTAATTTAAAATGTTCTCTAATGAATGTATCCAGAAAAGCTGCTCAATCACGAGAAACGAGTTGATGGTCTGAAAACGGTCAAAAAAATATTGAGGTCACCAATTAGATTTAAAGTTTGGAGTCTGGTGTGAAAATGTACGCAAAATTGTCCAAATAATAAAAAGTGAAGTAAAATATTGATTCTAGAAAAATCGACTTAAATACAGTAACGAAGTCTCATTACTTCCCTCTGCTGGTGAGGAGGTCTGGGGTGCAGGCAGCATTCACATTTATTTAAGTTCAATAGGGTTGGAGCTCTACAGCAGATCTTCCACAACTTCCAACCCATGGAACGTAGATCTGCATGGAGCTGGATTAGTGCACAGCGATATGGTCATGATGGAACAGGTTTGGATCTCCTAGTTCAAGTGGAGGCAAAATTCCATGCATCCAAAGACGTGTAGGAAATTAAAAAGGAACGTTCACGTCGCTACTTTTTATAGTGTTCCATCATGGATGAACTACATCACCTTGTGTTTGAGAACATCATCTAAATATTACCAGAACCAGATAAGAACATTAACTGTCAATCCGTGTTTTGGATTTTTACCACCTTTTGATTTCCAGGTTGGTCCTGCATTGACCTTCAGAACTCTTCAGATTGATCTTCATATCTCTCCAATATAGCGAATGCATCAACACACCGCTGTCTCTAGCAACAGCAGATGGGGTTTTCTCTTTCTTACTTGAATTTCAGTTTTTTATGCGGATTGCGCCACCTGGTGACATGTCATGTCATTACACACGTCTAAGAAAAATACAAACACACGTCATCATTTACACCAGTGGTTCTCAGAGTGTGGGGAGCGCGCCTCTAGTGGAGAATAAAGACATTACAGGTTAGAGGGGGATTTATTTAGCTTTTGTTTTGTGTCCTTCATTAATCTTTATTGATGATTTTTTTTCTATTAAAAATAAATTTCATACACTTGAAGCAACCACAAACGAATTATTAGTCCATGCATGCAAATAAAACCTCAGTTTAGAAACCTAATGAAACTACACTTCAATTTTCTCTATTTTTAAACGTGCTATTTATTGTTATTTATTCAGAACGTGATATTTCAATAAATGTACATTTTTAAGTATTTTATTATCATTTTTTGGGGGTGACGGAGGACAGGTGGGCCTTCTGAATCGACTTCTCTTCATCTGGAAAACACTCGCTGCAGCTGAGGATGTTCTCCACATGAAACAGCCTGGAGATCCATAAAGTTCCTGTGGAATGTTATATTCGGGAACCATGAAGTTAGAATTGGAGTGTTATTAGTATAAAGTCTGCTATAATTCCTCAGGACTACAATCACCATGAACAATTTTACCCACAAGTCTCCATCTGTGAACACGTGATAACCATCTATGCTGGAACTGTAATGAATGGACATTTAGTGATGAGGATGAGGATGAGTTCCTGTTTGAGTCTGGTTGCTCTCAACTGTTTATATAATGAAGTCTCAGGAGGTGTTTTTTCTCACCACTGTCACTTCTGGCTCAGTGAATGGTGATGAAGCTGTGGAGATAAAATTTTTCCAAACAGATCAAACTGTACAATGTATGTAAAAATAACCATTTCTAATGACCCGCTTCTCTCTCTCTCTCCCTCTCTCTCTCTCTCTCTCTCTCTCTCTCTCTCTCTCTCTCTAAAGTTTTCGTTAGGAGTAACCAGGATGGACAGGATTAGAAGTTAGGTTATTAGAGGGACAGTCCATGTAGGATGTTTTAGAGACAAAGTGAGAGGAGAGATTGAGATGGTTTAAATTACGAGGAATAAAATCACAATTGTGATAAATAAAGTGGAAATTAGGCAAACTTTGTATTTTTACGTGGCTGAAACAGGCTCCAATATATCTGTGTGCAGCTGCTTTGGGACAATTTCCATAGCCCTTTCCAAGATGGCGGCACGGCGTGACGCTCCGAAGTGACCCACTTCCGGGTAGGACGCGTTGCAAGCCGGGATGCGCTCTCGGCGGATTTTTATCCCCCCCCTCTCTTTCCCCCCTGGTAGCCGAATCAAGATGGCGGAGGATGTTGTGTACAGGCACCGGAGTTGAGTCGCGCGAGCGGAATTCAGGACTGCGGGAGATCGGTGATGTTGAGCGGCGGGATTTTATTGACCCCGAACAGAGCATTTACAGAGGTAGACGCGTTCACAACGGGGCATTTTTCATCTTAATAACTTAATATAAATATAAACATATATTTGTATACACACATTTTATTATTTGCGCGCGCACGAGGAGGCGCTGGAGAGGAGGGGGAGGAGGGGCGGCTAGCTAATGTGTCAGCTAATCGGTCTGTTTCTTTGCTAATATACTGAGAAGGTTTAAGTAAAAGATAAATATATAAAGGTTTAGAGACGCGGTTTCTGGTTTTATTTGGCGTAAATACCGCAATAAAGCGCGAGATCACGTTGAGATTTCGTGACTCGGAAGTACAGGCTGTTGTGGTGTTTTTTTTTAAAGCTAGCTAACACCTGATATGCTAGCTCGCTAGCTGGGTTGTTGTGCGAACTAGCCGAATCGCGCCGGCTATTATTGTCGCTTTTCCCCGGTTTAAAGGTGCTGACAGCTTCAGCCCGAGGTGTGGGACTGCTTTCTCCCTCAAGAGGAACAACCCCGGGGTTTGTACTTCATCCCCCGCCTGGTTCTGTGAAGGTTTGCTGTTTCGGTGTGTTTGCTGGAGGTGTTTGTGCACAGTCATACCCCCGTGTCCTCCATGGGAATCAGCTTACACTCTGTACACAAACACACACACACACACACACACGTTCTCCATTGCGACACCGGGGATATATGGTGCGTGTGTTTTGTTTTCTTACACACATCTGGTGTCATTGCGGTTTGTCCCCCTTTTTATCATTTAACACACGCATAAGTTTTTACACACACACACACAAACACACACACACACACACAGACTTGCATGTTCAGCAGTTTGTTACTTCCTGTTCTCGGTCAGGTTATAGCAGCTATAAACGTCCGGTTTCTCACACACACTGTTTTGGTTACAAACCATCAGTTTATTAATTTTATTCTGATCAGGGATTTTGCACAGTGGCCTGTTATGTGCAGTGTTGATTGAGTTAGTGGTCAGTGATTGTCCTTGAAACCAGTGTTGATCAGGGATTGTTTATTGAGAGCAGCGTTGATCAGGGATCGGTTATCGAGGGCAGTGTTGAATGGGGATTGGTTAGTAAATGCAGCGGCGACCAGGGATTGTTTATCGAGGGCAGCAGCGACCGGGGATTGGTTATCGAGGGCAGCGGCGACCGGGGATTGGTTATCGAGGGCGACCGGGGATTGGTTATCGAGGGCAGCGGCGACCGGGGATTGGTTATCGAGGGTGAGCGGGGATTGGTTATCGAGGGCAGCGGCGAGCGGGGATTGGTTATCGAGGGCGACCGGGGATTGGTTAGTAAAGGCAGCGGCGACCGGGGATTGGTTATCGAGGGTGAGCGGGGATTGGTTATCGAGGGCGAGCGGGGATTGGTTATCGAGGGCAGCGGCGACCGGGGATTGGTTATCGAGGGCGAGCGGGGATTGGTTATCGAGGGCGACCGGGGATTGGTTATCGAGGGCAGCGGCGACCGGGGATTGATTAGTAAAGGCAGCGGCGACCGGGGATTGTTTATCGAGGGCAGCGGCGACCGGGGATTGGTTAGTAAAGGCAGCGGCGACCGGGGATTGTTTAGGGAGGGCAGCGGCGCCCGGGGATTGGTTAGCGAGGGCAGCGGCGACCGGGGATTGGTTATCGAGGGCGACCGGGGATTGGTTATCGAGGGCAGCGGCGACCGGGGATTGGTTATCGAGAGTGGTCAGTGATTGTCCTTGAAACCAGTGTTGATCAGGGATTGTTTATTGAGAGCAGCGTTGATCAGGGATCGGTTATCGAGGGCAGTGTTGAATGGGGATTGGTTAGTGAATGCAGCGGCGACCGGGGATTGGTTATCGAGGGCAGCGGCGACCGGGGATTGGTTATCGAGGGCAGCGCCCACCTGGGATTGGTTATTGAGGGCAGCGGCCACCGGGGATTGGTTACTGGTGATAACCAAATATCGAGGGCAGCGTCGATCAGGGAATGGTTATCGAGGGCCGCGGCGACCGGGGATTGGTTATTGGTGATAACCAATTATCGAGGGCAGCGCCGACCGCGGATTGGTTATTGGTGATAACCAATTATTGAGGGCAGCGTCGATCGGGGATTGGTTAGCGAGGGCAGCGGCGACCGGGGATTGGTTATTGGTAATAACCAATTATTGAGGGCGGCGTCGATCGGGGATTGGTTAGCGAGGGCAGCGGCGACCGGGGATTGGTTATTGGTGATAACCAACTATTGAGGGCGGCGTCGATCGGGGATTGGTTAGCGAGGGCAGCGGCGATCGGGGATTGGTTTTTGGTAGGACCAATTATCGAGGGCGGCGTCGATCGGGGATTGGTTATCGAGGGCAGCGTCGATCAATATATATATATATATATATATATATATATTATAAATAAAGTAACACTCAAATAATTAAAAAAGCAACTTCAAATAAACAGCATGTCGCATCTGTGATTGGCCTCTAGGGGCCGCTCTTGTGGTATTTAACACAACCCGGAATTACTATCGGTATAATGGCCAATAGCTGATAGTTCCAACTATCGGTGCCAATTTATCTGCGAAACTGATTATTAATTAGTCGTCCTTTATGGAGAACAGTGTTGATCAGGGATTGGTCAGTAATTGGTCATTGAGGATGTTGATCATGGAGTGATGAGAACACTGTTGCTAAGTGATTAGTCTTGGGGGACACTGTTGATCAGGATTAGTCATTAAGAGCAATATTGGTCAGGAATTGACCAGGAAAAACATTTTAAATCATAGATTGATCAGTGGTTAGTCATTGAGTATTAGAATCAGGTTTATTGGCCAAGTGTGTTGACACACACAGAATTTGGTTCCAGCTGTTAATGACTTTCTAAAATACAGACATAAATAACAAGACTGTATATTTATCCTGTAGACGAGACTATATGAGATTATACAGGCAATACACATACTATATACATACAGGAAAATATTGGTCAGGGATTAGTCTCTGGGAGCAATGCTGATCGGGGATTGGTCACTGGAGCAATGCTGATCGGGGATTGGTCACTGAGAAGAATGTTGGTCAATGACTTACAAGAAGAAATTGTTGATAAATTATAAAATGGTAGTGGGTTTCAGCTAGAAAGCAGGGCAGGGGTGCAGCGGGCGCTAACTTTCAAACACTACAATTTGGGTTGTAAATGCATTTATTTTATGTGGAAATATTTGTCTGTTACCGCCATTCATAGAGATCAACGGACCAATCACGTGTAGACCAGATCCAAAGTTATTTTTGTAAACATTCGATCTGTTATTCGTCCGTACCACTGTGAGCCAATCAAACAAGGCGTTCATGCGGTTTATTTCACACCAAACGCGACTTCAGAATAAAACGTTGTGCTTTTTGGCTCAGTTCTAACTCGTCTTCTCGTCATCAACAGGATTGTTTCCTGACCACGTTTTGTTCCCTCTAGAGTTCAGAGAAGGAGTCCGGCTTTGGAAACTTTAAGCAAGTCTAATGTAAGTATCTGCTCAAACATCTACTTTATTACCACTCGTTCTTTCCAGAGCTAAAGCTGGACACGTGTAGCATGTTGAATGGTATTTTCTGTCAGTGAGGTACGGTGAAGCGAAAAGGCAGTATTTCCTGTCTTTCTACATGGCATCAGGAGCAAATAATGCATGCAGCATGAAATATTTATTGCAGAAGTGGTCCGTTCGCATGGCGTATAAAGAGCATCTGTTAGAGTAATTGTTCTCGACGTGAAGACTCACTTTGGTGGTCACCTTGACGCTTAAGCTTCTTGAAGTCCTGTGACGTATGCGGCCTGATTGCACCGTACAGACTCCGATTCGAACCGTACTAATACACCGCTGTCCGGTGTGTGTGTGTGTGTGTGTGTGTGTGTGTGCTACAGGAAGCGAGCGGCTGCAAAACATCTAATCGAGCGCTACTACCACCAGTTAACCGAGGGCTGTGGAAATGAGGCCTGCACGAATGAGGCTTGTGGCTCCTCCCCGGGTTTCCGGCGCATGGATAACAATGCAGCGGCCCTCAAGGCCCTGGAGCTGTATAAAAATAACGCCAAACTGTGTGATCCCCATCCCTCCAAAAAAGGCGCCAGCTCGGCTTTCCCGGAGAACAGTGCCAAAGGAGCTCACAACTTTTCGGCTTGCAGCAACGGGAAGATGAACCACAAAGACCTGCCTCCCGCCAGGGAAGACTTTAGAGGTAAGGTGTAGGACCTCTTTTTTTGGGTAGTTGTTTTTTCGTGGTTGTCATGGGTTTTCTGTAACATTTCAGATTTAAATTACTTGACGGAGGAGAAGGTGTATGAAATCCTGGCCATCTGCGGCGAGACAGAGGATTACTCCCCTCTGATCCGTGTGATCGGGAGGGTTTTCTCAAACGCAGAGAGTCTGGTGCAGAGTTTTCGCAAAGCCAAGCAGCACACCAAGGAGGAGCTGAAGTCGCTGCAGGCCAAAGACGAGGACAAAGATGAGGACGAGAAAGAGGCTGCCGCAGCTTGTGCCGCTACCGCCATGGAAGTAGACTCGGACGTGGCGTCCTCCAGCGAAGGAGCGTCCGGAGACGACGCCCGGAAGGCCGTGGAGGTGTCTGTGGACATTGAGGCGGTGCGGAGAGTTTACGATAGGCTGCTTTCCAACGAGAAGGTGGAAGCCGCCTTCCTGAACGCCCTGGTGTATCTGTCGCCTAACGTGGAGTGCGACCTCACCTACCACAACACCTACACCGCCAATCATGACTACCTCAACGTGTTTATAATCGTGATGGAGAACAGCAACCTGCACAGCCCTGAGTACCTGGAGATGGCGCTGCCGCAGTTCTGCAAGGCCATGAGCAAGCTGCCCCTCCCTGCTCTGGCCAAGCTGGCACGACTGTGGGCACAGCACGGCACGGAGCACATCCGGCGTCTCCTCGAGACCTTCCAGCAGCTCATCACGTACACCGTGATCAGCAACGAGTTCAACAGCGACAACCTAGTCAACGAAGACGACGGGGTCGTGGCGGCCACCAGGTGCCTCAAGGTGGTCTACTACGCCAACATCCTGGGGGGCGACCTGGACATGGGGCACAGCGAGGATGAAGACGACGAGCCGGTAGCGGAATCGAGTGAACTCACGCTACAGGAGCTATTGGGCGAGGAACGTCGCGCCAAGAAAGGCCCTCGCGTAGACCCTCTGGAAACGGAGCTCGGTGTACGTGTCTCGGACTGCCGCAGCCCGCTCATCCCTTTTGACGAGTTCATCAACGAGCCTCTCAACGACGTGCTGGAAATGGACAAAGACTACACCTTCTTCAAGGTGGAGACGGAAAGCAAGTTTTCCTTTATGACCTGCCCGTTCATCTTGAACGCCGTCACCAAGAACCTGGGCCTCTACTACGACAACCGCATCCGTATGTACAGCGAGCGCAGGATCACGGCGCTCTACAGCCTGGTGCAGGGACAGCAGCTCAACCCCTACCTGCGTCTCAAAGTGCGCAGAGACCACGTCATCGACGACGCGCTCGTCAGGGTGAGTCCCACGCACGCTAGATAAAGAGCACATACACCAATAATCTGCATCAAAATGCATTGACAGGTCCTTAATAATTGTGTTTGATTTCAGCTGGAGATGATCGCCATGGAGAACCCGGCCGATCTGAAGAAACAGCTGTACGTGGAGTTTGAAGGAGAACAGGGTGTTGATGAAGGAGGAGTTTCCAAAGAGTTCTTTCAGCTCGTAGTAGAGGAAATTTTCAATCCAGATATAGGTACTAATCAACTAAGGCCTGTTTGTTTCTCCACTGTATAGTGGAGGTTTTCTGATAGCCAATACTGATACTTTTACCGATACTGAATTTGCCAATATCGTTTTTAAAATGGATACTGGATAAAAACCAAACATAACACTCCCTTTAAAATATTACTGAACTTTATTATAAGAAAAAAAACAGTAAAAATGAATATATAAATTATATTAATACTGTGGAAAGTATGAAATGCATTCAAACTAAAAAAATAAAATAAAATGAACACTTCAATTAAATAAATGTTACATCCAAAATGAATAAAAACAGTTCTTAATAATAAACAGCATGTAGTATCAGTGATTCGCATCTAGAGGCAGCTCTCGTACCGTATAACGCAACCAGGAAAAACTATCGGTGTGGATTTTTGCTGATAGTTCCAGCAAATCAATTATCAGTGCCAGTGAATCAGTCGACCTCTATGGTAGAGTATGATTACTAATTAAACGTCAGTCCGTTAGTTCTCGTGTATATTTATGTGGTCGTACCTCATGCGTGTTCTGTCTCTGTTCTCTGCAGGCATGTTCACCTACGACGAAAGCACAAAGCTCTTCTGGTTCAACCCCTCGTCGCTCGAGAACGAAGGCCAGTTCACATTGATCGGGATTGTCCTGGGCCTGGCCATCTACAATAACTGCATCCTGGACGTTCATTTCCCCATGGTGGTGTACAGGAAGCTCATGGGGAAGAAAGGAACTTTCCGGGACCTTGCAGATTCCCATCCGGTAACGCTGACTCGAAGCAAAATGAGGGATTAGTATGGCTGAAGATAAAGTGTATAGACTGGCTGAGACTCTCCGTATAGTGTATAGACTGGCTGAGGCTCTGTGTGTAGTGGATAGACTGGCTGAGGCTCTGTGTGTAGTGGATAGACTGGCTGAGACTCTCCGTATAGTGGATAGATTGGCTGAGACTCTGTATGTAGTGTATAGACTGGCTGAGACTCTGTATGTAGTGTATAGACTGGCTGAGACTCTGCGTGTAGTGGATAGACTGGCTGAGACTCCGTATAGTGGATAGACTGGCTGAGGCTCTGTGTGTAGTGGATAGACTGGCTGAGACTCTCCATATAGTGGATAGACTGGCTGAGACTCTGTATAGTGGATAGACTGGCTGAGACTCTGCGTGTAGTGGATAGACTGGCTGAGACTCTGTATAGTGGATAGACTGGCTGAGGCTCTGCGTGTAGTGGATAGACTGGCTGAGGCTCTGCGTGTAGTGGATAGACTGGCTGAGACTCTGTATAGTGGATAGACTGGCTGAGGCTCTGCGTGTGGTGGATAGACTGGCTGAGACTTTTCTAGACTGACCAGTCACAGTCCAGAAAAGCATGTAAAATTTATAGCTGTATAAATTGCAAACTAGTTTTTTTTATAATGTTAAAAAAATTGCTAAACATCGTCTTTGTCTTTACTGTCGATTAAAAGCACCGGGTTTTATGAATATGCATGAATATGCAAATTTAGAATCCAGCCCCACATACTCTAGATATCCCAGATAGCAAAAATATAAAGTGAATTTTTTTGTTTTGGTTTGTTTTTCACACTTCTGTTTATTATTATTGTCTTTTACATTGCTAGCTACAAATCATATACGTCATTATTCTTTAAAATAATTAAATAAATATCCTGATTGGTTTATGACTATTTTGTGACCATAGAAGCACTAAAAGCTTAAAGACGACATGAGCGCCATAGGTTTTTTTATTATTTATTTATTTATTTATTTATAACCGAGCTGGGATAATCTAAACGTTCTTCTGCTTTGATCAGGTTCTTCATCAGAGTCTGAAGGAACTGCTGGAGTATGAAGGCAATGTGGAGGAGGACATGATGATCACCTTCCAGATCTCGCAGACCGACCTGTTCGGGAATCCTCTCATGTACGACTTGAGGGACGGCGGAGACAAAATCCCCGTCACTGGCGATAACAGGAAGGTCCGTTGTATCGCGTCTCCTTAATGGGTGAATGAAGCGCAGGTTCTATTTGACTCACAGTTTTTTTTTTTTTTCTCTTCTATTGTGTCTGTGCAGGAATTTGTAGAACTTTATGCCGAATACATGCTGAACAAAAGTGTGGAGAAACAGTTCAAGGCCTTCAGAAGAGGCTTCCACATGGTCACTAACGAGTCTCCACTGAAGTATCTGTTCCGGCCGGAGGAAATCGAGCTGCTGATATGCGGCAGCAGGGTGAGCGAGCGACGTACACGGTTACAGTCACGTGATCCGACTCGAGCCCTGTTTGGGTAACAACCCCCCTCCCCCCCTCCCCGGGGTCTGTTTATTTCCCTTTCAGAATCTCGACTTTCAAGCGCTGGAAGAGACCACAGAATACGACGGCGGTTACAACAGAGACGGTCGCATCATTAAGTACGTCATATCACTGCTCTCCTCAGTCACCGTGAACCGGGTTGGGTTTTACCAGGGGTTTACCAGGGGTTCCGTGGGTCCTAAAAAATCTAAAAAAAATGTGAAGATCCAAATTTTAGGCATTAAAATGTCTTAAATTCACTGTTTTATGTTTTAAATAATTTCAAACATGTCTTCATTTTCCAATGTCCATGTGACCTGACTTTAAATCGGCTAATCAGCTGTCTGTAACTGGAGCGAATCTCTCGGATCGTACCACAGACGTCACAAGGGTTTTATTTTCCAGCGATGGGGAAGTGCAAGTTTAGCGATACTCAACCTGAAAAAAAAAATGACTAGGGTTTGGTTGAGTTGTGTATTTGTGTGTGTTTTTGAGAGAGTTCTGACGGGCTTATAGCTGTGAATTATACACAAGAGATTCCAGGAAACTGTAAATCGCTCGACTCTGAATATGCAGAACCTTCCCTATGTAATTATATACAAAAAAACGTTTGGACTTGAAGCTGATTACGGTATGATTACGGTATGATTACGGTATGATTACGGTATGATTAGCTTGCTAACAACCGATCAGGTTGATTCAATGTGTTTTGGGTTTGTTTTGTTTTTTAGCCGCTCCCTTATTTACAGTTCTCCGCCCCCTTCCTTTACACTGGTCTGTAGAATGTGACTGACAGGAACACTGAAGCCACGACTTTTGTATTTCATTATATTTTATGTATCAACCGAGAAAAACGTGACCTGTTGCCCATGTTAAGTCACAGAATTAAAAAAAAATCGCCTGGTGTTTGACCGCAGGGACTTCTGGGAGACGGTGCACTCGTTCGGACAGGAGCAGAAGAGGTTGTTTTTGCAGTTCACTACAGGAACAGACAGAGCGCCGGTGGGGGGCCTGGGCAAGCTGAAGATGATCATCGCTAAGAACGGCCCTGACTCGGACAGGTAAAGACTGGATCTAAAGATCTTCTGAGTAGCGTCACAGTGATGATGAGGTGTGGGCAACTGTGGGGGGGTTATAAATAGAGGGTGGAGCCTCACTTCCTCTGGCCCCTCCTTCTACTCTCAGCAGGGGTGTGGTCGAGGGTGTGGTTTGTGAGTGGAGGGTCGGGCCTGGGGAAATTACTCTGCCCCACATTTACAAACCCCTGCCTGATCACCTCCCTGCTGCCACACAAACACCCTCATCATCAGCGGGACTTTTAGAGTAAAAGCTTCACGAGGTGGTATCAAAACGTTTCCAGACTCGCTCTATTTACAAGAAAGTACTTTTATTTATCTACGGTGCTCCATGTGACTCTGTGTGTTACCAAACTAGTCTGGAAACTTTTTGATACCATATTCATACGTTAATAATGAAAGAAAACGACGAGCTCGGATAAACATCACACACACACACACACACACACACACACACACACACATTCCCTGAAAGTAAACCGCGTTTGTCTTGTTTGTGAAATGCTCTCAGGTTACCGACGTCTCACACGTGCTTTAACGTGCTGCTCCTCCCCGAATACGCCACCAAGGAGAAACTTAAAGAGAGACTCCTCAAAGCCATCACTTACGCCAAAGGCTTCGGCATGCTCTGAGGCGACCGGAGCGGCGGCAACGACGGCGGCGACGGGAAAAGAAAACTAAAACAAGACGTGGAACTTTTTTCACTGGTTTGTCCAAAACAAAACAAAACAAAAAAAAAAAAAACAGCAACAAAAACGGTGAAATCGGTGACTACAAACAACAATATCAAGTTTTCAGTGTAAGGATTGTAAAATGGGCTAAAAGGGGAAAAAGTTGTGGTGACCGAGTGCCTGTGCCTAACTAAAGTAGATAAAACCACACTGGACTCGTCTCTCTCTCGCTCTTTCTCTCTTGCTCTCTCGCTCTTTCTCTCTCTCTCTCTTGCTCTCTCGCGCTCGCTCTCTCTCTCTCTTGCTCTTTCTCTCTCTATCTCTCTCTCTCTCGCTCTCTCTCTATCTCTTGCTCTCTCTCTCGCTCTATCTCGCTTTCTCTCTCTCTATCTCGCTCTCTCTTTCTCTCTCTCTTGCTCTCTCTCTTTCTCTCGCCCTCTCTCGCTCTCTCTCTCTCTCTCGGGGTTCTTCTCCATATAAGTGTTAATTTTTCCCTTTTTTTGTATGCACTGAGATATAGCACTATTTATTTTAAGGGATTTAAAAAAAATCAAGAAAGAATTCCTGTTTTTGTTTGTTTTTTTTGTTTCCCCCCCATTTATCCAGCGCACTTGTTCAAGGTTCTGCAGACCTCTAGGACATTAAAGAAATCTGAAACAGAACAAAAAGGGATGATGAGGAACAGGAGAAAGAGGAGGACTGATTGCCGATGGCTTTCGTCTAAACTCCGGTCGAACTGTGAAAGTGCACTTAATTAATATTCAGAATGTCTCGTTCACTTTTTTTTTTTTTTGGGTTTGGTTATTTGGGGGAACGTGTGTGTGTGTGTGTGTCGTCTCGGCCTCTCGTCACGCTTTCGCAGGTCTTCCCGGGTCACTTCTCATGTACCATCAAGCTCATCCTTATGGTTTGTTCTAAAAAATATATATTTTTTTTAAAAGGTACAGAACGGTTTCCAGAACCTTCTCAGCAGGTATTTATTGAGGAGAAGCAGTTGTTTGTGCTGCTTGCTTATGACCAGTGTTGGACTTGTATTTGGCTGTAGAGTCTGCTGGAGGAACACGTGTGTGTGTGTGTGTGTGTGTGTGTGTGTGTGTGTGTGTGTGTGTGTGTGTGTGTGTGTGTGTGTGTGTGAGAGAGAGAGTGACAGACACGGTCAGGTGATTGCACGGCCTAACGAAAGAGATACGTTCTCATTTTAACAAACCCCCCCCCCCCCTCTTTTAAACAAATGAAATCCCAGACATCTCCCGGATTATTATTTTTATTAATGGCATCATTCAGTTTGTCTCCATCTGATCTGATTTTTGGCACTTCCTTTTTTTTTTTTGTTTGTTTCCATCATCACGACGTGCCAAACGTGTTACCCAGCTGAAGATCCGCTTTAGTGATTCCCCGGTTCCATAAATAATAATAAAAATAAAAAAAATGTTTACTTTGCTGTCTTTTTTTTTTATGTTTGTTTGTTTTTTTTCCTCCCCTCTATCTTCCTCGAAAAAACTATGAAAAAGGTGTGTGTGGTTTGTTCCACTGCTGAGGCCCTTACAATAAAAAACTTGATATTGAGAATGAAAGCATTTAAATTGATTGTTTCGAGTTATTCTTAAATAAATGTAAAAAAAAATGGATTAAAAAAGTGTGTGTGTGTGTGAGAGAGAGATCGTCTCGATGGTCTTTTTCAGTTCTATGCAAATGAGGTCTGATGCCATAAAGGGACTAATCCAATCTGGAATGTCTGATTGTGGGGGTGAGATGTTCTTCAGTTCCTCACCCACCTTTAGAAATCTGTACGATGTACATTAAGTTTAGAGATGGTTGTGAGTTCAAATTCTCAGGTTCATGGACTTCCATTAATCTGAGGTGGCTTCAGTGCACCTTTGGGATGGAGTTAGAGTTAAAGCAGAAGATTTGTTCCAAATTTTGGGATGTGTTCATGTCCAAGCCCCATGCCATGTACAATTTTGGATGTTTTCTTCTCCAACAATGAAACAGCAGTGTATTTATTTTGACCTGCAGGTCGGGGATTTATACGCTAGGTGGCGGTGATGTGTTAATAGTTAAAGGCTCTTATGGACCTGAGGAGCACTTTTGGGATGGGTTAGAGTTAAAGATAGAATAGGCCTCAACCTCCAGCCAATCATGTAATGCGTTCGTTTCTAAGGGACCTCCGAAACACAGTGTGGATTCCAGGCCATGAATCTTCTGAGCTCTAAAATATAAAACAGCAGGTATTTATTCATGCTGAATGCCGTAAAAGTAAACGTACGAGCTGCAGTTCAGACACTTTCCATTAGGTGGCTGTAAAGTATCAATATTGTACCTCAGTAACCTGAGCTGGATTATCAACACCTGCACTAAATACTATTTTACACTACTGCAAAAGTATTGGGACTTTAACCAGCATGCCGATGTCCCTGTGCACAAAGCCATTTCTATGAATCTGTTTTCCCTGAGTTGGAGTGGAAGATCTTCTGCTCCAACCCTATTGAACAGGCTGAAAGTGAACTCTGACTGCACTCCAGACCTTCTCACCTTCTCACCAACATCACTACCTTGCAGCTGAATGAGCACAAATGTAATCATGGATTGTAAGTATGACTGACTAATGTTCTTTAATGTTCTCCAACATAGATGATGTTATGAGCACTTGTCCTTATGCTGATAGAAGTATTTTCCAAGATGGCATCAAGAAAAAATTTTATCTGCTTCAAAAAATTGATTCTACAGGAAGATTAAAAGATGTAATTCTAACAGCCCATCAAGAACATAGATGATAAATATACAGTGGAGAATGAACTCTACTTCTGAACTTTGACCATTTTGAACACAGTTATTATGAGTTTTTAACAGCCTGTTAAATTACACAGAAATAGTTCTTTAAATTTGTACAAAATGTGCCGCTTCTGACTAATGACCAATAATAGAACATGGCGGTTTGTCACAATGATGGTCACAAGAACGACTAAATTTGATTTGATTGTGATTGGCTGGAAGGAGTTCAGGTGTGAATAGTGGATTGTGATTGGCTGGAAGGAGTTCAGGTGTGAATAATGGATTGTGATTGGCTGGAAGGAGTTCAGGTGTGAATAATGGATTGCGATTGGCTGGAAGGAGTTCAGGTGTGAATTTAAAGCGTTGAACACGCAGGTTGTCTGCGTTTGTCAGTTGAATGTACATGAATGTTCTGCTTATAAACAACAGTTCGAGGCACAAAATGAATTTGGAGAAGAACATTGAGAACAGAGAGAAAACCAGCACCAGGAGGAAACTCCAACAGCTTCATTATAGGTTGTATCTCTCACCTGTCACTCACTTTGATAAAATATTTGATTGACACAAAAGCGTAGATTCTGAACTGGACGTTTCCATGCACCATCAGGCCTCATATCCACACTTTCTCCATCGAAAAGAATGAGAAAGATCTCAAAGGTCTCATTCTATTGTGTATTTCACTTCAACAATCAATAAATAACACAACCCTTACAAATGTCCTTCCTCTTTTTTTTCACCTTCTCTCTCACTTGCTGCACTAAAATCTGAAGACAGAAAAATATTCCACTGTCAGTTAATTTCTCCTGAGAAGACATGAAGAAGAAACACCTGAAATTATTTTGTAGAAGATCTTTTCTTTCTTTGAAATCTTATGATTATAATTTTATTTTTTTTGCCTCCTAATTCTGGATTAGTTTAATATTTAGGCCACGTTTATAACTAGGGGACGACTAATTTTACAGATGGATTTTACTGATACCGATATCTAGGTTGGATCGTACTCGCCGATAACCGATTAATCAACCAATAGTTTTTAAAATGGAAACAAACAGACATAACACTCCATGTAAAACTGTGCTGAACTTTATTATAAAAAAAACTCAAATAAAAAACAGTACTGAATCATGAAACTACAGAAGCGCATTGCCTTCACAAAGAGAAAAAAATCACAGAGAGGATTTAATAATTATGACCTAGTATCTAATAATTATAATTTTTTAAATAATTTTTACAATTACAATAATTTTAAATCTCATAATTATGACTTAGTATCTCATAATTACAACTTATCTCATAATTATGACTTAGTATCTCGTAAATATGACTTAGTATCTCATAATTAAGACTTAGTATCTCATAATTACGACTTAGTATCTCATAATTACAACTTATCTCAATTATGACTTAGTATCTCGTAATTATGACTTAGTATCTCCTAATTACAACTTATCTCATAATTATGACTTAGTATCTCGTAAATATGACTTAGTATCTCATAATTACAACTTATCTCATAATTACGACTTATTAGCTCGTAATTATGAGAAGTTGGGGCAGTCTGCGGCAGGCGGGAATTTTAACGCATAACACCAGATCTGATGTTACTGCATTCTTCACTCTGAAGTGCCTCATTGTGCAACCATGGAGCTGTAGCATGTCTCATATGGTTTATCTTGATGACTGTAGATGTTAGTGTTAAGATGGTTCTCACACTGGTTCTCTAAAACACATTGCTGTTGTCTGTTCAGTGTGTGAGGTCTACAGGAAGTCTTTATCTGGACTCACACATCTCCGGTTATTATGTCTTCTTACCCAGTCAGGAACAGTTTTAGCTCAGGTTTGTTCCAGTGTGTGTAGATGTACATGTCTGTTATCTGCATTAAACTAAAGAAGAACATATGCACCATTCTGTGTGCTGTGTGATTCTTCCCCAGAAAAGACACCACGGGCATCGTAGATCACATGGAAAACATCTCCAAGAATGAAGTTTTGTTTGGTCATAATAAAAATCGAACATTATATTAGTTTAATGAGCTACTGGACATTTCCTCACTGACCTGCTCCTCCTGATAATTCATTTAGTTACGGAAACTCTTGCTAAAGTTAACAGATACACGGCAATAACTACTATTATTATTATTATTATTATTATTATTATTATTAATATTATATTTGAACATTGACTACTAATATGTGTTACACATTCTGACTGTCCACTCGATAAGTTTGTTTTATCAATTTTGACAATTTATTAATTTGTTTCATTCTATGAAACTGAGCTAAATTGAATAAATAGGATAAATAGGAATATATTCTTGAATAAATATAATTATATAACTAATAAAGTTAAAAAATAATAATATAGAGCTTTCCGGTGCAGTGAGCAGTCTCACGTGTAAAAACAAACAGCACGTAGTGTCAGTGATTCACCTCTAGAGGCCGCTTTTGTAATGACACCAGACCAGAAGCCGGAAAAACTATCGGTATGGATTTTTGTAAGTAGTCGATGGTTCCAGCGATCATCTATCGGTGCCTCGACCTCCATTAATAACTCAAGGACATTTTAGTTTAAAAGCCAAATTTTATTATCAAATACAGATATGATACGAGTAAAATATATATTTCAATTAAATGTTCAAAATATGTCTCTGGCATTGTTTAGAGGGCCATACCAAATGTGGGGGCATAGGGGCCAAAGTTTGGGGCCCCCTGGTGATGAATGTAGTGCTGTACAATGTGGAAACCAGTTTAGCTTTAAAGCTCTAAATGTCGTTCTGTACATGTAAATATGTAAATATATAACATTTAGAAATGTTACCAAAATGTACCAACAAATCATTAATCTATTTGTTTTTTTTCTCCTCCTCCTTTTTGTCGGCCACCACCTCGGAAAGATCTTCCTCCCTCAGCGTCTTTACTTTGTTCTCCATGTTGGTGAGCCTCTGCTTGATCCTGCTCTGGTAGGACGTGTACTCTGCTACCAGTCTGGCCAACTTAGTGGTCATTATTTCAAGGTTGCTCTCCAATTGTAAAATCTTCTCCTCCAGATCTTTGGGGTCGGCTCCGGCGCTGGCCGCCGCTTCATCCAGGAGATTATCCTTCCTCAGGATGGCCTTCCCTTTCTCCTCCAATGCCTTTTTGGCTTCAGGGTACTCGGTCAGCGCCTCCATGAGGTCGTCTTTGGAGAGGGCGAAGAGGTCGGAGTAGCCCACGCTGCGGATGTTTGCGGTTCTCCTGTTTCCGGCTTTGCTGCCTTTGATACCAAGGATGCTGATTTCTCCGAAATAGGCTCCGTCGCTGAGGACCACGAACTGCGTGACTCCGTCGTCGGCTACCACGGCGAGCTTCCCTTCTTTGATGATGTACATCTCGCGTCCGATGTCGCCCTTCTTGCAAATGTAATCTCCAGGGCTGAAGACTTGAGGCTGAAGCTTCAGGACCAGCTCGATAAGCAGCCCGGCTTCACAGTCCTGAAAGATCCGTACCTTCTTCAGCGTGTCCAGGTGGACGTTAATGGCGATCTCGGCTTTGAGCTTGTCTGGAAGGTTCTTCAGTACCTCCTTCTCGTCGCAGGTTTTCTTCTCCGTCCAGAGGTAATCAAACCACTTGATGACTCTGGCCTCGAGATCTTTGCTGACCTTCCGGAACTGCATGTACTGCTTGATGGAGTCGATCTTGGCCTGGAAGTCGGCACGTGACGCGTTCATGTTGGAGATCATCGCGCCCACATTACCGACAATGGTAGCGAAGATTAACACACCGATGAGGAAGTCGGTGACAACAAACAGGTACTCGATGTCTCTAACAGGGGGTGGAGTTTCTCCAATGGTGGTGAGGGTGAGCGTAGACCAGTACAGGCAGTAGATGTATTTCCTGGACAGACGCCCGTATTCCGGATGGCTGATGTTCGGATACACCCAGGTGTCTGTCCCGAAGCCGATGGTTTTAGAAATTGCGAAGAAGATGCAGGCGTTCCAGTGGATGATGATGAGGATGTAAAGTACGAGGTTGCTGATACGGAAGATGTTCGGGTAGTTCGTTCTCGTCTCGGTCCGATCGAAGAACTCGAAGAGACGTGCCATTTTGAAGAGGCGGTTGAAGCGTAGCTCGGGGTTGTTGTATCCCACCTTGATCATGAAAATATCGGTGGGGAGCATGGAGAAGATGTCGTATTTAAACTGCGCCGTTTTTCTGTAATTCTCCATCAACTTCTTTGTGTCTTTCACCAGAAGTCCTTGTTCTAAGAAACCTATAAATCACGCAAGAATTTAGTTACGTAATCAAAAGAATTCCTTGCGGATCGTATTTATTTTCTCTTCACCTGTTCTCGATCTCACGAAGGTGTCCGTGTAGTAGATCAAATCCGACGTGTAATCCAGGATCATCCACAGCGTCGTGTACGAGTCCTGGAGCTCGTTAAAGCACGATCTTTAGAAATAAGGATGATGTAAGAACTTATTTCCATTTACTGTTTAATTACGAGCCATTTATATCAAATGAAGAGCCATTTTTAAGTTCAGACCTTGTGATGAGCATCATCAGGTTGTAGAACACTGGTCCTGCTATTACTGTCAGCCAGTGATAATACAGGTCTGTGGACGGATCCACGATAAACGAGTTTTTCCTTAAAAAACAAACAAACAAAAAAAGAACAATAACTATTTGTACATTTATTCATCCATTCATTCATTCTATGGTCCTATAAATTAATTTAAATAATTCATGATTAAAATCACCAAAAAAAAACATCATAGACATTTAAAGCACAATTTATATGTAGCCACAGAAAACGTACAGTTTAAAACAAATGTCTAAATGTGAACGACTCGTAAACACGGTGTGTGTGTGTGTGTCTGTGTGTGTGTGTGTGTGTGCGTGCGTGCGTGCGTGTGTGTTAAACCATCCTTCAGCTACCACAGACACACACTACGCACGAGGGGGCCATTACTTTCGCCCTCACTGAACAGCGAGTCCATGCTATTGAACATGTGAGTGAATTTCATGATGGTTATTAATCCATTTGCTGCTCAACAGTGAAAAAGTTTACAGGTCACTGCCTCTGATATAAAAATATCACTAATGTGAACGTCTGTCTGTCTGCCTTTCTTTCTTTCTTTCTTTCTTTCTTTCTTTCTTTCTTCATTTCTTTCTTTACTTTTTTTTTCTTTCATATTTTTATACTCTTAGGTAATTATTTCTTTCTTTCATCATTCAATCTTTCTTTTCATCTTTCTTTCTTTCTTTCTTTTTATTTCTTTTCATCATTCTTTCTTCCTTTCTTCCTTTTCCTTCTTTCTTTCTTTTCATCTTTCTTTCTTTCTTTCTTTCTTTACTTTTTCTTTCTTTCTTTACTTTTTTTTTCTTTCATATTTTTATACTCTTAGGTAATTCTTTCTTTCTTTCATCATTCAATCTTTCTTTTCATCTTTCTTTCTTTCTTTCTTTCTTTCTTTCTTTTCCTTCTTTCTTTTCATCATTCTTTCTTCCTTTCTTCCTTTTTTTCTTTCTTTCTTTCTTTTCATCTTTCTTTCTTTCTTTCTCTCTTCCTTTTTTTCTTTCTTTACTTTTTTTTCTTTCATATTTTTATACTCTTAGGTAATTCTTTCTTTTGTCATTCAATCTTTCTTTTCATCTTTCTTTCTTTCTTTCTTTTTTCTTTTCTTTCTTTCTTTCTTCATTTCTTTTTTCTTTCTTTCTTTGTTTCTTTCTTTCTTTTTTTCTTCCTTTCTTTCTTCATTTCTTTTTTCTTTTTTCTTTCTTTCTAGTTTTGTCTGTCTTTCTTTTTGTCACTCATTCATTGATTTATCAAAATGAAAGTTTTTTAGAGAAAGTCACAACATTTACCTTCTGCCTGCTGCATACTTACTGAGGCTCCTCTGTCTTTTTATCATCTTTCTTATTCTCCTTGTTTTCATCCTTTTTCTCTTCTTTCTTCTCCCCATCTTTTTTCTCTTCATTTTTCTGTCCGTCCTTTTTCTCCTCCACTTTTTTCTCATCTTTCTTTGTTTCCTCTTTTTTGCTAAAAGTTACATTTTATTCAGTTTAATAAAAAAAAAAGTGTTTTCTGCTACCTAAAGAGCTAAAGACCAGCACTAGGGGGCAGCACTAGCGCTCTCTATGTACAGTGGGGCTGTGTTCATAACAATAATAATAATAATAATAATAATTCTTCTTTCTTCTCCCCATCTTTTTTCTCTTCATTTTTCTGTCCGTCCTTTTTCTCCTCCACTTTTTTCTCATCTTTCTTTGTTTCCTCTTTTTTGCTAAAAGTTACATTTTATTCAGTTTAATAAAAAAAAAAGTGTTTTCTGCTACCTAAAGAGCTAAAGACCAGCACTAGGGGGCAGCACTAGCGCTCTCTATGTACAGTGGGGCTGTGTTCATAACAATAATAATAATAATAATAATAATAA
>MU551594.1:171921-201673 GCA_024362625.1 Silurus asotus | reverse complement strand
TATATATATATATATATATATTAGAAATGAAAAAAAAACATTTTGTGTTTTCTAATAACGAAGGTGCAAATAATTGTGGCGCTCTTTCTAATTAAATAATAAATATTAATGACCATTGGTCCAATTGACCAATCACTGTGCGATCTGCGATAAACATATTAGTAGTATCCATTTTATTTTTATACTAAATTGCGATAATTAGTTTGTCGTGCTGTGAACAAACAGTTCGTTGTAAGAAAATAAAATTACACTGTGTATTATTTTTAATTCCGATCATCTTTTATATATAAAGAGAGAAAATATCGCTTCATGTTCCAGATTACGATATGCAAATGAGGCGGACGGTTCGATTATTATACAATGAGTTTGAAATCATTAGTCATTAAAAACAGTTGTGGTGTTTTTGTAGATGAGCTGAAAAAAAAATCAATCGGGAGTTCATGACCTGAGGAGAAACCGGTGAACTCAGCTTTTATGTGGTGAGGAACCCCACCACCGAGTTATCCCCCCCTCTATGTGTGGAATAATGGTACGGTCTGGATTCCATTCATACGAAGCGCACACTGTAGTCGGACGCAGCGCGCATGCGCGGGGTCACAACATGGCCGCTGGTTTATATCTGACAACACGGAGAGAGGAGAAGAAGCAATCCAGAGAAGGTCCTGGTCTGCTGGGGAAGAATATGTGATGGAGGCTGGGGAGCGACTGAGAAGGCGGATGACCAGGGCGTGTAAGCGCTCCGGGGAGCAGGTCCCGGTCCTGCGGTCACTGAGCACAGGGAATGTCCGAGCTCATAACGAGAAGGAGGCCATGGGAGAAGATGAAGGAGAAGATAAAGGAGAAGGAGAAGACAACCCGCTGGAGCAGAAGGTGACAGCCCCGCGGTACAGCCTGGTCCGGGAGGTCGGCCGCGGCAGCTACGGCGTGGTGTACGAGGCGGTGGCGCGGAGCTCCGGCACCGTGGTAGCCGTCAAGAAGCTGCGCTGCGACGCGCCCGAGAACGTGGAACTGGCTCTGGCCGAGTTCTGGGCCCTGACCAGCCTGGAGAAGCGGCACGAGAACGTGGTGCAGCTGGAGGAGTGTGTGCTCCAGAGGAACGGCATGGCGCAGAAGATGAGCCACGGGAACAAGCGCTCCAGGCAGTACCTGCGCCTGGTGGAGACCTCGCTCAAAGGTGCACGTGTTACAAAGCTACCTGTCATGTTGACCAGTCACACGTTTTACACGTGAACGCCATCTTTTATTTCCCCCTGAGATCCACGTTACGCAGCACGGTTCAGTTCGGGGCGAGAAGCTGAAGCGAGAACTTTAATATAATATCATAATAATAATAATAATAATAATAATAAACAAAAACAAACCTTTTATTAGATTAATACAACAGCACTGTCGAATTCTCCATTCTGATTGGTCTTTGAAATCAAGTGGGCGGAGCAACAGTTTGAGACTTCATATGTATATATTAGTGATGATTATCGAATCATTTGAGTGACTCGGGTTCTTTGAATCTTTTTCATCGAAATGAACGAATCTTTTTTTTTTTTTTTAAGTGATTTACTTGAGAAATAAAACTAAAGGTCTTATCAGTAATCAGAACTCCGAACTGACTGTAGTTCCTATAATTTATATCTGAATAAATAACTGTGTCTATGGGAGTCGCATGATAAAAGAACAAATGACTCGGATTAGAAGAGTCGAACTCGGTTCTGTCTCTGTACATGACCTACAGAGATTGTGCTCACGTGCGTCCAGTGAGAAATGAATGAGACGTTCTTCTGGGAATGAATTATTTGAAAGTGATGTTTAAAATAATATCTGGTTCTCCTGTAACACCAGTCAGATATAACACAGTCCAGGAATATTGTACAGTAATATGAAGAACATGTGTGTTGTGGCCTCCTGCTGAACGTTGCTGTTTGTTCCCAGGAGAGCGTGTGCTGTCGAGTCCGGAGGAACCGTGCTACCTGTGGTTCGTGATGGAGTTCTGCGAAGGAGGCGATCTGAACCGCTTCATCCTGTCCCGCCAGCCCGACCCCGACACCAACGCCAGCTTCATGCAGCAGCTGAGCAGCGCCGTGGCCTTCCTGCACCGCAACAACATCGTGCACCGGGACCTGAAACCGGACAACATTCTGATCTCGGAGCGCTCCGGAGCGCCGGTACTCAAAGTGGCCGACTTCGGGTTGAGCAAAGTGTGTGCGGGACTGGCGCCCGGGCCCGCGGGCCGCTCCGACCACGAGGACCACCACAAACCCGGAGTCAACGTGAACAAGTTCTGGTTGTCTTCGGCATGCGGCTCGGACTTCTACATGGCGCCCGAGGTGTGGGAGGGACACTACACGGCCAAGGCGGACATCTTCGCGCTCGGGATCATCATCTGGGCCATGATCGAGAGGATCACGTTTATCGATGGCGAGTCGAAGCGCGAGCAGCTCGGGACGTACGTACGCCAGGGCTCAGACATCGTACCTGTCGGCGAGGCGCTGCTCGAGAACCCCAGGATGGTTCTGAGTATTCCACAGCGGCGTCGCTCGCACATGTCCTCCGCACTCCGCAAACTCCTGCAGGACATGCTCGCCGTCAACCCGCAGGACCGACCCGACGCTCAGGAGCTCCTCGCCAGGATCGCTCGAGTCATCTGTGCTGGATGAACTCTCATTCTATCTCACGCACACACACGCACACACACACACACACTCGCACGCACACACACAGGTACGTCTTTTCAAAAAAGCTTTTCCTGTTCCTCTTGAGCGTTCTTTACTTTTTTGTCTGGAAAATATAAAAATGTTCTAAATGATCAGGGGGCGGGGCTCAAATGCCCCGTTTGTGATGTCATAATTAATTCGTATCCACTCGTACATGATATGCAAATGATGGGAGAATTACTGTTATCAAACTTGATGATTTGCCTGCTAAGCAAGCTAGCTATTAACTTCTCCTAACATTGTCAGTGAGACGATTGGGGTTGTCATGGTAACGTTGAAAGAGATTTCAACTTAATTTTATTATTATTTTTTTTTGTGCAAACGGGTGGGGGAGGGGAGTGTTGTTTCCTATTTGCATATTCATTTTGGGGTGTAGAGGGGTTTTTTTGTACTCTGATACCCAGACACGCAGTGTGTGTGTGTGTGCGCGTGTGTGTGTGTGTGTTTTTGTTTTTGTTTTTGTCTTTATCTAATGGATCTGAGACATTACACAACCAATCCGTTCACCTGTTTTTTGTTTTGATTTGTTCACAGTAGTTTACAGATGAATGTGGGTCAGTGTGAGGATTGTGCTCTGATGGGGGGGGGGGGGGGAGAGAGAGAGAGAGCGAGCGAGAGAGAGAGAGAGAGAGAGAGAGAGAGGGGTAAAGGGCAAAGAGAGGAGAAGAGGAAGAGACACAGTAAATGAGACAGGTGGAGAAGCAGAGTGACTGGAAATGAGAGGGGGGGAGACAGAAGAAAAGACAGAGATTATGGAGGGGGAGGGATGGAGACAAAAGAAGAGAAAAAAACTGGAAGAGAGGGATACAGAAGAATAGACAGATGCAGATAGAGAGAAAAAAAAGCACATGGGGACAAGACATGTTTGGAGCAAGAGACAGACTCATGGAGAGAGACAGAAATTGTGACCGAGAGAGAGAGAGAGACAGACAGGGTGTGTGAGAGAGAGAGAGAGAGAGGGAGAGACAGGGTAAGAGAGAGGGAGAGACGGGGTGTGAGAGACAGGGTGAGAGAGGGAGGGAGGGAGGGACAGGGTGAGAGAAAAAAAAGAGGGAGGGACAGGGTGAGATTAATTGAGACACAGATGAAGTGAGAATTGAATTGACACATGGAGACAGGAGAGATGGACAGATAAAGAGATGGGAGTGAGGAAAAAAACAGAAGGATAAAGAAACAAGCAGACAGATGGAGAGACATAAATGGATCCGTAGCTGAGAGACTGCAGTAAACTGCATTGTGTGTGTGTGTGTGTGTGTGTGTGTGTGTGTGTGTGTGTGTGGCTGGATGACCTCACTCTGCAGTGATGATGTAATCACTTTGAGTTCACTTTAATCTGACTACAGCACTAATTTCTCTCTCTCTCTCTCTCTCTCTCTCTCTCTCTCTCTCTCTCTCTCTCTCTCTCTCTCTGTCTGTCTGCAGGCTGCTTTTCTTCAGGATCCTACATTTCTGCGTAGAGGCACGTCACAGGGACGACTCGGCCCGGCTCGCTGTCACTTGTCTTGCACACACACACACACACACACACACACACACACACACACACACACACACACACAGAGATTAGCTGCTACAGTATTTATTGAAGTTTCCGTGCCTTGAATTCCTGAGTGTTAATTGGCGGCTCATCATTACCTTTTTATATTTTCTTCACGGTTTCCTTCATTTCCCACAATGCCCTGCTGACGGTCAGGACTCGCTTCATCTCTAATCACATGACTGAGAGATTACCTGTGTGTGTGTGTGTGTGTGTGTGTGTGTGTGTGTGTGTGTGCTTCTGTCTCGTCCTTCTTGCATATAAACATGATTTTTATCTGCTCACTGATTTTACTCTTCATCTGGACCATTGGACTTTCTTTTTCTTTCTTTCTTCTTTGATCTCAGTTTTTTTTTGTTAGTTTTTTTTTTCCTCTCCATCTTTCCCTCCCTCTCTTTCACTTCACGGTTTTTGTATTACTTTTCTGCCATTTAATTTCTTTTTCCCTTTCTTCCCTCTCTCCTCCCTTCATTCTGTTCCTTCCCCATTTTCCCTTTTTTGTTTATGCAATTTTTTTCTTAAAATAATCTTTCTTTCTTCTTTCTGGCCATCCTTCTATTTCTTTCTTTTTTCTTTCATTCGTTGATAAAAAAAAAAATCTTTTGTATTTTTTCTGTATTTTCTTTTTTTTTTACATTTTTACAAATTTTTTGATCAGATTTTCTTTTTTCTTTTTTTTTTTTGCAAAGATTTAGATAATTTTTTTCCTCAATACATATTTAATTAAAAGACGTGTTCGGGGCATGTTCGAGACGTGTTTGAGACGTGTTCGGGGCATGTTTGAGACGTGTTCGAGACGTGTTTGAGACGTTTAAAAGACGTGTTCGAGACGTGTTCGAGACGTGTTTGAGACGTGTTCGGGGCATGTTCGAGACGTGTTTGAGACGTGTTCGGGGCATGTTTGAGACGTGTTCGAGACGTGTTTGAGACGTGTTCGGGGCATGTTCAGGGCGTGTTCATGGCCGCCGGTTGTTGGTTTGCTGCTGTTTAAAACGCTGATGCCTCAGAGAGATTTATTTAGTGAGAAACTGCACTAGTGATCATCTTCTCCTTTTTCTCAGTCAGTATTCAGATAAAGGAATAAAGACTGGGTTTAGAGTGAAAGACGAGAGATGGGGGTGGGAGAGACGTGTAAACGTGTACAGAGTCTCTGATCAGCGTTATATATATTTATTTATTTTAATGTTTCATGTGTCGTCTTCTCATGTTTAATACACAAGACAATCATCACTCTGTGAGAGAGAGAGAGTCTGTCTCTCTCTCTCTCTCTCTCTCACTCTCTCTCATTTGAGAATTGTATTCTTTTTCCCGTCTTCCTGTTCCACACGGAGGGAATTATTCCTTTTATGTCTTTGTGCTTGTGACATTTTATTCTAATAAATAATATTAAAATATAAGTTTTCTCTCTCTGGTCGTTCCGTCATCACGAACTCGAAACACCTCGAAAGATCACAAATCCAATCTTTAATTTAACTCCAAATGGGTGCAAAAGTTTGTGCACCCTTTTATTATTTTCATAAACACAGTTGACATGAAGATGGATTTTTTTATTTTTTTTTTTTTAAACAAATTAAAAAATAAATAAATAAATAGTCAGATAAATTAAAAAGGCAGGTAAAGTGTGACACACTGACTGATCATTGGACGAGACACCTATAATAAAATAACAGAAGGAAACAGAATCAGGGAGAAATTGGAATGAATTCAGAGCTACTTTGAGGAAGGACGTTGATATACAGTGATGTTGGAGATGCTGCAGTTTATCATCACATAAAGATTCGTTTCTACACTTTTACACAGACACAGGATCCATCTTTCTCCTGCTGCACACTGTTACCTCACACGCTTTATGGTCTGATCTCCATAACTGCATTTACACAAAGGTTCCTCATCTAAGAACTTTCACTGTGAAGGACATTCTTTCTGGACTCGTAATGAACAATATTAAAGACGACTTTCTGGTTAATAAAATTCTTCTGATGGGAAAATTTTATATACAAAATCAAAATAATTAAAATTGAAACCATCAGGGTTTTTTGCATTTTACAATTTAGTTTATTTCTTCCACAAAAGCCATTATAAAATGATTAAAAAGAAAAATGCACTGAATCTTTTGTCCTTTATAAAAAAAATAGGATGTACAGAATAAACCCTGTTTATTTTTATCTATTTTTTAATTCGACTTTATTAAAATTATACATTTTATTGATGTACCTATTTTTCTCACACACACTATACCTCCCTTTTCCGCTTTGTCTGAATTGTCGTTGTGTTTTCAGATTTGTTAATGTCTTTTGCACGTCTCGGCCACCGTAGTTTGATTGTCAGTTTGTGGGTTTCCTCAAAGTTCTCCAGTTTTCACTCTTACATCCTTTTTACACTCAGCTTCATGAAGATGTGATCTTTTTTTCATTAAAATACAAAACTGCTTTAATCCAACAAACAACAAACTAATTATTAATTAAATGTGTGTGTGTGTGTGTGTGTGTGTGTGTGTGTGTGTGTATTTGAACAATATGTACTGTTGTATACTGCTAATAGAAACAGCAATGGACACTACGCATACACACACACACACACACACACACACACACACACACACACACACACGCTGGGATTAATTTAGTGTGATAATTAATAATGTAAAAAACTTTTGATGTTTTAAAACGTTTCAGTTTAAAAGGTTTCCATTTAAAGCACTATTATGACATACTAAACAGCGCCGTCTAGTGGATTCTGACCGCAACTAGTGCAAATGATGGACTAATAGTTTAGGGGTGATCCTGAAGAAAGAGTACAGTAGGAGTGTAGTGGAGGTGTAGAGAGCTTCTGATAGGGTGATGAACACGAAGCTGGAAGTTGAAGGAGAGATGATCAGATTTTATCAGTTCTTAAGGTTGGATGGTGTGGAGATGTGAAGCAGGATGTAGATAGGATTAGTAAGGAGGAAGTGAGAGCAGCGATTAAGAGGATGAAGAGTGGAAAGTCGGTTGGACCAGTTGACATACCGGTAGAAGCGTAGAGATGTTTAGGAGAGATGCAGTGGAGTTTTTAACCAGGTTGTTTAACAAGATTTTGGAAGGTGAGAAGATGCCTGAGGAATGGAGATGTGCAGACCTGCAGTAACTACAGGGGAATAAAGTTGATCAGTCACACCATGAAGTTATGGGAAAGCAGCAGTGGAAGCCAGGTAGAGATGACCATCTGTGAGCAGCAGCATGTTTTCATGCAGAGGAAGAGCACCACTAATGCATTATTTGCTGTGAGAATGTTGATGGAGAAGTATAGAGAAGGTCAGAAGGAGCTGCATTGTGTGTGTGTGGATTTAGAGAAGGTGTACGACAGGGTGGAAAGAGGAGTTGTGGTATTGTATGAGGAATTCTGGTGTGATAGAGAAGTATGTGAGGGTGGTGCAGGACATGTATGAGGACAGTGTGACAGCAGTGAAGTGTGCAGTAGGAATGACAGACTGGTTCAAGGTGGAGGTTGGACTGCATCAAGGATCGGCTCTGAGCCCTTTTCCTGTTTTCAGTGGTGATGGACAGGTTGAAGGACGAGGTCAGACAGGAGTCTCCAGGGACTATAATGCTTGTGGATGATGTGATATGTGGTGAGAGTAGTGAGCAGGTGGAGAAGAGCCTGGAGAGGTGGAGGTACACGCTGGAGAGAAGGGGAATGAAAGTCAGTAGGAGTAAGACAGAGTACATGTGTGTGAATGAGAGGGAGGGCAGTGGAGGGGTGCGGTTGCAGGGAGAAGAGGTAGAGAAGGTGGAGGAGTTACTAAAAGACAGGAGGTGGAGCTGGAGGTAGCAGAGCTGAAGATGTTGAGATGTTATTTGGGACAGTACTAGAAATGAGTTTATTAGAGGGACAGCGCATGTAGGACGTTTTGGAGACGAGGTGAGGGAGGTGTGATTGAGATGGTTTGGACATGTGCAGAGGAGGGACATGGGGTATATCAGTAGGAGAATGCTGAGGATGGAGACACCAGGAAGGAGGAAAAGAGGAAGACCAAGGAGAAGGTTTATGGATGTGTTGAAGGAAGACATGCAGGTAGATGGTGTGAAAGAGGTAGATGTAGAGGACAGGGGGGTGTGGAGACGGATGATCCACTGTGGCGACTCCTAATGGGAGAAGCCGGAAGAAGAAGAAGAAGAAGAATACTTTTATTCTCTGTCTCCTGTTTGTCTTCCTCTTTCTTGTAACTGACTCTTCCTGGCAACATTCTCTCTCTCTCTCTCTCTCTCTCTCTCTCTCTCTCTCTCTCTCTCTCTCTCTCTCTCTCAGATTTTAGTTTCGTCGGAACGCTGCAACTCCTTCACACACACACACACACACACAGGCGCGCTAGTTCTGACGTATGTAGTTACAACGGTGAAACACTGAAAGAGCGCCTGTGAAGAAACACTGCGCTGAAACACTCCGCCCTTTACACTGCTAGAGGAAGTCACACTGCCACGCGCATATAAAAAGGAAAGAAGTGTGTGAGTGTGTGAGTAATTAAGTGTGTGTGAGTGTGAGAGTGAGTGAGAGTGTGTGTGTGTTTGAGTTAAACAGTAAGGAAGTGAAGATGGCTGAGAGTAAAATGAGCTCCAACATCAGCGGGAATATCGGAGCTGGAGCAGGATTTCTGGCCAAGAAGTTCCAGAAGTCCATGAACAGAGCGCAGGAGAAGGTAAACCTCCTCAACACACACACACACACAGTAAAGTACACTTTTCAGGGTGGTGTCTTCGTGTGTGTGTGTGTGTGTGTGTGTGTGTGTGTGTGATTTTGAAATGGACTTGTATTATTCTCTGATGGTGGTGTAATGGACCTGTACTGGTCTCTGAAGGTGGAATCATGCACCTGCAGAAGTGTATTAGTTTCTGATAGTACTTTAATGGACCAGTATCCGTCTCTGATGGTGCTGTATTGGACCTGCACAAGTCCTGCAAGAGTGTATTGGTTTCTGATAGTGGAATCATGGACCTGCAGAAGTGTATTAGTTTCTGATTGATGTCTAATGGATTGGACCTGTATTGATCTCTGATGGTGGTGTATTGATCTGTGATAGTGGTGTATTGGACCTGCAGGAGTATAATGATCTGTGATGGTGGTGTGAAGGACCTGCAGGACTGTATTGATCTTTTGAAATCTGAAGTGTTCTCTCATTAGAAGTTTAGAAGGAGATCTTGTTGAGGAACAGTTTCACTGCCTTGTGGTTTCAGTGAAGGCGGTTCAGGAAAGAGATTTATTTTGTGTTTCTAAATCGTAAAAAAAAAAAGATAAGACGTGTATGTGTATTGGCAAAGCTTAGCTTCATGAGTCATTGGTGTGTGTGTGTGTGTGTGTGTGTGTGTGTGTGTGTGTGTGTGTGTTTGCCTGTTGCTTCCTGACTTTGCTCACTTCCTCTCTCTCTGTTCACTTCAGTGTAGACTGAAGGCTTAGCTTGCTGTGTAGTTGTGAATGATCTGTACCCCTACGGTTCTTTATCACCATCACTGCAGTAAATAAACAACAACAGAGGGACAAGATGCCATGGTGACCTCACTACTCTAATACAGCTTAGATCAGACTGTCACCTCACTACTCTAATACAGCTTAGATCAGACTGTCACCCCACTACTCCAATACATTTGGGATCAGACTGTGACCCCACTACTCTAATACAGCTTAGATCAGACTGTCACCTCACTACTCTAATACAGCTTAGATCAGACTGTTACCTCACTACTCCAATACAGCTTAGATCAGACTGTGACCCCACTACTCTAATACAGCTTAGATCAGACTGTCACCTCACTACTCTAATACAGCTTAGATCAGACTGTCACCTCACTACTCCAATACATTTGGGATCAGACTGTGACCCCACTATTCTAATACATTTGAGATTAGACTGTCACCTCACTACCCCAATACAGATTAGATCAGACTGTGACCTCACTACTCTAATACATTTGAGATCAGACTGTCACCTTACTACTCCAATACAGCTTAGATCAGACTGTGACCCCACTTCTCTAATACATTTGAGATCAGACTTTGACCTCACTACTCCAATACATCTTAGATCAGACTATCACCTCAGTACACTAATACAGTTTAGATCAGACTGTGACCCCACTACTCTAATACATCTTAGATCAGACTTTGACCGTACTACTCTAATAAAGCTTAGATCTACCTTTAATACATTTTTGATCAGATTGTGAGGTCACCCCTCTACTCTAATAAAGCTTAGATCAGACAGTAACCTTGCTGCTTAGAGAAAGCCCTGCTGATTGGTTAAGGACAGATTAAACATCCCCAGTGAAACTGTGTCAGTGATATAATATGGATGACTGAAACTTTCCATATAAAATGTGCTCAGAGTTTCTCCATCACTGTGAGCAGCTTTTGGAGAAGCTCTTGATGATTGAGCGTCATGTGAACATTTTACAGGGGATTGTTGTGGGATGCACAATTCTTTTTATTGTTATTTCTCCACTGGAATATTTAATGGTCTCCTGCCTTGATGTTCTCTGAGCAGCAGTAATTGTGTTTTCATGGCCGTTTTCCTCCTGTTCCTTTCTGAAATGCAGGTTCTTCAGAAGCTTGGGAAAGCCATGGAGACGAAAGACGAGCAGTTTGAGCAGTGTGCAGCCAATCTGAACAAACAACAGGTGAGATGTGTGTGTTTGTGTTTTAATGCTATGATGTCCAGGTTGCGTTTACAAGATGGAAACGCAAAAGTATAAAACTCTGTCCTGAAGATGCGTCACAGCAGCTTTATCTCTGAAACCGGAGACTCCTTCCATTAATGCTATAACATAAGGCTCTTTATAGAAATCTTTACCGTATGGACGACGTTATGTGACTTGTTTATTTATAAACAAACTGTCGCTGTAGAAATGATAGCGCAGTGACTTAAGTGCAGAAAGTGAACCAACGCCTTCTGACCAATCAGAATCCAGAATTCAAGATGTTCCACTAGATGTAGAGATTTGTGGAGATTCACTACTCTGTAAGGTTGGTAGTAAAGTCGGATACTGATGTAGGTGAGGTGAGGAGGCAATAAGGTTGGAGCTCTATATCAGGAGATCTTCCATCCCCACCCATGGAAAGCAGATTTTCATGGAGCTGGAATTGTGCACAGGAGCATTGTCATGCTGGACCAGCAGCTGATTGTTGCTTAATGAGGTGGGGTGAAGTGTCTGAGCTCTCTACAAGTCCATTTGACGTCACGTGAGTTTAGGAATACGTGTTTTATCCCGCGCAGCTAAATGTCATGTTTTTCAAACGTGTTGTATGGCAGGAAACTCCACCCAGACCACAGCAGTCTCATTGTCTCTACTTAAACATAAGAGTTTATGTTCTGAGCTCGTGATCTGATTGGAGCAGCGCAAACAGGTGATGCAAGTGTGCCTTCTTACAAACCTCACGGTAAACCTCAGAACTTCTAGGGAATTATGCAATCACTGGGAAAACAAGCAGAAGGTGACGCATGCAAACTGGTTCCACAAAGCACATTAACATCTCAGCATGTTAGCACGGGTTGGGTAGTCCCACCCTGTCCCCTCACACACACTATCTTCTGTGCTGTTTAGATTTGATGTAGAAAAGACTGTGATATCATCATCATCATCATCATCATCATTATCATCATCATCAGCAGCAGCAGCAGCAGCAGCTTTAAATCAAGGTTTTATTATTGAAACAAGGTTCCATCACTCCCCCCTGGCATTAAGTTCAGCTCATCAAGGGTTTGGAGGTTCCTCAAAGAAGACGGGGAGTGGACTTGTGTACTTGATCTCTCCCCATGTCCAAGTCTATAGTACATTAAACTAAATCGATCAGATACTAAATTGAAAATTTTGGATGCTTAACTGAAAGGGTCAGTTGCTACATTTAAAAAAAAAAGGCACAAAACTGTAAGGATTGGATGCTAAACTGAGAAGATCAGATGTTGAACTGAAAAGTTTGGATGCTAAATTGAAAGGTTTGAAAGCTAAACTGAGAAGATCAGACTTTACACTGAGATCAGACTCTACATTAAAAAATCAGACAATACATTGAGAAGAGTATGAATACTAAGCTAAGATCTGACTCTACACTGAGAAGATCGGAGCTAAAATGTTTGGACTATAAACTCGCCAATCTTCTCGCAGATGAAGATGCATTTTAAATCTCACAGGTTTGAGATCCGACACGAACCGCAGAAGGCGCGCTTCGAACAAGAAGACTTCCAGGACACGTTCCAGAAGAACGTTGGGGGCACTGTATTGCTGTGTAAAGGGGACTATTTTGAAGGTGATGGTGTGGAATTGTAGATAAATAAAATACTTTATTGTAAACAGAGCGAGTCTCCAAACATTTAGTTACAACCTCATACACTGCTGATCATCTTAACTCTGAACTCCGAACTCCTCCTCAATCAACAAAAAAATAGTTATCAGTTAACAGGAAAGGTTGGGGTTCAAGCCCAAGTATTGCCTGGCTGCTTATCTTGGGGCCCTTGAGCAAGGCCCTTATGCCTTTGTGCTCCATGGGTGCTGCATGGCTGACCCTAAAAAATGTACTTTAGTAAAGTTCAAATTGTAAAATTTTCGACTGATGATCAAGAAAACTGGGTGAAACCTTAACTAAAGCCTTTATATCTTGGGCATCATTTCTTTCGACTTTCACTGAAGCAATTCCGAAATTGAGAAGATTGGACGCTGAAATTAAAGATTATGATGCTAAACTGAGAAGATCAGACCCTAAACTGAGAAGATCGGACCCTTAACTGAGCGGATTGGACTGTAAACCGAGAAGTTGGAAACTGGTTCCACAAAGCACATTAACATCTCAGCATGTTAGCATGGGTTGGGCAGTCACATCCTGTCCCCTCACACACACACACACACTACAGTGAGGAAAATAAGTATTTGAACACGCTGCTATTTTGCAAGTTTTCCCACTTAGAAATCATGGAGGGGTCTGAAATTGTCATCGTAGGTGCATGTCCACTGTGAGAGACATAATCTAAAAAAAAAAAACTGAAATCACAATATATGATTTTTAAACTTTTTATTTGTATGATGCAGCTGCAAATAAGTATTTGAACACCTGAGAAAGTCGATGTAAATATTTGCTACAGGAGCCTTTGTTTGCAATTACAGAGGTCAAACGTTTCCTGTAGTTTTTCACCAGGTTTCCACACACTGCAGGAGTGATTTTGGCCACTCCTCCACACAGATCTTCTCTAGATCAGTCAGGTTTCTGACCTGTCGCTGAGAAACACGGAGTTTGAGCTTCCTCCAAAGATTCTCTATTGGGTTTAGGTCTGGAGACTGGCTAGGCCACGCCAGAACCTTGATATGCTTCTTACAGAGCCACTCCTTGGTTATCCTGGCTGTGTGCTTTGGGTCATTGTCATGTTGGAAGACCCAGCCTCGACCCATCTTCAATGCTCTAACTGAGGGAAGGAGGTTGTTCCTCAAAATCTCGCAATACATGGCCCCGGTCATCCTCTCCTTAATACAGTGCAGTCGCCCTGTCCCATGTGCAGAAAAACACCCCCAAAGCATGATGCTACCACCCCCATGCTTCACAGTAGGGATGGTGTTCTTGGGATGGTACTCATCAATCTTCTTCCTCCAAACACGTTTAGTGAAATTATGACCCAAAAGTTATATTTTGGTCTCATCTGACCACATGACTTTATGCAGGGGAACCTTCCTTGCCATGCATGATTTCAAACCATGTCGTCTAAGTGTATTACCAACAGTAACCTTGGAAACGGTGGTCCCAGCCCTTTTCAGGTCATTGACCAGCTCCTCCCGTGTAGTTCTAGGCTGATTTCTCACCTTCCTTAGGATCATTGAGACCCCACGAGGTGAGATCTTGCATGGAGTCCGAGGGAGATTGACAGTCATTTTTAGCTTCTTCAAATTTCTAATGATTGCTCCAACAGTGGACCTTTTTTCACCAAGCTGCTTGGCAGTTTCCCTGTAGCCCTTTCCAGCCTTGTGGAGGTGTACAATTTTGTCTCTAGTGTCTTTGGACAGCTCTTTGGTCTTGGCCATGTTAGTAGTTGGATTCTTACTGATTGTATGGGGTGGACAGGTGTCTTTATGCAGCTAACGACCTCAAACAGGTGCATCTAATTTAGGATAATAAATGTAGTGGAGGTGGAGATTTTAAAGGCAGACTAACAGGTCTTTGAGGGTCAGAATTCTAGCTGATAGACAGGTGTTCAAATACTTATTTGCAGCTGTATCATACAAATAAATAGTTTAAAAATATATATATTGTGATTTCTGGATTTTTTTTTTTTTAGATAATATCTCTCACAGTGGATATGCACCTAAGATGACAATTTCAGACCCTCCATGAATTCTAAGTGGAAGAACTTGCAAAATAGCAGCGTTTTCAAATATTTATTTTCCTCACTGTATCATCTGTGTTGTTTAGATTTGATGTAGGAAAGACTGTGATATCATCATCTGATAACTGAGAAGATCTTACGCTAATCTTATAGGATCGGACCCTCATTTTAGAGGATTGGACCCTAAACTGAGAGGATTGCTTTAAAAACTGAGAACATTGTACTGTAAAATTGGAAGATTGGACACTAAGCTGAAACGTTCAGGTGCTAAACTGAAAGATTAAATGAAAAACTGAAATGATTGGAATGTAAAGGTACTCCAGAGCACCAACTGCTTCCAGCACAATATAATTTTAGACGAGTTGAACAGATCAGATTGCTTGCTAAGATCTCAGCTCACGTAGCTTTTAACAGCAAGTGGTTACTTTGGTTATAGGTGTACCTGCTGCCTGTAAAATAAAATAAAACATACTTCCTTCTCTCTCTCTGAAGAACTTCAAGGGAAAATCTGAAGCTGTTTGCTAGAATTCATTGTGTGTTTGAGAAATTCGCAGTGATGGTGAGTAACCATTCTTCTCTGTCTTGACCGAGGTTTTCACAGAGGACAGTAAGTGGATGTCTGAACTTGATTTTTCCTCATGTCCGAGTTCATAGGACGTTTAACTGAAAGTGTTCGTGTTCCTATTGTTTCTGCATGAAAGCATCATCAGAACACCATGTACACAGCTTGAACAGAACAGTCTCTATCAACTGACCGCTTCTTTTCCAGTCAGGCTTTCATCCATTCTGCTGGAGATGAAAGGTCTCAGGATGCCAGTCTGGCACAAGATGAAAACTGGTATCATGAGACCAGGCTCTGCACACGCCTCACTCTCCAGATTTGCCTCCTGCGCTTTGACCTTGCCTCTTCTCAAAGATGAAGACCAAGCTTAAAGGTCACCGTTTTGACACCGTTGCGGAGATCAGGCATGAATCGCAGAAGGTGCATGACAAGAAGACTTTCAAGACTCATTGCAAAAGAAGAAGTATTTTGAAGTTGATGGTGTGCAAAACATAGATTAATGAAGCACTTTCTCTTTAAACAGACGAATCTCTAAACGTTTGAATACCAACTCCTACTCCTCCTTAATTAACAGAAGAATAGTAACAACAGTAATCAGGAAGGGGAATCTCAGTAGTTATGGTTCTGACCAGAAGTTCGGGGTTCAAGCCCTAGTATCGCCAAGCTAAAACTCTTGGGGCCCTTGGTCAAGGCCCTTGTTTCTCTGTGCTCCAGGGCACTGTATCATGGTTGACCCTGAAACATTTACTTGTGTAAAGTTTGATATTCTTTATAAACCTTTTTCTTCCCAAACTGTGGCCTTTAGAAGGCAAGTCAATGTAACTGAGTAAATTAGCTACTGGAATATTGCTGGCTAATTGCATTTTGTTGTTTTTGCTAATGTATCTTCATTCCAAAAGGGTTGAATATTAGGTTTGTTTAAAATGTTTGGCGTAATAAATACTCCCATTATGACCGATTACATAAAGAACCAGTCATTCATGCAGGGTTGGTCATGAACTTTGTCAGATTGGTTTTTTTCTTTTTATTTTGGCTTGAGTGTGTGTTTATATGTACTTTAGATGATTTTTGAGTTTCACTGAAGAGCTTTTCTACTTCTGATTTTGTCAAGTTTAAAGCAATGAAGTTTCTTGGAGGGAAATTCCTGTAACTTGAGCAACATCTTGATGAAAGAAAACTGAAAGGTGACATCTGAGTGGAAAAACGAGTGGGCTAGCCAAGTCCCCTAAGACTAAATAATATTTATACACTAAAACACACAAAAAAAAAAAAGGAACAAGATATCTAGAGATATATATAGAGGCTTCACTGGAGCCTTACATCATGTTTCATCATGTTTAAACCTCAAAAAGGTGCTAATATTTCTTGGAAATTTCATAACCATCTTTTCTATTACACAATATATTATAAATAATCTTAAATCAAAGGGATCTGTGGTGACGCACTTACCTCAGTAACTGTCAAGAATATTTAGCCTAAAATTAACGCTGGCTAACAATCTTTTTCAACTTGAACTGTATGATATTTAGCCTAATGTTAGCTAGACGGAATTATATTACACAGAATGATAACATTATCTTGAGCGTTGCTAGCTAGCATACTAGCAAACTTGTGCATTGTGTCCAATACATATAATAGTTATAATGCTAGCTAACTTACATGGTTTTGAATTGCTAGCTACTAGCATGAACACTTACTTCAGCAGTTTTAGCATTAGCTTTGTAGTTTCCCTTGTAGTGAACAGAAATTTATTTTCAAGATATTCTCCATGAAGATATGCTTTACATGGGCTGGATTTATTCGTCCACAAGAGTGTTGGTAAATTCCGGTACTGATGTAAGTAAGGAGGCCTGGGGTGCAGTCGACGTTCACATTCATTCATGATCAGTAGCTCTGTAGCAGGAGATCTTTTACATCTTCCTACTCATGAAAAGCAGATCTTCATGGAGGTGGCTTTGTGCACAGGCGCATTGTCATGCTGAAACAAGGCAAAATTTCATGCTAGCACATCCAAAGACGTCTGATAGAACAGTGTGGTAACAGTTTGTTGGAGAAGTCTGGTGTCCTGGTGCTTGTGTAATGAATGCTGAAACTTTTGTTTTTTTCCTGCAGGTGGACAGTTACAGGTTGTTCAAGGATGTGAAGGCGTACCACAGTGCAGTCAAAGGTAGGGTGCATTTTCTTCGGAGGGGGACCTCATTAAGTTGTAAATCATTATCATGCTCATACATCATGCTATTCGTGGTTTTTTATACCTGTTCTCACGTTTCGGCATGCACGTGAACCCTGGATTAATTGATGATTGTTTTTTACCTGTGTATTAATCTTAATTTTTTAACAAATGAAAGACCTTTAGATTTTCTTGCGATTTTTAAGTAATTTCGTAACTACACAGAGCAGTCATGTGTTCACGTGAACGGGACGTGTTAATCAGTCGAAAACAATGGCTAGGGGAAGAGCAGAAGAACTTGCAAAGAACTCAGCATCATTCAAATCACATGTATAGGAGCATTTCCTTGCTGTAACATTTTTTTTTAATAAATGCAAAGCAACTTATATTCATCTCCTCCCCTTTTTTGCTAATCAGTAAAAAGTTTACCGAACCATGAAAACAAACATAAAGTGATCCGAACTGTGAGATTTGCGGTCCGTTGCACCACTAGTACTTTAAAATGTGAGAAATTTTGGTACTTTAGGAAAATATAATAACAATTAATTTATCAGGTGATTGACTTCAGGAGCCGACAAGAGCAAAGTACAAACAAAACGTTTTGGGTTTTAACCTCTGATTTACCTTATCCAAAAGAAAGAAAGAAAAATGCATTGCGCTACCTGACCTAGCCCAAAGCAGAGAAAAAAAAGATAGCGACTCCTTATTACAACAATTTCAATATATACAGGATTTACCTGGTTATTTACAGCCAAACAAAAGGTTTAAAAGATGGAAACAACCCTCTCCAACAAACAAACAAACAACGGTTCTCACAGTCTACAGGGAAATAACGTGCATTGTTCTCCGACAATCGTCATTCACGTGTTGCCGAACGGTTTCGACAGTCTCTAGGGGGGTTAAGCTTGTTGAAGTTCTTTCTGACCTCTTGTTGTCTTCCAGTGATGTTCTTCTACTCTTCCACTCAAAACCCCCCAAAGGACTCGTTTCAGCATCGCTCGATATGTCCAACGTATGTCGCATCAAACGTCTTCGTGGCATATTTCACACCGAGTTCCACGTTTGTTCTTTGTTCTAATTTGCTTTCCATGATTAAATCGCAGACGTGGTGATGCATGTGGTCAGAATACGTGCTCAGCACCCGTTAGCAGCGTCTCAAAACCTCTCAATACCACATTGTAGTGTATTTCTCTCATAATGGTGAGGAAAAGGCAGTTAACAACGGTTCTCACAATCTGGAGGGAAATAACAAAACCATGATATGTTTTAGTAGGATCTTGTATTAAATCAGGGGATTAGTCATTTAACTCCAGTATTGAGGTGCTGCACTTCATCCAGTATTTGGAATTACTTCTCGGTTTGAGAGAAAGAAGGCAATGGCGATTGGAAATGTTGGTGTGTCTGAGAGCTCAGTGCTCGCTGAAGAGAACTGCTCTGTTTCTGTCTGTGAATGTAAAATTACTTACACTACTTACAAGTGCGTCACGGAGGACCACCTGGTATCAGATTTCGGTAGAAAAAGCAGGAACGAGAGAAGTATCGATGTCGATAAATCTCCAGTTTCTGGTTCTACATTTGTTAAAAATGTAGAATCCAAATAAAACCTGATGACTGGACATTTTCTTGCTTCCTGTTCTTGTTCAAGCTAATTAGTGTCTGTGTGTGTGTCTGTGTGTGTCTGTGTGTGTGTGTGTGTGTGTGTGTGTGTGTGTGTGTGTGTGTGTGTGTGTGTGTGTGTGTGTGTGTGTGTGTGTGTGTGTGTGTGTGGTGCTGTTGCATAGTTTTTGGAGACGGCACTAGCTGCTACAGACACCAAGCCAATTCTCTGGTTGTGTTTCTGTTTTCTGTGAGTTGAAATGAAAGCGAGAATGGGTTATTAATAGTTTATTGTGAAACACCGTGTGTGTGTCTGCGTGCACACTAACTTTTAAGAGGAGGTATGTAAAGTACAGAAGCATTCCCCTTTCGAGTTGTGGGTTTCTGATTTGACAGGAAGCTGCAGAGTTAGCGGTTAGCTTTAGCGGTTAGCGTTTGGGTGGGTAGTGTTTCCATGCAGGAGTGACGCTCAGTTTCAGGCCGAAGTTCAAATAAAGACCTGCAAGATATCAAATTAACCCCCTAATGCTTTATTCAATCAAGGAGCAGGAAAACAAAGATAAAGTGCTATAAAGGAGCGCTAATAAAAATTAATTGTTATTCAAATACTATTTCACCTCCTGCAGCACCTGTGGAGCTCTGAGCTAAACATCACGAGTTGTTCCTCTTCATTCGAATGAATGAATGATTTAATTTTACATATAAATGTTTTTTTTTTTACTCAAATATATAGTATATACTAGTAATATAAGAGTTTGAGAAATCATGCAATTTTTTCAGTTTTTATTTAAGTTTGTACATTTTTAAGTATACGTACCTAAAATAGTACGAAGGTAAGCAACAATCTGCCGGAGTTGACAAAAAAGTTTTCAAAAAATATGAATAATGTACATTTTGGAATTATACTAAAAAGTGTTGAGAAACTCAAAGCAGTTTTGCAACAATGAAAGTAAATCAAGTTGATGCCAACAATTTCTACAGGTTTCCCAACATTTGCTGATTACTACAAAACCTGTTTTGTGTATAAAAGCAACATTGGAACAGACCATGTTTCTCCATCCTCTTCAGAAATGTTTGGAAAGTACCGTACTGCAGGAAGTACGGTTTTGAGGTGGTATCAAAAAGTTTGGAAAATTGCTCTGTTAAGAAGAAAGTATTTTATTTATCTACAATTCCGCAAGATCACCTTTAAAATAGACCCCTTTGTTCTAATTGTTCTAATTTGCTTTCCATGATTAAATCGCAGACGTGGTGATGCATGTGGTCAGAAGACGTGCTCAGCACCAGTTAAAAGCGTTAGTCTCGAAACTTCTTAATACCACATTGTAGTGTATTTCTCTCATAATGGTGAGGAAAAGGCAGTTAACAAAGAAGGACAGACAGACAGAGAGCATTATAACCCTTAAATGTCCTGGTCTTTTATTTAAACAAATTGCCACGGTGTCAATGAGGACAGTTTCCTACACCATCAAAAGGTACTTGGAAACTGGAGGAAACTCTGACAGGAAGAGGTCTCATAGAAAAAATCCATTGCTAAAATTGCAAATAAGGAAAACAGGCTTGTCTGTTCCAAAAAGCAAACAAACCTGTTTTCCTTATTTGCAATTTTAGCAATGGCTTTTTTCACTGCACTTTACAGTTGCAACTGATACTTGTTTCTATGACCAGTTGTAGAGCTTTCATCCTGTAAACAGTCAATCTCACAAGCGGTTGTCTCTCAAAAACATGTCTTCTGATTCAGTTGTGGCTTTGGGTTTATGAGACCTCTTCCTGTCAGAGTTTCCTCCAGTTTCCAAGTACCTTTTGATGGTGTAGGAAGCTGTGTCAGAACTTCCTTAGAAGAAGAAACAAGGAGAAAGGCTTCAAATCATGGAATGTTCAGCACATTCTCCAGATGTAAACCCTATAGAGTCTGGTTCCTCCCAACGTTTCTTCCTCAGAACATCTAAGGGAGTTTTTCCTTGCTACAATCACCATGGCTGCTCATCAGGGATAAATACGACTCCTAAATTCTGTAAAGCTGCTTTGAGACAATGGTCGTTGTGAAAATCGCTACTTGACTTGACATGACTTGACCTGACTACAGAGCTGGTTTGAGATTAAGATGACAGAAGGGTGAGAGTAAAAGCAACCTACAAGTGTGTGGAAACTTCTGCTTCAGTGTTGGGTAGAACTTTATAAATAATAATAATCAATTTGTTTTGTAGAAAAAAAACAACTTGTGAGTTCCAATTGTATAACTGTGAAGGTTTGCTATTTTGATCAGTCAAAAATGTATATTAAATTGTATTAATAAATCCATGGTTTCTTATTGAAGTCCAGCTGTTTTTGTTCTACACCATAATTGCAGAGAACACAGACATTAAACTGGAAAAAAAATGGTGCTATAAACCAATAAATACATTTAAAAGTATACATTTATAAAAGTATATTTTAGTGACGCATGAGTCAAATACAATCAAAATATTTATTTTTATATTTTGCCTCCATCCTCAGCATTCTCCTACTGATATACCCCATGTCCCTCCTCTGCACATGTCCAAACCATCTCAATCTCACCTCCCTCACCTTGTCTCTAAAACGTCCTACATGCGCTGTCCCTCTAATAAACTTGTTTCTCAACATCTTCACACTTCTCTGCCACACCAGACTTCCTCATACAGTACCATAGCTCCTCTCTCTGCACCCTGTCCTACACTTGCTTTAAATCCACAAACATACAGTGCAACTACATCTGACCTTCTCTATACTTCTCCATCAACATCCTCAAAGCAAATAATGCGTCTGTTGTGCTCTTCCTCTGCATGAAACCATACTACTGCTTTCCCATAACTTCATGGTGTGACTGATCATCTCTATTCTCCTGTAGTTACTGCAGGTCTGCAAATCTCCCTTATTCTTAAATACTGGTACCAGCAAACTCCTCCTTCATTCCTCAGGCGTCTTTTCACCTTCCAGAATCTTGTTAAACCATCTGGTTAAAAACCCCACTGCATTTCTCCTAAACATCTCCATGCTTCTACCGGTATGTCATCTGGTCCAACCGACTTTCCACTCTTCATCCTCTTAATCACTGCTCTCACTTCCTCCTTACTAATCCTATCTACATCCTGCTTCATTATCTCCACACCACTGCTTAAAATACTCCCTCCATCTTCTCAACACACTCTCCTCACTAGTCAACACATTTCCACCTCAATCCTTCACTGCTCTAACTTGTAGCACATCCTTCCCAGCTCCTTTCCTTACTGCCTGGCCAATCGCTACAAATCCTTTTCTCCTTCCTTAGTGTCCAACTTCTCCTACAGCTCCTCTTCACCACCACCGAGCTCCTGTATGACCTCTTCTCTGAACCTCACACTACAGTCTTCCTCCTATGGTTTCCACCATCTTATTTTTCTTTCAGTCCTCACTCTCCTTCTCTTCTTCTTCACCTTCAAAACCACCATCTGATGCTGTCCCCTACACTGTCCCCTGCCAACACCTTACAGTCTCCAATCTCCTTCAGGTTGCATCTCCTACATAGAACATAGTCCACCTGTGTGCACCTTCCTCCACTCTTATACTTCACCCTGTGATCCTCCTTCTTAAAATACGTGTTCATCACTGCCATTTCCATCCTTTTAGCAAAATCTACCACCATCTGCCCTTCTACATTCCTCTCCTTAAGGCCATACCTACCATCACCTCCTCATCACCTCTGTTCCCTTCACCTACATGTCCATTGAAATCTGAAACAATTACTCTTGACCACTTCATCTAACCCATTCTGATTCGTGATCCGCATATCCGCAAAAATAAATACGTGTGGATAGTTTAATGGGTAGGTGCATGAATGAATACATAGATAGATAGATTGGTAAACAGATTAGGTTGAAAGATGGATGGATGGATGGATGGCTGATTGGTTGAATGGATGGATTAATTTTGTATTGTTATACGGTCATCTCGAGAACCATTTGCACCCTTCATGGAAATCACATTAAACAAAAATAAAAGACATTTTGTAAGTGGTTTATTCAGTGTAAAGTCTGTGTTATTGGGTGAGTTGTTTATTTTCTGTATTTTCTGTTTTCACTTTTGTACTTTGTAGCAATGCATGAAACATCAAAACGTCTCTCTCAGACCCTGAAGGACGTGTACGAGTCGGACTGGCATGGGGTTGAAGATCTCTCTGTTATTATGCAGGTGAGAACTCATTACTACCTTCACTATACTGTCCCTAATGTTTTCTATCTACTCCCCTCACTCTACTCCCTCCACTCTACTACCCTCACCACACTGCTCTCACTCGACTCCCCTCACCATACTCCCCTCAGTCTACTCCCCTCACCATACTCCCCTCACCATACTATCCTCACTTTACTCCCTCCACTCTACTACCCTCACCACACTGCTCTCACCATACTCCCCTCACCATACCCCCCTCACCATACCCTCCTCAGTCTACTCCCCTCACCATACTCCCCTCACTCTACTCCCTCCACTCTACTACCCTCACCACACTGCTCTCACTCTACTCCCCCCACCATACTTCCCTCACCATACCCCCCTCAGTTTACTCCCCTCACCATACTCCCCTCACTATACTCCCCCCACCATACTCGCCTCAGTCTACTTCCCTCACCATACTCCTCTCACTCTGCTCCCCTTCGCCATACTCCCATAGCCACACTCCCCTCACCATACTTCCCTCACTCTGCACCCCTCACTCTGCTCCCCTCACCATACTATCCTCACTCTACTCCCTCCACTCTACTACCCTCACCACACTGCTCTCACTCTACTCCCCTCACTATACTCCCCTCACCATACTCCCCTCACCCTGCTCCCCTCACTCTGCTCCCCTCACCATACTCCTTTTAGTCCACTCCCCTCTCCGTACTCCCCTCTCCGTACTCCCCTCTCCGTACTCCCCTCACCATACTCCCCTTAACATGCTCCCCTCACTCTGCTCCCCTCATCATACTATCCTCACTCTACTCCCTCCACTCTACTACCCTCACCACACTGCTCTCACTCTACTTCCCTCACTATACTCCCCTCACTCTGCTCCCCTCACCGTACTCCTTTCAGTCCACTCCCCTCACCATACTCCCTTCCTCTGCTCCCCTCTCCATACTCCCCTCACCGTACTCCCCTTAACATACTCCCCTCACTCTACCCTTATAGATATTTGAGTGTGTTTATTTTTGTTCTGGTCTCAGAGCGAGGATCTTCTGTGGAATGATTACGAGGAGAAGTTAAGCGATCAGGTGGTTCGTACGATGGAGAATTACAGCAGCCAGTTCCCTGAGGTCAAAGTGCGTATTTCACTTCATTACTTGAATAATAATAATAATAATAATAATAAATAGTAGTTATAAAACAATAATGTAATAATTTAATACTTTCTAATTTCAATTAATAATATGTGTAATAATATAAATTAATATAATTACAATACATTTATGAGCTTTATCAGCTATATGTGTGTGTGTGTGTGTGTGTGTGTGTGTGTGTGTGTGTGTGTGTGTGTAGGAGCGAGTTGCTAAACGTGGACGTAAGCTGGTAGACTATGATTCGGCTCGTCATCACCTGGAGTCGCTGCAGAACGCCAAGAAGAGAGACGAAACAAAAATATCTAAAGTCAGTTTTGGTTTTACTTGTTTGCTGTGTGAAAGTGTATAGATCATAAGCTCATGTTTTTTTACATGACACTGGTGTTGATGTTCTTCAGGCTGATGAAGAGTTCAATCGAGCTCAGAGTGTGTTTGAGGACATAAACACGGAGCTGAGGGAGGAGCTTCCCGTCCTCTATCAAAGGTCAGGCCTCTATATGTGTTGAAAATACAGTAGGTTTACTGGTCTGTGCTATTTTGTGTTTTGTGTATTTGTACCACACTGTCTTGTGTTGTTTGTCTGCACTTTTTGCACACAATGCAGATGATGTGGCGAGGACACTTACTTTAGTCCTTAACTATGTGTTCTGTATGTAGCTCTGTGTTGTGTGATGGAGCTGTGTTGTGTGTTTTAGCTCTGTGTTGTGTGATGTACCTCTGTGTTGTGTGTTGGAGCTCTATGTTGTCTGATGTAGCTGTGTGATGGAGCTCTGTGTTGTGTGAAGTTGCTCTATGTGGTGTGATGGAGCTCTGTATTGTGTAATGTAGCTCTATGCTGTGTGATGGAGCTGTGTGATGGAGCTCTATGTTGTGTAATGGAGCTCTGTATTGTGTGTTGTAGCTCTATGTTGTGTGATGTAGCTGTGTGATGTAGCTCTATGTTGTAGGATGGAGCTCTATGTTTTGTGTTGTAGCTCCATGTTGTGTGTTGTAGCTCTATGTTGTGTAATGGAGCCCTGTATTGTGTAACAGAGCTCTGTGTTTGTGTGTTGAAGCTCTATGTTGTGTGATGGAGCTCTATGTTGTGTGAAGTAGCTCTGTGTTGTAGCTCTATGCTGTGTGATGGAGCTCTATGTTGTGTGATGGAGCTCTGTATTGTGTGATGTAGCTGTGTGATGTAGCTCTATGTTGTAAGATGGAGCTCTATGTTGTGTGATGCAGCACAGTAGCTCTATGTTGTGTGATGGAGCTCTATGTTTTGTGTTGTAGCTCCATGTTGTGTGATGGAGCTCTGTATTGTGTGTTGTAGCTCTATGATGTGTGATGTAGCTGTGTGATGTAGCTCCATGTTGTGTGATGGAGCTTTGTATTGTATGTTGTAGCTCTGTATTGTGTGATAGAGCTCTGTGTTTGTGTGTTGTAGCTCTATGTTGTGTGATAGAGCTCTGTATTGCGTGTTGGAGCTGTATGTTGTGTGAAGTAGCTCTATGTTGTGTAATGGAGCTCATTATTGTGTGTTACTGTGTGATTACAACTCTATGTTGTTTAATGTCGCACCGGGGTTCTGGCGCAACTTTTTCACTGTGTACTGTATCATATTTATAAGGTAGAAATAATAATAAAAGCTTCTTGACTTGACTATATGTGTTTAGTGTTTGTAGAACAGTGAAGCATGGTGACGGGAGCATCGTGTTCACAGTTACTCTTAGCTACATGTGTTTTAATTCAGTACTATTCTATTTCATTTAGTTTTATATTTAGATTTAGAAAGAGTTTATAAACCCGTATATAATGAGGGAAAGTGGAATGAATGATCAGGAGATGAGATGCGTCAGGACTCATCTGTGTTCCCCTGACTGTAGTTCACACATGCAGCAGACATGTACAGCTTCATCCTGTTCCTCACAGCACTGAACCTCGACATGTTCCAGCTCGTTTCTGCTCCAGATACATTTCTCTCGTTTCTCTCGTTTTTCTTGTTTTTCTCATTTCACTCGTCTCTCCAATTGAAGTATCGCCTTTCTAAAGACGCTTTTGCTTCACTGTGAACTTCTTAACTACACTCTTTACTCACACGTGTACCTTCCCATCGCTTCTGCTGAAGACCAGGTCGTTTATTTAATCCAACAGAATCATATTACAAACAAACAAACAAACATATTTATTTATTACCCATTAACTCTTTTCTCTCAATTACACACACACACACACACACACACACACACTCACCTAATCTATCTCACTGTTTTACACACACACACACACTCACCTAATCTATCTCACTCTTTTACACACACACACACACACACACACACACACACACACACACTCACCTCATCTTTCTCACTGTTTTACACACACACACACACTCACCTAATCTATCTCCCTCTCTTTCACACACACACACACACACACACACACACACACACACACACACACAGACTCATGAGCTCTCTCTCCCTCTCACACACACACAGACACACACACCTAATCTCTCTCACTCGCACGCACACACACACACACACACACACACACACACAGACACACACACACACACACACTCAACATGAACTCTATTTTACACACACACACACACACACACACACACACACACACTAACTTTCTTTCACTTTCTCTCGCTCTCACGCACACACACACACATACACACACAGTTATTTCACACATTAACTTGATTGATAGATTTCGGTTGCTTCGGAGGCACTGCAGTGATCTGTAATGTGTGTTACTCTGCCCCCTACTGGTCGTTTAAAGTTCTGCAACATTAATGGAGTTCTTCAATCTGAAACCAGATACCACACATTAAAAACACCCACAGGGAAGTTTTTTCTCTGTATTAATGTTTAGTTTAGTTTGGTATAGCAGGTGGATGTTACACTTCTCACTTCTGTTTATTTGGAAATTCATGATCACCTTCACCAGGTTTCATGACAGTCTTTTCTGAAGAAAAAAAAGAATGTATTTAATTCAGTCTGAATTTTGCTCCTGTAATGTGTTCCATGGCTGATATATTGTGTTGTGTGTGTGTGTGTGTGTGTGTGTGTGTGTGTGTGTGTGTGTGTGTGTGTGTGTGTGCGTGCGCTCTCAGTCGCATCGGCTGCTATGTCACTGTGTTCCAGAACATCTCAAACCTAAGGGACGTCTTCTACAAAGAGATGAGCGTGGTATGTTTGTTTGTTGGTTTGTTTTAAAATGATTGATATGAGATTAAAGGTTTTACTGCTCAAGTGCTTCGTTTCTCCTCCCAGTTGAATCACGATATCTACAACGTCATGAAGAAGTTAGAGACTCAGCACTCCACCAAGACCTTTATCATCAAAGGCCTCAACAGGTATCTCCTTCAGCCTTTCACAGGTTTAGATTATTCGATACACTCATGACCTTCTCGTTTCCACGGCAACAAATAATATTTGGTAAAGCGGGGACTCGAGGCGAGGAGGTGTTTCTGTAATGTTCACGGGAGTCTCCAGTGTCAGAGGTGAAGCTGTAGAAGCTCCTTTCTCACCCCTGGGTTTTATTCCCTACACAATCATGGCAGTCATGATGTTTGGAGATTGTGGTTTAACCTAAAGTTCTCCGTTTGTGGTGTCTCCTCAGCACTGCATCTAAGAAGAGGAAATCCCTGACCATCTCCGCACCCATTCCCTGCAACACGGCGTTTCCTCCTGATCATCCCGCTCTTGGCAAACTCAGCGTTCCTGAGGAACTTAGTCACCGAGGCTCAGATACGCGCTCCGGGAACACGCTGAAGGAAATTTCCGACTCGGACGACTCGAGCACTGCTGAGAGCATCCCGAGCACGCCCAGTCGCCAGTCTGTGTGCTCGGAAAGCAACTCGAACGCCGCTGACACCACGGAGCAACCACAGAGAGATCATGCGGAGGAGGAACGTGGAGCGGAGGAACGTGAAACGGAGGAACGTGCAGAGGAGGAACGTCGAGAGGAGGAGCGTGGAGAGGAGGAACGTGGAGCGGGGGAACTTGAAGAAGAGGAACGTGGAGAGGAGGAGGAACACGTTTCTGCCTCGTTGTCTCCATCACAGGACACACACACATCTGAGACTGGAGCTGAGGAGCATGATGAAGCAGATGATGAAGCTCAGGAGGTCATCACCAAAATGAAACATGAGGAAGAGACGAGATGTGGAGAAAATGGAGATGGAAGAGGGGGAGAACGGGAAGAGAGCGAAGGGTTAAAGAGCGAACAGGAGGTCACGAGGCAGCAAGCGGACAGTTCAGGACCTCCAGGATTCCTCTACAAGGTCAAGACCTAGAATATAATCTCAGAATATTCAGTTTAAACCCCAGTTACAGATTAAACACGAGCTACAGAGGAAATGTAATACTTTGTTTATCTTTATACAACATGACAGATAATTAATAATGATTATGAAAAATGTTTACAGAAGGTTTTGTTGTCATTTTTATCCATTTATTGTTATGTATAAAGTTCTTGTTCCTGCTTCTGGTATTGCAGCTGTAAACAGTCTGATCTCCATGCTGATGAGGTCTGATCTCCGCGCTGATGAGATCTGATCTCCGCGCTGATGAGATCTGATCTCCGCGCTGATGAGATCTGATCTCCGCGCGGATGAGATCTGATCTCCGTGCTGATCAGATCTGATTTCTGTGCTGATCAGATCTGATCTCTGTGCTGATGAGATCTGATCTTCATTCCAACAGAAACCGAAAACTTTTTGTTTTTCAGGCTGTTGCTTTGGAGACCCAGGATTCAGATGAGGGCATGCTTCTGCTCTTCACTGAGGGAGACGTGCTCCTCATATTCACTGATGAAGAAGAAGACAAGGTCAGTGTGTGTGTGTGTGTGCATGCGTGCGTGCGTGAATAAGTAAGAAAAGCAGTGTGTGTGTGTGTGTGTGTGTGTGTGTGTGAATAAGTGAGGGATGCAGTGAGTGAGTGAGTGTGTGTGTGTGGGGTGTGTGTGTGTGCTGATCTCTGTGCTGATGAGATCTGATCTCCGTGCTGATGAGATCTGATCTCTGTGCTGATGAGATCTGATCTCTGTGCTGATGAGATCTGATCTCTGTGCTGATGAGATCTGATCTCTGTGCTGATCAGATCTGATCTCTGTGCTGATGAGATCTGATCTCTGTGCTGATGAGATCTGATCTTCATTTCAACAGAAACCGAAAGCTTTTTGTTTTTCAGGCTGTTGCTTTGGAGACCCAGGATTCAGATGAGGGCATGCTTCTGCTCTTCACCGAGGGAGACGTGCTCCTCATATTCACTGATGAAGAAGAAGACAAGGTCAGTGTGTGTGTGTGTGTGTGTGCATGCGTGCGTGCGTGCGTGAATAAGTAAGGGAAGCAGTGTGTGTGTGTGTGTGTGTGTGTGAGTGAGTGTGTGTGTGAGTGTGTGTGTGAATAAGTGAGGGATGCAGTGAGTGAGTGAGTGTGTGTGTGTGTGTGTGTGTGAATAAGTGAGGGATGCAGTGAGTGAGTGAGTGTGTGTGTGTGGGGTGTGTGTGTGTGTGTGTGTGTGTGTGTG
>MU551594.1:164031-171860 GCA_024362625.1 Silurus asotus | reverse complement strand
GTGTGGGTGTGTGTGTGTGTGTGTGTGTGTGTGTGTGTGTGTGTGTGTGTGTGTGTGTGTGTGTGTGTGTGTGTGTGTGTGTGTGTGTGTGTGTGTGTGTAAATAAGTGAGGGATGGAGTGAGTGAGTTAGAGTGTGTGTGTGTGGGGGGTGTGTGTGTGTGTGTGTGAATAAGTGAGGGATGCAGTGAGTGTGTGTGTGAATGAATGATTTGTAGCAGCTTGAAGGGTGTATTAGATGTCTTCAGGAGGAAACCCTGCTAGTGCAGGACGTGTGTGAGATCTGTGATGTAGTGTTGAGAAACACCAAGAAATACCAGAATTCTTCTGTAGAATGGAGAAAAACAGGCAACGCTGAGTTTCTCCTGCAGGTTGAAAAGCCCTGGACTGAGCTCAGATTTAGTGCAGGTGTGTTCTGTACCCTCTTTACTCCGCCCTGTGACGGTCTGAAACCGGCGAGCTCCAGATGTTTCTCACACTCGGGATGTATTACGGATCTTCCAGAAGTCTGTGATTTAATCAGAACGCTTGATTGATCCCATGGGGGATCTGTTTGTTTGCAGTTGCTCAGATTATAATAAAGAATAAAGTAAAAAATAAATAAATAAACACTGTTATATATAAAGTGAAATCAGACGGTAAAAGTCGCTACTTTTCAACTCAAATAAATGATTACACATGTAACAATTTATTACCAATGTTATTAATATATTATTAACAATATACAAGTAAAATTCTATAACGTAAAATTGTGTTTTGTGTGTGTGTGTGTGTGTGTGTGTGTGTGTGTGTGTGTGTGTGTGTGTGTGTGTGTGTGTGTGTGTGTGTAGCCGGATGGTACCGTATGGGCGATCAGAGAACAGGACTGGATCCAGTATAAAGACCTGACGCTTCTTTCGGGCATCGTCACGGAGACGCTGATTCGGCGACTCGACTGATCTGAGAGAACGAATTCTGGCACTCGGAGGACACGAACCTGATTTCAATTCTCTGTGTGTGTGTGTGTGTGTGTGTGTGTGTGTGTGTGTGTGTGAGTTTGTGTGTGTGTGTGTGTTCTGACCATCAATTCAGTATTTTCAAAACATTGTTACAGGTGATGACATGATTTCAGTGTTTAAAGTGCAATCGCTTCTATTTCAAAAAGGTTTTTGATTTTTTCTCTCTCTCTCTCTCTCTCTCTCTCTCTCTCTCGCTCTCTCTTTCTCTCTCTTTTTCTCTCTCTCTCAAAAAAAAGTGAAATTCAAATAGAGAATAAAAAACTGTGAAACCTTCTGAACATTTTATACACATTTATTTTAAATATGTACAGCTAAAGCTTTACTTACTATATATTCAATAAAGATTTCCTGTCTATAATAATCTGTTTATTGGTATTTATTTAATGACCACATTTGTAGGAACAGTTTACCCATTTTATTATTATTATTATTATTATTATTATTATTGTCATTCTCGTATTTTTGTCACAGAATATTTATGTACAAACCTTTTTTACATGTAGATTTGAAATGTTTAATGCTGACAACCAAAATGACAAAGAAAGTTCTGTTGTGAAGCTTCTAGAGAAAACATGCCATAGCGTATCATTATTCTTCTCTTCTTGCACATACACTGGCCAAAATCATCCCCACCTGGATTTACCTATGAAGCGAGTTCAGATACAGAAGAGCTCCATGAAGTGACGAACATGTTTCAGCTGCAACAACTAATTTATTCCTTACTGATGCAGTGAGGAGCTTCTCATTTCTCACACAACCATGTCAGAAGAAAGGTCAATATATTGGCCTACATCCAGGGTTAGAGTTAGGATTATTACATTCTGGAAGGTTTGTGGTGACCATCACCTTCAAAACGCTACTATCTTTCATGATACTGATGTAGGAGAGGTGAGGAGACCTGGGGTGCATTTGGCATTCTAATTCATTCCCAACATGTTCAATAGGGTTAGAGCTCTATAGCAGGTCACTCAAGATCTTCCACCTCAACCAGTTTGCTAAGGAGCATAAAGATTGCACTCTGGATCAATAGCAAAAGGTCATGTGGTCTGATGAGCCCAGATTTGCTCTGTTTCAATTTAAGAAAAGAGGCAGATGAAGTGATCATCATGTCTAATATCTACTGTTCCAGCCTGTGGGGGTGGTGTGATGATCTGCACCAGTTATAAAGAATATAGTGAATGACCAGGAATTTTTCATCGATGGCACATGGCACATGCTAAAATGATAAAAGAATGGTTCAGGGAGCATGGGAATCATCATCACACATGGGCTGGCCATCACAGAGTACACAAACTTAACCCCATTAAGAATCCTTGGTATGTGCTGGAAAAGTCCATCATCAATAGAAGAAGAAGTGGTGAGTATTGAATGTAACTCTGGAACCCAAGTGTGAGTGCATAATCTCATTAAAATGATGTGGAAATTTCATACATGAAACCAAGAGCGCCCCCTGTTGACAATCTTTTTATCTACACTGATTGAAAGTCTAGCTGAACCCTCTGACTCTGCTGGAGGGATTATTCACCTCGACCATCTTACTTTGATCTTTTTTTATATTTATTTCTCTTTCCTCCTTTTTTTACTCACAGGTTCAGTCTTTCTGGACGATGGGAAATTCTACCCATCCTGGTAACAGTCCAACTAGAACTGTGAGATGAACGCTGTTCCTCCTAAATGATCCAGACCCAGTCTTGCCATGATATGAGCTGTTAGGTGTGGATGTTCTACCCAGATTTTAGTTTCAGGATTCACACTTTCTGTCCAGGTGGGTTCCATTTCAAGAGCATTTCCAAAACAGCAGGTGGTGTTGGGTTCATCCTGGTCTGAGGAATTTTATCAACCCAAAGTGCTCCAAGAAATGATTATCATTAAACCATAGACAGGGTGATGGATGTCATGGTCTGGACCAAACTGCTGAAAAAGTTCATGGTGAAGAAATCAGAACACACAGTACATCACAGATTGCTGCGTGTGGAGCTGTGGAGCAGTCAGAGAGCCCATGCTGAAACCTGAAGACCACCCAAAGCTCCTACAATAAACATCAGAACTGGACCATGGAGCAATAGTAGCAGGTGGCTTATTTAGGAACATGATGTCACCAGGATGCATTATGGGAAGAGGGTGAGCCAGTGGTGGCAGTATGATGCTCTGGCAGATGTTTTGTGGAAATCCTGCTGTTCATGTAGATGTTCTTTTGTTGATTATAAACCACTACCTAAACATCTACAATGCAACCAAATGTTAACCTGGAGTAAATGTTCCTCTGTGTGTTTTGTAGTAAGTGTATTTGAGGTTCTCAGGGATCAGGAGAAAACTTGTGCTGCTTCCCTGCAGCTTCTGGACAGTGTTTTTCTCGCCGTGTGTTTAGAAGAAGCGATGGTGGAATGTAAATCCAGCTATAAAGAGACACTCTATTAAAACAATTAAACAAACACCTCGAACCTTCTGCACCATCCTCCTCTCTGCGCTGAATGTTTCCTCAGATGTTCCATCCTCATGTTTATAACAGAGGCTTCGGCTTCTACAAACACAGCCTGCACTGTAATCCATGCTAGGTCATGTGACCAACCCGAAATCTTACAGAGATCATTTCTGATGAAATTTCTTATTTTAGAACATTTGAATGTTTTTTCTTTTGTCTTTCACTTGTGTCCAAGCAGGTACAAGGAGATTAAAGCTGTAAGTTCTTTAAAATTCCTTTGACTTTTGTTAAAAATGTATTGATTCTCAAAGTTTGCATATGAAAATGAAAGTTTGTGGACACATGACCATAAGGTTGCTATGTGCCTCTTCTTGAACATCTCATTCCACTTTTATTCTTTATTTGCTCTCACAAAGAGCTCCACTCTTCTGGGAAAATGATTTTCACTAGATGTTGTGGAGATTCATTTAGGTACCAGGGTGTAAGTAAAGTCAGGTACTGATGAAGGTGAGATGCAAGGAGTCCGAAGACGTCCTACACAATATTGGGTCTCTAAGTTTGTGTGGAAAAAAAAAATATAAATGGAAAAGTCTGGTAATAAATATTGAGGCTGGGGGTAGATAGATATTGAGGCTGGGGGGAGAATTAGATTGAGGCTGTGGGGTAGATAGAGATTGAGGCTGGGAGGTAGATAGATATTGAGGCTGGGAGGTAGATAGAGATTGAGGCTGTGGGGTATATAGAGTTTGAGGCTGGGGTTAGATAGAGATTGAGTCTGTAGGGTAGATAGAGATTGAGGCTGCGGGGTAGATAGAAATTGGGGCTGGAGGGTAGATAGAGATTGAGGCTGGGGGTAGATAGAGATTGAAGCTGTGGGGTAGATAGAGATTGAGGCTGGGCGGTATTTAGATATTGAGGCTGTGGGGTAGATAGAAATTGAGGCCGGGGGTAGATAGAGATTGAGGCTGGGGGTAAATAGAGATTGAGGCTGGGGGGGAGATAGAGATTGAGGCTGGGGGGAGATAGAGATTGAGGCTGGGGGGTAGATAGAGATTGAGGCTGGGGGTAGATAGAGATTGAGGCTGGGAGGTAGATCGAGATTGAGGCTGGGGGTAGATCGAGATTGAGGCTGGGGGTTAATAGAGATTGAGGCTGGGGGTAGATGTCAGATGGAGATGACAGGGACGGGGTAACAGATGTATACTGTGTGTGTTTTAAACCGGTCTCCTGCTGGGCTTGTGCTGGTGTGAGCTGAAATGCAGTTGGTGCTTAGAGGAGGTCTCAGTGCTGATGGACCTCACACACACACACACACACACACACACACACACACACTTATACTTACATGACCCTCCACATAGCACACTTTTCATTTCTAAATCTATTTAAACTCGTGTTTGTTATCTAAACGCATATATATGAATAAGAACAATATCAGGCCTAGGAGTGAGCCCTGAGGGATGCCAGATAATTTTTCTTTATCATTTCATGAATCTCAATTAACAATCTGGAAATTAATATCTATATCAAGCAGATGAACTTAGCCATGTTGTCATGGGTAACCGATGATGAGCGCTGATCTCAACAGAACTAAGATGTTTTTATTTTTGTTGTTTTTTAGGTTGCTGTATTGGAGACCCAGGAGTCAGAAGCGGGTGTTATTCTACTCTTCACTAAAGTTGAAGAAGATGAGGTGTGTATGTGTAGGTATATATCTATATATACCTGCAATTTAATTTAGTTGGACTATTTATATTAAAAATATAAATAAATAAATATAAAAGAGGCCAAATTAAAACCTTCAATGAAACAAACATTTATTTACAACCTACTTTCTTTACTTTTACATAAAATAAAATAATAATAAACTCCACTAAAAAATAGGTTTTAATCGCTTAACATTTGTTTAACTGATGAGTTGAGTCTCAAAATCAGCACCAAACTCCACCATGATGCACCACATCCAGCGATAAAAACCGTTCCTGTGAACCAGAGGAGGGAAGTAATGAAGTACAAATACTTTGTTATTGTACTTAAGTAGATTTATATGGTATCAGTATTTAACTTCACTATTAATATTTTACTTCTTAAATCTTTTTACAAAAATAGTTATAAAAATACTTTCTTCTACTTCTCTAAATGTATTCTTTTAAATAAACAAATTCACAAACATTCTTAGATTCTGTAATCTGTATGAAAGTTAGAATAGTTACAGTTTCTTCGGTGTCACCTCATTAAACGTTCGTGTGGAAACATAGCAAAAGTTCTGTTTGGTGTCCTCATGATTTGATTCATATAAAACACCAGAATTACTTTAAAACATTTACATGAATATTTAGTCTTTATGCTCCATGTTGAGTTTGTCTTTACTAATAATAAACATACATTTGTTTAAAGCATCAATATTATGTCCATGTTCATGTTGATTAGAGAATTAAACATGAGAAAAGTATTATTTTAAGATATTTAGAATAGATAAAAAATGTGTGATTAGGTTGCAAATAATTTTGAGTTAACTTATGACAATAATACAAATAATCATGTTTAAATATTACAATTTTATTACAATTATTATAAATTATATTAACAGCCCTAAAAACTTAAGTACATGTCAAAACCTTAACTACTTTTTCTTTAACTTGAGTAAAAAAGTGCAGTCAGAACTTCAATTTTACCAGAGTCTTTTAAAACATGAATATCTACACTTCTAATGAAGTGAAATTTAGAACAGATACAAATGTGTAATTAAGTTGCAATTAATCATAAGTTGCCTCATGACAATCATGCGATAATCGCAAATTAAATATTTGAACTGATTAACAGCCTATACATCATATGCATTGATAGTAAAGGTGCAGTAGTCGTTTTTTTTCTTTCTAATACAAAAAAAAACACTGCAGAGTTTAAAGCATGAAGGTAAAGACGTCTGAAAATCGGACAAAGTTGATCTCAGACTGTTACGAAGCGCTTCTATTGGAGACTCGTTAATTAAATGTTAAGAAGACGAAGTCTCCGCCCAGCCCATTCCCGTGCTGTTGTCGATGGAGGCTTGATTTGGTTTATTGTGAGAGGAGTGTGTGTGCTGTAGAGTTCTGTGTGAACCTCCACAGTGTTTGTTAAGTAAAAGGAGATTGTCCAGAATTAGACACAGACGTCTACAGCATTTCTGACGGAGTAATGCAGCTCAGCTGTCTCCCTATATTTCCTTCTATTTTAAATGTCTCTCTCTCGTTCTCGGGCCATGTGCTTCAAGCTCCGAAGACTAAACAACTAAACGGTTTGCTCTTCCTGTTCCAGGTTGCATCTCTGCTTTTTCCCCACATTAAACACAAAAATAAAGGGGCCAGTATTAAAAAACTCACCATGTGATTGATATAGACATCTTCTGTGGCCAGTATTGGAACATCTAAGTCTTCCAGCCATATGTGTTTTTTCCCCAAATTATTAGCACAAATTCAAAGGCACACAACTGCATCGGACGTCTTCGGATGCATGAACTTCACTTGAGCTAGGAGACCCAAACATGTTTCAGCATGACAATGCTCCTGTGCCCAAAGCCAGCTCCATGAAGATCTGCTTTCCATGGGTTGGATGTGTGTGGAAGATCTCCTGCTATAGAACATGGACCCACACCTACATCAGGACCTGACTTTACTAACACCCGTGTAGCTGAATGAATCTCCACAAAATGTAGTGGAACACCTTTTCAGAAAAGTGGAGCTCATTATGATGGCAATTGGAGAGTAAATGTGGAGTGGGATGCACAAAGCAATCTTATGGTGAGGTGTCCACAAACTTTTGACTCTATTGCGTATTATAAAATGTTAATTTCTTTCTATAAACAGCACACGGCAACGCTGCTGAGATCTGGACTCTGACTGGGTCTTAATTGGGTTTAAGTCAGGGCTCTGGCATGGAGTTGTTGTGAAGCCACTCCTTCGTTATTTTAGCTGTGTGCTTAGGGTCATTGTCTTAAGGTAAACCGTCGGCCCAGTCTGAGGTCCAGAGCATTCTGGAGAAGGGTTTAGTCCAGGATATCTATACTTGGCTGCATTCATCTTTCCCTCGATTGCAACCAGTCGTCCCGTCCCTGCAGCTGAAAAACACCCCCACAGCATGATGCTGCCACCACCATGCTTCACAGTTGGGACTGTATTGGATGGGTGATGAGCAGTGACTGGTTTTCTCCACACATACCGCTTAGAATTAAGGCCAAAAAGTTCTATCTTGGTCTCATCAGACCAGAGAATCTTATTTTTCACCATCTTGGAGACCTTCAGGTGTTTTTTAGTAAACTCCATGCGAGCTTTCATGTGTCTTGCACTGAAGAGAGGCTTCCGTAGGGCCACTCTGCCATAAAGTCCTGACTGGTGATGGGCTGCAGTGATGGTTGACTTTCTACAACCTCCTC
>MU551594.1:129031-151531 GCA_024362625.1 Silurus asotus | reverse complement strand
CCTTTAATCCTGAAAAGATCAGGGATAGAAAAGTGAGATGTTCCTGGATGGTAAGGTGTTCCAGGATGTTAGTGTAGATGTGGAGGTGAAGAAGGTCCCGAGGTGAAGCTGAGAGCATTATAACGGTGTAAGGTCTCACACCTCGCCGTGGATCATCACCTTATACCATGATCACTTCCATCATTAAGGAGTTCAAGCTGTTCTTGATATTTGCAGACCAAAACTGAATGGATGGAAACGACGCTTCATTTTCAATACGCACTTTAAAAACAACTCGTTGCATCTACAATTCTGCTGCTCTGAATCACAACCACAGATTAAGTAGTACCAGAACATCTGTGCAGCATTTCCACTAATAATGAAGCTGTTGCCATGAACTCCTGGTTCTGTACATTTTCTTCTCCAGTGCATCTCCAAATTTAACTTTTGCATCAAGCCATTTATTAAAATCACCATATTTACCATAGGAGTTCCACCACACTCAAAACTCCTCCATGGAGCTCAGTGAGGTCATCAGGAAACGTGTACAATTGCTGTGGATGGAACCAGAAATGGATCTAAATGCTGCTATAGTTTCAGGAGATTCATTCAGAACTGTTTACTCCGGTATCATGGTGTTTGAGTTCCTCATGTGGTAGCTTCTCAGGTGGTCCTCAATGTTCAGTAACATCTAAACGTCTCTAAAAGATCTAGATTGATGTCTCAGATCTTCACCGCGTCTCGTTCTTTATGAATGCTTGGAACTTTATTTCATTTTTAACAGCCTCAGAAACCCTGCATGAAGTCATGTTTAATGTATGAAATCTATTTTTCTCCTTCTCTTCTGTCTTGTAGGTATCTAAAGGTCGAAGCAACGCTCCTCCCAGGTATGAAAACACATGACAGTGTAATTATGCTTGAATATTTGTGTTTTGTTGACAATAAATGAACGCAGTCGTTCTTTTTGACGTAAAGGAGTGACAGTGTGGAGCACGTGATGGAGAACGTCATGGAGAGCCGTTACGATTTCGACCTGATCTACATCACCGAGAGGATCATCTCCGTCTTTTTCCTACCTGACCTGGATGAACAGCGCTATCGCAGGCACCTGAAAGAAGTGGCGGCCATGTTGAAATCTAAACATCAGGAGAAGTTTCTGGTTGGTCATTCATATCATCATCATTAACTGGAAATCTGCATCACGTGAATGTTTGATTGCCGAGTTTAAAATCATCATTTTTTCTTCCAGGTCATAAATCTGTCTGAGAAACGGCACGACATCTGCAGATTAAACCCCAAGGTATGATTTATGGAGGACATCTGAACGCTCTAGAATATCAGTCCAAATCTCCGGAACACATGGCATTCCTGCAGCGCTGCAGCTCTGTCCTTGGCTCAGATTAGAAGCAATGAAGCAAGTATTTGACTGACTTCCTGCATTTGAATGAATTCGATGTGGTTTTCATATGAGACCCTGAAACATTCTTTAGGCAGGTGAAAAGATAGTAATTACCTTCGGCTCTGAAAGCACCTGAGCAGGATGAGAACTTGATTAGACTCTAAAGCAGGGGTCCTCAAACTTTTTTCTGTACGGGCCACATCATTTTCCCTTTCTTTAATTGGGGTCCGGTCAGTTTGAAACTAAATATGACAGACTACTAATGTTATTGTGGAGATTTTATTATGATTTTGAATGTATTTATTTGACCTCCTAAAGCTAAATTAGTTAAATATTACGTTCTGCACCGTACAGACAAACGAGCCTCACTTTTCCAGAGATTTATCTTCTATTTAGATTGCATTATTACTGTCGTAATTAATTTTTCATAATCATTGCTATTGAAATGAAAACATTTACTTACTTATGCATGTGCATGTGGTTTGAGGTGAATCTAACTAGGCTACGTGAGGCTACGTTTATAACTAGAGGTCGACCGATAGTGGATTTTACTGATACCGATAAAAAAACAAAACTCTGTGTAAAATAGTACTGAAAATTATTACAAAAATAAAAAGAGTACTGGATAATGAAAATGTGGTAAATGAAATAAATATGAATATATTCATTAATAAATAGAATAATACAATGAATACATTTTATTATTTAAATTATAAATAATAAATATAATATCGCGCTATCCATGCAGCGCGCAGTCTCGCGTGTAAAAACTAACAGCACATGGTGATCAGTGATTGGCCTCTAGAGGCCGCTCTCATAATGACAGCATAATGACTGGGAGGCGGAAAAACTATCGGGATGGATTTTTGCCGATAGCTGATAGGTTCAGCGGTCAACTATGGGTGCCTCGACCTCTGTTAATAACTATGGGACATTTCAGTGAGTAAAACATTTCAAATTACATTTTCTGAATATGTCTCTGGCATGGTCAAGAGGGCTGTTCCAGATGTAGGCGTGGGTTATATTCGGTCCGCGGGCCGTAGTTTGTGGACCCTTGGTCTAAATTGACTCAACATGAGGATGTAAATCAATTTTTTATATCTAAAAGTAACCTGCGAAGCAAAACCAAAGCACTCTGGACCAAATTCTCTCTCTGAGCCAATCATACCAAAGGAAATACTTGAGGAGGATGTGAAAGCATCTCTCAGGGTCTGAAAGCAGATACTATGCAACTATAATCAGTTTGTAGCTAATTGAGGACATCAGGCACTATGTGATTGCTGTATCCTCACTGACTTGAGGGGGAGAAGCTGCCAAGGTTCCATCCAAACCCATTAAACACTGCAAATATGAAAGCACTTTGAGAATAATCACCAAAACACTTACCTTCTCACTACCTCCATATCTCTCTTACTTGACCTGAACACTTCCTGTACTTACCAGGTTGAGGAGTTCGGTTGGCCGGATCTCCATGCCCCACCCCTGGATAAGATATGCACCATGTGTAAGACCATGGAAGGCTGGTTGAACTCTGACCCCCGCAACGTCGTCGTGCTTCACTGCAAGGTCAGAGGTTAAAGGGGTTGTAACTGGTTTAAAGCATTCCACCTGCAGAACTGGGTAACTTTAGAGATGAACATATATTATTTATTTATATTTTTTTTTGGTGGGTGGAGCTAATTTCAGGGCCATAAAACTTTATATAGAAGATCTTAATAAGAAGTTATACAACTATAACTGCTTTTTTTATTACTACAGCTTTAATAACAGCTAATAAATATTTCTCAGGGGAACCGAGGCAAGACTGGAGTAATAATAGCAGCATACATGCACTTCAGCAAGATATCAGCCGGGTATGCATTTATACACACTCAGCATTCATACAGTGGTGTAGTGTCACATACTTAACCCGCTTTGTGACCGCAGGGCGGATCACGCTCTCACCACCGTCGCCATGAGGAAGTTCTGTGAGGATAAAACCTCTTCGTCACTACAACCGTCTCAGAACAGGTTCCTCTCCAGGCCATCGTCATCATCATCATCATCATCATTATCATCATAATACTAATGATGCATTTAATTGCTAATATTTTTGCTACATTTTGCTAAATTTGTTTATTTTCCACACAGATACATTTATTATTTTTCTGGGCTCCTGTCTGGTGCAATCAAAATAAACAGCAGATCCTTGCTCCTGCACCAGGTTCATGTTCCAGCTGTAACCAACTACGAGTCTGGAGAAGGTGCTCACATTATACGGTCTCAGTAATAAAAAGCATTACAGGAGCAGTGTGTAATTTTTAGCGCCCTCTTCTGCTTGAAATTGCAATTACAGAATATATTGCAAAAAATATACTATATATCGTTGAAGTGATTATTATACTTTTTTGTCATTCCAATTTAAATCATAACTATTTATTATTTAACCTTTTCTTTGCAGATTTTTGTAAAAAAGAACATTTCCTATATTTCTTATTTGTTTAAAAGATTTTTGTATTTGTTTAAAATCTTTACATTATTTATTTTGCATTGCCTAGATAAAAATAGAATTGTTCTAATAGCATGTGTCTGCCTTCTACAGGATAATATATAAATGTCTACTGAGTCATTTCATAACATTTATTACAATAATATATCTGCATTGATTAATCTTTGTGTAAAATAAGGCTGATGTTCTGAGCACAAATCAAATTTTTTGTCTCTCAGCTTATGCACCATTCCTGAAGATTTATCAGTCTATGAAGCTGGTCTACACCTCAAGGATATAGTGAGTCAAGTCTCATGGCTTATTATTGCAGATCAGTGATCATTACAGTGGCTGTGAAAAGTGTGGAAAAGAGTGATGGTGTTTGAGAGTCACTTGCATGTTCTTTTTGTTTCTATGCAACATGCTCAGTAATGTAACGGTGTAAAGATTTAATATGCCAAAACAAATCTGTAAATGTCCAGATGTTCCACTTTATTTTCACCAAAAAAAATACTCCTTTATCTGGACAGTTCATTTCTCCAGGCTTTCAGCTGTGCCTCTTGTAAAACTTTACTAGTTCAATAGGATTTAGGTGCAGTGACTGGTCAGGTCATTCCATTACAGATATCACTCCAGACGACGGTTCAGACGTATTCATCGCTTCGGCTCATCGTCTTTTTGTACGGTGAAGTCGCTTCCAATGAGCCGCAGTCCAGATGTAACCGCATGGTGTTGAAGTGTGGAATGGGAGACATGTTGGTTTAGGATTCCTTTCACTTTCTGGAATCTTCCCTGCTCCAAAACAACCCCAAACCATGAAACTTCCACCTCTATGTGTGACTGTGGGGGTGAGGGAGTCTGAACACATTCTCTCTCCTGTTCTCCGTCCTACACAAGATCTTCTGGTATTTACACAAGATCTTCTGGTAGAGACACAAACGTACCATTTGGACTCCACAGTATTTTCTTCCACTCATTCACTGTCCAATTGTATTTTTTATTTATTTATTATTTTGTTGTATAGAAACAAAAGAAAAATGCACTTGTCTCAAAAACCTTGAAAACTGTATTTCTTCAAAAGACTACACTTTTTTGTGTTGGTTGCAGTGACACAGAAGACTCCAGGAACCGAATGTTGTGTGTCAACATAGAACCGGCTCTGCTGCTGAAGGGGGACATTATGGTACGATATAAAGTACTGCTCTGCTCTGCATAACCTAATTATAGGTCAAAAAGTGAAAAAGCTGTAAGTTTTATCTTCTCATCTCACTAGGTGAAGTGTTATCATCGGCGCTCAGGTGTGTGTGAGAGAGAGTGTGTGTTTAGAGTGCAGTTCCATACATGTACAGTTCATGGATCACAGCTGTGGTTCGGAAAGAAAGAGCTGGACCATGCATTCACGGGTGTGTATTTATACACACACACACACACACACACACACACACACACACACACACACACACACTGAATTTTTTTTAATGTTATTTGTGTTATATATTATTTTAGACAAACGCTATCCAGCTGATGCTACAGTACAGCTTGTGTTCTCCACAAGTTCAGAGCAAAAGAGAGGTTCTGGTTCTTTTGTTTCATCATGCACTAAATCTGACAATCTTCTCAATAGTTATATCTGCTTTAACTAAAGTGTGTGTGTGTGTGTGTGTGTGTGTGTGTGTGTGTGTGTGTGTGTGTGTGTGTGTGTGTGTGTGTGTGTTCGTTCAGGAGAAGAGATTCAGAAGAAGAACCCTGCGGATTGTCCAGATATCAGCTGCAAAGATCCAGTTGTGCGCTGGGACTCATATGAAAACTTTAATTTTCACCATGAAGACAGTATGGAGGGTACGTTCTAACAAACAAACACAGATTCTTTGAGTTAATGAAAGGGAGTTGTCAGGGTATCTAAGATAATACATAGGAGTTTTCAGAGTATCTGAGGCAATGATGTGTAAGCTCAAAGTATCTGAAGTAATAGATGAGAGTGATCAGAGTATCTGCGGTAATGGAAGGGAGTCTTCAGAGAATCAGAGGTTGTGAAAGGGCATGATCAGAGTATCTGAGGTAATATAAGGGAGTGGTCAGGGTATTTGAGGTAATGGAAGGGGGTGGTCGGGGTATCTGAGGTAATGGAAGGGAGTGGTCAGAGTATCTGAGGTAATAGAATAGAGTGGCCAGGGTATCAGAGGTAATGAAGAATAGTGTTCAGAGTATCTAAAATAATGGAAGATCATTTTCAGAGCATCTAAGGTAATAGAAGGGAGTTCCCAGGGTATCTGAGGTAATAGAAAGAAGTCTTCATAGAATCTGTGGTAATGGAAGGGAGTCTTAAGAGAATCTGAAGTTATGGAAGGGAGTGGCAAAGGTATCTGAGCTAACCTATCCACGTTACACTAATCATACTGCTTAGGTAAATATAATTCAATTTTACATAAATATTCATAAAGTGACCTTACGGTGTCTCTGTTCATTGTGTAGATATCTGTCACACTCGTGGCCCACTTGATGGCAGTTTGTATGCCCAGGTGAAGAAGCGCCGTGTTCCTGACTCTACATCCAACAACCCACCTGTCAATATCCCCTCCACTCCCAGTCAGTTCCCCTGCCTTAGCTCTGACTCAGGTCACCATTCCACTTACACCAAGCTTAAAGGACCACCACTTTCTTCATCTCATTATCTTCACCAAAGGGAGGACAGAGAGAGGGATGGGGAAAGGGATAAATCAAATGTGAGAGAAAAGGATCGAGAGACAGCTATATTAGATGACGGTGATTGCTCTCGTCTCTGGGTAGAGCATTCTTGCTGTGCTCGTCCTTATTCCCACCCTCATTCCTACTTGGGCCCTGATTTGTCCAAAACACCCCCTCAAAAACTCTATCCGAAACACTTCACACTGCCTTGTATTCGTGCTTCTACTCTGCCAGTGTGTGAGCCATGTGGGTCTCAGTCTGACTTTCTATGGGATAGAGGCCACTGGCAGCATCACATCTGCCCCCGGTCCTGTTACCCTTACGCATCTCCAGAACCACACACCCATTCGCATACTCGTTCTTCCCATGCACACACTCTTCCTGTACAAGCTCGCCTATACTGTCCAGGGGATGCATACCCTCTGTTCCATTACTCTGCTCTATCCAACAACCACACCCACATTCGACCACCTCAGTCCTCCCACCAATCCCTGCCTCCCAGTCCTTACCATGAATTACGATTCAGCTCGACTTCACCAACTTCCTGTTCCTGCAGGGACTGCTCACACCTGCGGGAGGATCTGTCACACTCTCTTAAAGTGAGCCAACAAGATAATCTTCCATGGAAACGAGAGCCAAGCTTCGGATATAGGCGAGATGGGGCTGTGCACTGGTCAAGAGATGGAGATATGGAATCTCAAGATCAAGACTGCTGGCAGCACAGAGCTGTTATGCCACCCATGATGTCATCTTTTGGATATGGACATAGACAATGCCATTCAGTCTCTAAACAGGACCGTCCTGGTGTCTATAGAGCAGACCCCCAACCAGACTCTTCATCAAGTCCATATCCAAGCCCCCACAGCAGTGGGTACCACAGCCCACATCTTCCCTGGCACTGTTCCACAGCACATGTAAGAGATAGTCCTGGTTATGCTTCCATGGCTCAGTCTCCAAACTCATCTCCAGTAGCTCACACCCCTTCCCCAAAAAGGACCAGTCTTACCCAACATCCTGTTCAGTGCCCCACATCTGGCAAAGAGCATAGTATCCAGTTTAACCACACAGGTATGATGTATTGCATTATTACACATTATTACACATTTTAGCACCTTCTACATTTTGCCTCAATTTTGTCCAAGTCAATTTATATGCCAGATCGTACATACTAGTCAGGTCAATTTGATTTCCCTCACAAACGTGTTAAGTGGCAGACCGCAAGTTTGTTTAGTCTCTGTTACATTTTTAAGAATATAGTGTATCTTATGGGTTTTCTTTGTGTATTTAAGAACATATCTTTAGGAAATATTAAATAATATATGCAAAACAAACACTCACACACACTAATATAAACATTTATATTACCCGAATTAGGTCTAACAAATGTAAACAATTTAATAATTTTTTTCTACTTATTACATGTTATTTAATCAAACTAATGGATCTAATAATATCTAATAATAATAATAATAATAATAATAATAATAATAATAATAATAATAATAATAAATTCCAATAATAAAAGATGTCAAACGATTTTGTTTTGCATTTCTTCTCCCTAATTGTAAAAACAAAGGTGTAAATTGAATTGTAAAATCGTTTTTTATACCGTTACACCCATACAAGTCACACAACTGTCTTCATTTCTTCTGAACTTTAAATGTTAAAGCTTTAAAACCCTAAAATTTTTAAGTTTTTATTGCTGGTTTTAGTCTTGGAATTAAGTTTAAAATAATTTTAGAGCCAAAGTCATACACAAACCCCAAACCTGATTTATAAAACATGTATTGTTAAACCAGATCATGTGTTGTAAATATACAAAACCATTAAATTTTGCAGAAGTATCAGATGCACATTCAAAGCTGAAAAACCACAATGATGATTCTACAAAAGAAGACTGTGAGAATGATCTTTCTGAAGTCCAAAATAGGTACATACATTTTATATTTTTATTCTCTCATTTGTAACATCATTTGTGCAATAAAGTGTGTCAATTTGTGTTCTAATAATTGTGTGAGTGGTTAAAATGTATCAAATCTTCTCTGGAATTACCAGTGTAGGCCCTCTAGTAGGGCCAGAAGAGTCAAGGAAAAGTGATGTTTCTTTCAACAGCAGTTCCTCAAATGAACCCACTGAAGAGCTGCAAAAGTCTGAAGAGACAACAAAGGCAGAAGTCACACAGTCCACATCCACCACTACCCTTGTGAGTGAGTCTAGCCAAACCTCTGAACCACCTGCCACAACTCTGGCAGAAGAGTCTGTCATTCCTGTCATTGAGGAGGAAAATACCTTACTGCCTACTGAGATGGAAAAGAACTCTACCTGCCCATCAGAAAGAAGCTCCTCCTGTGAACTTCCTTTATTAGGCCCAGGTTCAGAGGGACACAGCCTGACCACTCTGACAGACAGAGCTTCATCCAATGAGGATGGAAGTAATAGTGATTTGAGAGCTTCTTCTCCATTGCCTGATGGCTACGTCACACCGTTGTTTCCTTTGCCATCACTTAACTACCCTCTGTTGACTGTGCCTCATCTCCCATACACCGGCTACACTGCAATTACCATTCCTTCTTACCTTCCTCAACCTCTTCTCCCTGAAAAACAGCGTGGTCGTCCTCTCCAGGACTCTCCCACAAGCTCATCCTCGATCAGATCATCCACAGCATCGTCCATCTCTTCCTTGAAGGCTCAAAACGCCTCCTTTCCGACAGCAGAGACCCAACAAAAAGTAACTCCGGAGCCAGAAAATCGTTTCAGTGCCAAGTTTGTGCAGGATACTTCCAAGTTTTGGTATAAGCCTGGAATCTCCAGGGATCAAGGTAAAGCACAACAGATTTTCCCATACTATGCCTTTTGAAGATGTTTGCAATTAAAATAGATTTGTTTTTACCTCTAGCGGTTGCTGTTTTAAAGGATAAAGAGCCTGGCTATTTTCTAATAAGGGACAGCAGCTCATTCCAGGGTGCATATGGATTAGCGCTTAAAGTTGCCACACCCCCTGCTCATGTCAGCAACCATGGCCACACCTCTGACACACAGGAGCAACTGGTCAGACACTTTTTGATCGAGAGTGGACCAAAAGGAGTGAAAATCAAAGGCTGTCAGAATGAAACGTACTTTGGTGAGAAAGCGTGATGTTCTGGAGGGAGTTGCAGCTACATAATTTACACCTTGGGGTTCTGGGGAATAAATCTACAACAGTGTGCATAATACACTATATGGACAAAAGGATTCCCATTTCCCAGTCATATGTGGTTCTTTTACAAAAGAACCACATATCGCAAAGCTGAAGGCTAACGTATATGGTGCCTTTGGATGCCGTAGCATGGAATTTTTTCTTTAATTGAATTAGGAGAGCCAAACCTGTTCCAGTTGGACAATGCCCCTGCACAAAGCCAGCTCTATGAATATCTCCTACTGTAGAGCGTCAACCCTACTGACCCCCTTTGGGATGAATGTGAACACTGACTGCACCCCAGGCCTCCTCACTTCCTTAATTACATCAGTACCTGATTTACTGACACCCTTTTGTCTAAATAAGTAGGAATATCCACAAGCACATTTTAAAATCTAACGGAGCATCTTCCCAGAAGGGTCGAGGGAATGATAAGAGCAAATCGGGACTAAATGTGGAATGCGATGTTAAAACAGCACATACAGATCCTGTTGCATGGTCCAGTTCTCATGGCAAAATACCGAGTGATGGGCTGGTGTGAGTAAAGAAAGTTTCCTCATTTGTTTTTATCTCTTTATTGTTGTTTCAATTGGACAATAAGATTAATATGTTCCACTTTTTTGAACATCCAATTCCACATTGTCTGTATTTGCTCTTATAATAAGCTTCGTTCTTCTGGGAAGATGTTCTAATAGATTTTTTGGGAGATTTGGTGGAGATTCATTCCGCTACAAGAGTGTTAGTAAAGTCAGGTGCTGATGTAGGTGAGGCAAGGAGGCTTCTGGGGTGCAGTCAGTGTTCACAGCAGTTATTCATGTTCAACAGGGATGGAGCTCTATAGCAGGAGATCTTCCCCATCTTCCAACCCATGGAGAGCAGATCTTCATGGAGGTGGCTTTGAGCACAGGGGCATTGTGATGCTGGAACAGGTTTGGGTCTCCTTGTTCAAGTGAAGGGAAGATTTTTACCAAATGCATCTAAACTAACTTTTTTGTTAACGGTTTGGCAAAGAACCACATATGGGTGGAAAAGTCCATCTAGTGTATCTCCTCCATACTCATTTATTTAGCCCTTGTTTCAGGTTCTCCACATTTGTGTGATTATTGTGAAGTTTTATGAGAATGTTTTGAGCTCTACACATTATTTTGGGTGTTATTTAAATCTGTGGGATGTAAAACCAAATGAACCGGAGTAGTCCCTCAAATCAAGTCAAGTCAAGAAGCTTTTATTTGCTATTTTAACCATATATAGGGAGTGCAGAATTATTAGGCAAGTTGTATTTTTGAGGATTAATTTTATTTGAGGATTTAATTTGAACAACAACCATGTTCTCAATGCACACAAAAAAACTCATTAATATCAAAGCTGAATATTTTTGGAAGTAGTTTTTAGTTTTAGCTATTTTAGGGGGATATCTGTGTGTGCAGGTGACTATTACTGTGCATAATTATTAGGCAACTTAAACAAAAAACAAATTTATACCCATTTCAATTATTTATTTTTACCAGTGAAACCAATATAACATCTCAACATTCACAAATATACATTTCTGACATTCAAAAACCAAACAAAAACAAATCAGTGACCAATATAGCCACCTTTCTTTGCAAGGACACTCAAAAGCCTGCCATCCATGGATTCTGTCAGTGTTTTGATCTGTTCACCATCAACATTGCGTGCAGCAGCAACCACAGCCTCCCAGACACTGTTCAGAGAGGTGTACTGTTTTCCCTCCTTGTAAATCGCACATTTGATGATGGACCACAGGTTCTCAATGGGGTTCAGATCAGGTGAACAAGGAGGCCATATCATTAGATTTTCTTCTTTTATGCCCTTTCTTGCCAGCCACGCTGTGGAGTACTTGGACGTGTGTGATGGAGCATTGTCCTGCATGAAAATCATGTTTTTCCTGTACCACTGCTTGAAGAAGGTGTCTTCCAGAAACTGGCAGTAGGACTGGGAGTTCAGCTTGACTCCATCCTCAACCCGAAAAGGCCCCACAAGCTCATCTTTGATGATACCAGCCCAAACCAGTACTCCACCTCCACCTTGCTGGCGTCTGAGTCGGACTGGAGCTCTCTGCCCTTTACCAATCCAGCCACGGGCCCATCCATCTGGCCCATCAAGACTCACTCTCATTTCATCAGTCCATAAAACCTTAGAAAAATCAGTCTTGAGATATTTCTTGGCCCAGTCTTGACGTTTCAGCTTGTGCGTCTTGTTCAGTGGTGGTCAACTTTCTGCCTTTCTTACCTGGGCCATGTCTCTGAGTATTGCACACCTTGTGCTTTTGGGCACTCCAGTGATGTTGCAGCTCTGAAATATGGCCAAACTGGTGGCAAGTGGCATCTTGGCAGCTGCACGCTTGACTTTTCTCAGTTCACGGGCAGTTATTTTGCGCCTTGGTTTTTCCACACGCTTCTTGCGACCCTGTTGACTATTTTGAATGAAACGCTTGATTGTTTGATGATCACGCTTCAGAAGCTTGGCTATTTTAAGACTGCTGCATCCCTCTGCAATACATCTCACTATTTTTGACTTTTCTGAGCCTGTCAAGTCCTTCTTTTGACCCATTTTGCCAAAGGAAAGGAAGTTGCCTAATAATTATGCACACCTGATATAGGGTGTTGATGTCATTAGACCACACCCCTTCTCATTACAGAGATGCACATCACCTAATATGCTTAATTGGTAGTAGGCTTTTCAGCCTATACAGCTTGGAGTAAGACAACATGCATAACGAGGATGATGTGGTCAAAATACTCATTTGCCTAATAATTCTGCACTCCCTGTAGATATTCAGTTCTGATGCAGAACATAGTGGAATGTGACAACGTTGCTCCAGAACCCTGATGGTACATCACACAACATAGAGCTACATACAGCACAGAGCTGAAGACAAATATTAAGCTAAAGTTGTTCCAGACAGAAAAAGTGCATCATGTGCAACCTAGTGCAAACAATGCAAAACAAAAGAGTATTTGAGTATTTGAGTGCATGTATGAGTGTAATGAATCAGATTCTAATCATTTTATATCGGCAGGTTCTCTGTCTGCTCTGGTTTACCAGCACTCCATCACACCTGTCTCCCTGCCCTGCAAACTACACATCCCTGACAAAGGTGCCTCACCTTCACACTCATCTCACAGACCCAGAACTCCCTATAGTTATAAATCAAATGACTAGTATGGATAAATATGTGTGTTGGTGTGTTTCAGATCTTGTAGGAGAGCTGCAGGATTTGCAGAGTGGCTCCAACACCAGCACAGCTGCAGAACTGCTCAAACAGGGAGCTGGTGAGCATCTGCCCATCCAACCACACCATTAATACATTGCCTTTTGAACTTTCCTTACCATCTCAGCCTTTGTGTCTCTCCCAGCATGCAATGTTCTCTATATAAACTCAGTGGACACAGAGTCTCTGACTGGCCCACAAGCCATCTCCAGAGCGGTGAAGTGCACACTGACTCAAGAACCATGTCCTTCAGCCACCGTAGTGCACTTCAAGGTGTCTGCTCACGGTATCACTCTAACGGACAGCCAGCGCAGGTACACAAGCCTTGCCTTAAAGCACACAATTGCTTCAAAGCATCCAATCTTATTTCCTGGTTTAATCAGATGCTACGTCCAATCACAGGTTCCTTCTTTCCTTCAAGGCTAACAAAATGATGTTCTTGTTTTTCTCTCACTTTCCCCTTTCAGACTGTTCTTCAGGAGACATTATCCCATCCACAGTGTGATATTCAGCTGCGTGGATCCAGAGGATCAGAGGTAAATGAGAATTAACATTATTATAACATTTTAAAAGGATACAGGCAATTTTGGATTTGGTGGAGATTTCTAGAGATTCATTCAGCTGCAAGGGTGTTAGTAAAGCCAGGTACTGATGTAGGTGAGATGAGGAGGCCTCATTCATGTTCAATAGGGTTAGAGCTCTAAAGCAGGAGATCTTTCACATCATCCAACCCATTAAAAAGCAGATCTTCATGGAGCAGGCTTTGTGCACAGGGATATTATCATGCTGGAACAGATTTGGATAGATAGATAGATAGATAGATAGATAGATAGATAGATAGATAGATAGATAGATAGATAGATAGATAGATACGTGTGTGTGTGTGTGTGTGTACGGGTGTGTGTGCCTGTGTGTACGGGTGTGTGTGCGGGTGTGTGCGGGTGCGTGTGCGTGTGTGTGTGTGTGTGTGTGTGTGTGTGTGTGTGTGTGTGTGTGTACGGGCATGTACGTGCGTGTGTGTATGTGTCTGTGTGTGTATGTGTCTGTGTGTATGTGTGTGTGTGTGTGTGGGTGGGTGTGTGTGTGGATGGGTGGATGGGTGGATGTGTACGTGTGTGTACATGTGTGTACGTGTGTGTACGTGTGTGTGTGTGGGTGTGTGTGTACGTGTGTGTATGTGTGTGTATGTGTGTGTGTGTGTGTGTGTGTGTGGGTGGGTGGGTGTGTGTGTACGTGTGTGTATGTGTGTGTAGGTGTGTGTGTGTGGGTGGGTGTGTGTGTACATGTGTGTACGTGTGTGTGTGTGTCTGCTGCCTCTTTCTGTGTTCTATTTGCTTACATTTTTTTATTCTTTCTCAGTCATATTTTCCTGCTTGCTCACCAGCTACATGCGGCTTTGTGGATATCTGTGTGTGTGTGTGTGTGTGTGTGTGTGTGTGTGTGTGTGTGTGTGTGTGTGTGTGTGTGTGTGTGTGTGTTTGCTTGCCAGGTGGACTGCTGCTGAAAAATCTTCCAACAGGTGAGTGCTACATGTCTGCCTAGCTTTGTGTGATTGTGTGTGTGTGTGTGTGTGTGTGTGTGTGTGTGTGTGTGTGTGTGTGTGTGTAAATAATACAGGTTTTAATAATCTATGTCATACCATTTGTACATTTATAGTTACATTTAATGTTGTTGATCTTCTGTTAAACAAATTAGTTCCTGTTGTCACTTATGTTATAGCAGCTATAGACACACATCCCTGCATCCTCTTGTCTCTTCTCCCTTTTTAAGATTGAAATGTTGCTTAATCAGCATTAAAAATATGAACAATCATATTGCCAAGGCATTGAACATACAGACATTTAACACCAGAAATAACAAGTCAGAAATAACAATAAACTATAATAATAATAAACTGCAATATAAATAGAACAATATAATAAGAACTACAGAGATCACAACAAACCTCTCTCACTTTATCTCTCTCTCTCACTCTTTGCAGGATGTTTGGGTTCATAGCGAGGCGCAGTGGGAGCAGTGTGGGAAACATGTGTCACCTGTTTGCAGAACTGGATCCGGAGCAGCCGGCCACAGCCATCGTCAACTTCATCAACAAAGTCATGCTGGGACCACATCATCTACGCAAGTGAGGGAAGACGAGACGAGACAAGACAAGACGAGACAAGACGAGAGGAGAAGAGAAAAGTAGAAAGAAGAGAAGAGAAGAGAAGAGAAGAGAAGAGAAGAGAAGAGAGATGAGAAGAGAAGAGAAGAGAAGAGAGAAGAGAAGAGAAGAGAGATGAGAAGAGAAGAGAAGAGAAGAGTCGAGAAGAGTCAGATTTTTTGTTGCAGTTATTATTTTCTATATTTATTTTTGAATATTGTATAATATTATATTATACTACACTAAAGTGCCTACATTATCCAGATCTTTATAAACTGCACTGTGCAATGATCACTGAAATAAACGTCTGTTTAAAATTCATATATAATTTTAATATAATAATAATAATTCATAAGAATAGTTTTTTTTATTATTTAATTGTGAGACTTTTCGTTTTCATCAAGTTTCATTTTCCATTCGAATTGAGTTCATTTTTTTGTTTTATTGTTATTATTCTTTTTGCTCTGGCTTGTGTTTGGGTAAATGTTTTTTTTATTTTATTCCTACTTTATAGATTATGATATCTGTGTAAAATAAAGAGAATACGACATGTTTTTCCTCACGCTCGACTCCTACTCTATGATCTACGTTTCCCAGCATGCATCGCTGTGGTCTTGTTTTTATCCCAGTCTAAATATTATCCTGTGAGTCGCCGTGACGTGTGTTTTTACTCATTAATACATTTAAATACTGAAGTAAAATCTTAAATTAAATTGACTTCATTATTCAGTGATTCAAAACCTACAAAATAAAGTTAAAGAGAAAATAACTTATAATTACTTCCTGTTTTAGTTTCACGCTGGTAACTAAACCACATTATAATAAATATTACAGATGTCAAAATATTTAATAGCGATTAACCGCATGATTGTCACAAGTTTATTTGTGATTAATCTCACATTTGTATCTGTTCTAAATGTATCTTTAAGTAATTAATTAATTCTCTAATCAACATCAATATGGACAAATATTTATATTTTATGCAAATGCTTATTATAAATGTTTATTATTAGTGAAAACAAACTCAACATAGAACATAAAGATAAAATATTCAATGTTTTAAAGTAATTCTGGTGTTTTAAATGACGCAAATCATCAGGACACCAAACAGAACCGTTGCTATGTTTCCACACGGACGGTTAATGAGGTGATACCGGAGAAACTGTTCCTCTTCTAACTTTTATGCGGATTACAGAATAATATTTGTTTTTGATGTAAATTGTTGTTGTTTTTTTAAGTAGACATTTTGAGCTTTAGAATCATAATTAAACAGAAATGCGCGCTGTATTAATCGCTCGTTATTTAAATAAAAGTGCTGAAACTGCATTTTGACATCCCTAATTAATACATTCATACAAAACGAATTAAAATGTTGTTCTCTAATGAATGTATCCAGGCTGAAGATCCACCATATAGAACACAAGCAGAGAAAAGATGATGATGATCAGGAATGTCTCTGTTCTCAGTCATTTTCTCATCACTGACTCCCTCTGTCTTATCAACATTAACCCCAAACTTCTAACTGCCTCCTGCTCTGCTTCACTGTGAGCTTCAGAAACTGGTCTACGTCTGTGGTGTGAGAGAGACAGGAGATGATCCACCAGTGGACTGAGAAAGCAGCACAGTGACAGGAAACAGGTTGAACGGTCTGAAAAATATTGACCACCACCAATGAGATCAAAACTAAAGTTTGGAGTCTGGTGTGAAAATGGAAGAAGTAGAAAGTACAGAAATTTGTTTAAAAATGTAATGAGTGGAAGTAAAAAAAGTATTTGCCAAACAGAACCGTTGCTATGTTTCCACACGGACGGTTAATGAGGTGATACCGGAGAAACTGTTCCTCTTCTAACTTTTATGCGGATTACAGAATAATATTTGTTTTTGATGTAAATTGTTGTTGTTTTTTTAAGTAGACATTTTGAGCTTTAGAATCATAATTAAACAGAAATGCGCGCTGTATTAATCGCTCGTTATTTAAATAAAAGTGCTGAAACTGCATTTTGACATCCCTAATTAATACATTCATACAAAACGAATTAAAATGTTGTTCTCTAATGAATGTATCCAGGCTGAAGATCCACCATATAGAACACAAGCAGAGAAAAGATGATGATGATCAGGAATGTCTCTGTTCTCAGTCATTTTCTCATCACTGACTCCCTCTGTCTTATCAACATTAACCCCAAACTTCTAACTGCCTCCTGCTCTGCTTCACTGTGAGCTTCAGAAACTGGTCTACGTCTGTGGTGTGAGAGAGACAGGAGATGATCCACCAGTGGACTGAGAAAGCAGCACAGTGACAGGAAACAGGTTGATGGTCTGAAACGGTCTGAAAAATATTGACCACCACCAATGAGATTAAAACTAAAGTTTGGAGTCTGGTGTGAAAATGGAAGAAGTAGAAAGTACAGAAATTTGTTTAAAAATGTAATGAGTGAAAGTAAAAAAAGTATTTGTTCTTTATTACTTCCCTCTTCTGTATTTCAGAGTGAGTGAAATGAGACACTTTGTGTAGTTTAATACCATTTTTTGCGCTGTCACAAAGTAAAAAAACACAAAATATGTAATAATTATTATTATTTTTTATTTTAGTTGATTAAATTGTTTTATGAAATAAAAAAAAATAAAAAAACAGGACGAGGTCCCACCGAGATTTGAACTCGGATCGCTGGATTCAAAGTCCAGAGTGCTAACCATTACACCATGGGACCAAGCACGTGCGTTGAAGCAGAAACCGTTTCCTTTAAATCTAATCTTGTTAAACTATAATTGCGAAATCTTTTTCGAGATGATTTTTAATAAACAGAGATTGTTTTAGAGACTTAAATTATAATATATTGATTATATTGATAACTAGCGAATGGTGGCTAATCCTGTCCTTGATTTAGTGAAACTTCCAGGATGCGTTAATAAAAATAATATATTATATTTGTCATTTATTTATTTATAATGAGCGCATCTACAGTGAATTCGGGTTATAATCAGCTTTTTTTAGCTGTTCGGGTAACAATCTCGAAGGACAGACAACATGTAGTTCCTCGGAATGACCGACAGAGGGTGCTGCTGCTATTTAAAAAGAGGCGACTGTAGAAAACTGCGCTGCTCAGAACCGCGATAATAAACTATAATTATTTACTTTATATTTGTTTTAAACAATAATCACAGATATCTTACAGCGCAAGGTGACTTCATTTACCATTCTTAATCAGATTTTTAAGCAAAAAAGACCCATAATTACTACCATGCTAATAAAAAGAGTCATTTGGGAGTTAAAAGAACCGACTCTTTAATATGACTCACTGAAATTTCTATCCATGATTATAAAATCAATGAATCTTTACAAAATTCCATCAAAATGTTTTGGTTAAATATTTTTGGACGTGATTAAACTGATTAACAACATTAAAAAATCAGATTAAAAAAACATGAAAGCATCTATTATATGGGATTTAAATGATGTGTTGCTGGAGCATGGATGGAAGGAGTCTCCAGTGTCAGGGGAAAAGCTGTGTTTATCAGGGCTTCTGGTTTTACAGAGGGTTTTATGGGGTTTTATTTGGGATATTTCTGTTGTCTGATTAGTTTTAAGAGACAGAATAAAGTCTGTGCGTCTGTTTGGGTTAGATGATGAATCCTGGGAGATCATTGGTGTTTTTATTATTTTGGTTTAATTTTGATTTGTCCCACACCTTCGTCACTACACTGCTGCTGTTTTAAAGGTTTTGGAGCTTTTTAAAGTTTGGAAGAGATTGAGGTTTTATTTATATTTCTAATTGGGCATGTGATCATGTGACCGGCTCTGTGTTGGTATTCGTGACTCATGAAGGATGTTTTTTGTTCTATTTCTGTTCTTCAAACGAACAATTCAGACTCCCGGCGACATTCTTTTCTCTTTTCCTGGACTTTTTTGTTTTGTTTTATGTCGTGGCTGTAAATATGCACCAACAATCAGCCCTCGAAATAAACCAGTAAATAAATACATACAGAATTAAAGAAAGAAAGAAAGAAAGAAAGAAAGAAAGAAAGAAAGAAAGAAAGAAAGTCCTCTCATTTATCTTCTTGACCTGCTCTACAGCATGGTGTGTTGGAGAACTTGATAAAAGCCCTGCACCAGTTCTTTCACATTCCACTCTGCTCTCTTCCATGCTGCATGCTGATTGGCTGGGCCTCCTTGACCTTTAACCCACAGTGATGCAATGCCATTGTAAAGCTGTTTTTCTCCTGCACATTCCAGCGCAGTGTTTGTGTTCTCGCCGGAGTTCATGGCCCGTTGCATCACGTACGCACGCCGAGCACGTGCACACGAGATGGACAGACGGAGGACAAGAAAAAAACAGATCAACGACCTTCTGAGCAGGAGGATTGAGAGGTTTTTACCAATGGAACATCAGAACACTTTTTAGGGATTTCCTGCTTTTGTAACTTTAATACTTCACATTAATCATTATATAGAAGAAAGAACGATTAAGGTGATGAAGTACACACGATTTTTCATCCAAACCACTTTCATTGTGAACTTATTTTACATCATGTTTTTCTTTAAAGGAGCGCTCTTTTATATTTAATAAAAACTTAAAGGAGCGCTCTTTTATATTTCTGCTGCCTCACAGCGGAACTGCACTTGCAAAAAAAACATTCAATGTTCATGCAGGAGGCGGAGCTTATTTAGGGTCCAGAAACAAACACAAGCAGAAGCCTGAGATGAAGCAACAAGCAAATTCTTTTTTTTTTTTTACTTCAGTATAAAAGTTTTTATGTTACTGTGGGTTTACACACACACACACACACACACACACACACACACATAAAAAACAAACAACAACAAAATAAAAAATAATCACACTTCTCTGGAATGACAAAAATATTTAAAAGAATTGTAAATAAAATGTGTTTATTATAATATATAAATGTCATTAATCAGATAAAATATTGAACAAAAATAAATATATAAATAATGTAATAAATACGTTATTTAATATTGTTGCGTAATAATAATATTTATAATAGTTGTGCGTTGCCAATTTAATTTTTTAACACTAACACGTTTAACAATTAATAAATAAAAATTAATTTAGTTCATTCTATTTGAAATAAATGTAATCACACACACATAATGTTATCTTCATGGTCATGGCTTTTATAAAACGCTCCCTGAACTCCAGGTATACACAAACACAGATCAGGGGGCGGAGCTAATTCTATCCTCAACTTGTGTTTATTCTTAAACTGATGATATTGAACATGGAAACGAGTAAACAGTTACGTACGTGGGATTATATTTCATCCTGAGTAGCTGAGCAGGTCACATTCGTCTACATGGAAACGCTAACAATCGTTCACGTTAGAATGATAAGTATTGGCACCCGACTTTTCCAACCATATGACCTTTTTTCCCCCCAAACTGTTGGAGGCACACAATTGTGTTGAACGTCTTTGGATTCAGGACCATGACATTTTCCCTTCACTTGAACTAAAAGACCCGAACCTGTTCCAGCATTACAATGCCTCTAATTGTTGTCACGGCAACGTTAAACAATTTGATGCTCAATAACGAAAGAAAAATCTAAGACTGCCATCTCGTCTTCGTCCTGCCGTATACACGTCCGCAGAGACAGAACATCGCAGCCCTGCAGAATTACACGTGACCTGACGTTTGAACGTCTTGAATTATTTGTAATGAGTTGTATTACACACTGTAACTCGGTTGTCATGTTGAAATTATTCGGTTTGAACAGAAAGACTGATTAGAGTGTAGTGATCATAAACACACTCGTGCATGAGGGCTCGAGACAATAGGGTGCACACACACACACACACACACACACACACACACACACACACACACACACACGCACGCAGGCTGTTGAGTGGTGGACAGATGGAAACAGGATAACGGAAAGCCAACGCCTCCTATCCCAGCCCCCGAACACCCACCCCACCCCCCCAATTCACAATACCACCTCGTAGCTCACTGCTCGCCTCAGCGTGGCCTCTTCCTCTCATTCCAACACATCAGCTTTCTGTTTTTTTCCTCTCTTCCCTTCACCTCGTGCTCTGACATTCACGCCAAACTGAACAGCTCTGCCCTTGGCGTAACCCCATACACACACACATACACACACACACACACACACACACACACACACACACACACACACACACACACATGCATACATGCATGCATACATACATACATAAATTCAGGCTTAGATGCATGCAACCATTTTCTACTTGGGCTCATGCAAGGGTATACACACACACACACACACACACACACACACACACACACACACACACACACACACCAACAGAACGGAAGCATCCCTCCAGGACTGCATTATTGCACAATTCATGGACACACCCATGTGAAAGAGAAGCCCACAAGTGCACTGACCCACATCGGCACGCGTTCAAAACATCTCCCGAGGTTGCCAGATCCACCAGTTCAATGTTGTAAATCCTTCCTTATAAAATAATCATGTACAGAGGAAGGAGACACCGTTACTACACTGAAGGTGATTATTTTCCTGAATCGTTGTATCCCTCTCACGCTACTGAAAATTCACACGCAATTATATGTTTTATATACAGCATGAAGGCATGTCTTTTTCTATCTGGTCTTGTTTACGTTATAAAAGCTGTCCAGTGCCTATATACCGTTATAACAGCTGTCCAGTGCTTATATACAGTTATAACAACTGTCCAGTGCTTATATACAGTTATAACAACTGTCCAGTGCTTATATACCGTTATAACAGCTGTCCAGTGCTTATATACCGTTATAACAGCTGTCCAGTGCTTATATACAGTTATAACAGCTGTCCAGTGCTTATATACAGTTATAACAACTGTCCAGTGCTTATATACAGTGATAACAGCTGTCCAGTGCTTATATACAGTTATAACAACTGTCCAGTGCTTATATACAGTTATAACAGCTGTCCAGTGCTTATATACAGATATAACAGCTGTCCAGTGCTTATATACAGTTATAACAGCTGTCCAGTGCTTATATACCGTTATAACAACTGTCCAGTGCTTATATACAGTTATAACAACTGTCCAGTGCTTATATACAGTTATAACAGCTGTCCAGTGCTTATATACAGTTATAACAACTGTCCAGTGCTTATATACAGTGATAACAGCTGTCCAGTGCTTATATACAGTTATAACAACTGTCCAGTGCTTATATACAGTTATAACAGCTGTCCAGTGCTTATATACCGTTATAACAACTGTCCAGTGCTTATATACAGTGATAACAGCTGTCCAGTGCTTATATACCGTTATAACAACTGTCCAGTGCTTATATACAGTTATAACAACTGTCCAGTGCTTATATACAGTTATAACAACTGTCCAGTGCTTATATACAGTTATAACAACTGTCCAGTGCTTATATACAGTTATAACA
>MU551594.1:106367-123867 GCA_024362625.1 Silurus asotus | reverse complement strand
ATAAATATTATCATATTAATTTAAGATCGTTACGTTTGACTCGATCCTCGACAGTTCTGATTCTGGAGTTCTGGATTCTGATTGGAGCAGTGTTGATTTACAGGTCATACGTTACGCGAACTCTCCTGTTATTTGTCACGTTTCTGTAAGGAGTCTCCAGTGTCAGACGTGTAGACGAGGGGAAACAAGGTTTCAGTTTCAGAGACGCCCCTGAGGGAGTGATCGAAAACCAGAGAATTTCCTGTTCAGATGTTACTATAATCAGATAAAAAATTATTTTAATTCATTTTATTCACAAGTTGTAATTGTGGTAACTGTAACGTCACTTTATCAAATCACACACTTCAGTCTCTGATTATTTTTCTGGATCAGCAACACACACACACACACACACACACACACACACACACACACACACACACACACACACTATTGTATTCCTGACCTTTATTCTTGCCTAATGTGTTGTGATTAATATACACAGTGTGTTTTTAATATCTGACACCTGTGTTAGTGGAGGCTTGTAAAATTAGACCCTTACACACACACACACACACACACACACACACACACACACACACACACACACACACCCTACTGTTGAGTTGCATTAACTCAGTGTTGATCGCAGGCTCTGAAGTGGCTGCTGCTGTGATGAAACCTGTGTGTGTGTGTGTGTGTGTGTGTGTGTGTGTGTGTGTGTGTGTGTGTGTGCTGTATAATCACTCTGGTACACTGCTCTTTATCAGACTGAGATCTGATTATTTATTCTGAACAAAGTTCCAGGAACAGGAACTCCTCTTGCCTTTGGTACATGGTGGAGATGTACAGAGGTGAAGATTCACCTGAACGAGGAGAACTATATCTGTTCCAGCATTACAATACCACTCCATGAAGATCTGCTTTCCATGTGTTGGATGATGTGGGAGATCTCCTGCTATAGAACTCCAACCCTATTGAACATGGATGAATGTGGCTGAATGAATCTCCACAAAATCTAGTGGAACATCTTCCCTTCTCCTGAGGATAGCAGCACATGGAGATTAATGTGGACTGGGATGATAAAAAAAGAGGCCCATAGCAATCTGATGGTCAGGTGTCCACAGATTTTCGGCGTATCTTGTACTTCAGTTGAATTGAATGGTGTGAAACGTGGTGAAACGTCTGTTGTTGTTTGGTTTATAATTACGCTACCTGAGAGTCGTAGCACTCCGTTTACACGAGTCACCACCCTGCTGTGATCCAAACCGCCAGCAAACGGTCCTATTAGCGGTTGCCATAGTAACACATTATCAGTAGGTCTCACTACTAGGGTTTCACTTTTAACAAGTGTCTTTAAATGGACAAACAGGTAACCCAGGTCTGTGACGTCATGTGACTCATTCAACTCGAAACAAATGACTTTAAAGTCCACGCTACGGCATCACATCGGGTTTTAGTTCCTCACGAGATCAAAAGCGACGTCTCGGTGTTGAGGGAAAAGAAAAGGTCCAATACATTCGAGGACATTTTATCTTGTCTGGGTAGTGCCGATCTACTCGAGTTGGTGATGATGATGATGGTGTGTTTAATCACTTTCTATTTTTAACTGAGCAGTTGAGGGCCTTGTTTAAGGGCCCAGCAGTAGTAGTTTGGTGTTGGTGATGTTTGTGACCTTCCAAACCACAGTCCAATACCATAACCACTGAGCTTCCACCTCCCAGCTAGCGTGTTGCTAGCAGCTAGGTCCGCTAGCTGTGACGAGCGAGATATATTTATATACCTGTTACTGATTTCGCAACTCGAAATCTTAAATAAACCGAAAGATCAGAAGTCACTTCCGTGTTCACTCTGTGCTTCGAGCGGCCATTTTGTTTTGACGTCACTTGCTGAACACATTCCCGACTTCCCAAGCAGGATTTCTGATCGATTGTGAAGTTGATTTCTTGATTGCTGTTTGATTTATTTAATTTTCATCCCACCTAGCTAACGTTGACAATCGCCATGGTAACTATCACTTCCCAGCCCCGCCCATCACTTCTGCAAGTTCCTTTTGTTTCGTTTTTTTTTTTCAAACATGTATTTAATTGTAATTTAATTTCGTAGCTGTATCGCCGCTTCGAGGTCTACGCACGATACGGGAAAAAAATGTTTTTGAAATGAAATACAATTGTATGAAATAAGCCCCGGTGTGGAGGCCTGGAAACAATTGGGCGTCATGGTTACGGCCAGATGTATCTCCTGTAATGATGTCATTGAAACATGGCCTCGTGTTTGGATTATTATTGTGATTGTGTTTGTTTCTGCGTTAGGAATGCATGTGTGTGTGTGTGTGTGTGTGTGTGTGTGTGTGTGTGTGTGTGTCTGTGTGAGGGATGCATGTGTGTGTGTGTGTGTGTGTGTGTGTGTGTGTGTGTGTGTGTGTGTGTGTGTGTGTGTGTGTGTGTGCGCCATTTATGTAACTGTAGAAAGAAGCTGTTAGGCCTTGACTGGAGCGCTGTACAGAGGCCCGTGTAAGGGGAGGCTGTGTGTGTGTGTGTGTGTGTGTGTGTGTGTGTCCTTGACTGGAGCGCTGTACAGAGGCCCGTGTAAGGGGAGGCTGTGTGTGTGTGTGTGTGTGTGTGTGTGTGTGTGTGTGTGTATGTGTGTGTGTGTGTGTGTGTGTGTGTTCGTTCACGGGATAGAGAGACCCTGTACGGAAGTAAAAGAAAGCGAGGAAGGAGGAGTCGCTCATGCTCTTTGGTCATGTATGTTGTGTGTGTGTGTGTGTGTGTGTGTGTGTGTGTGTGTGTGTGTGTGTGTGTGCACATGCTTGAGTAACAGCAGAAGACAGGAGTAAACACACGGGGGGATTAGTGTTTTTGCTGATACACACCGAGACTTGGAGTGACGCTGGTGTACGGTGTGAGTTTTTCCTCCACGTTTCTAACCGCTAACTCTCCTACCTTAGCGTTTGCCTGGGGAGGGGGAGGGGGAAAGGGGAGGGGTAGGGGGTAATTATGTAAGGGCAGGGGTGATTATGTAAGGGGTAATGCATGATGGGGCATGCTATTAAAGAAAAATAATCCACCCTGTGGTGGAGAGATGAAGAGGAGATACTGTTACTGCAGCAGGGTGGATTATTCTCCATGCTGTTTTACTGCTCTGATACCACACCAGTCAGACTTCTATTTCTGTTTACTTTAATATACACACAATTTTTTATCTGTTTATTGTTACATTTTCTTCTGAAATTATTACCACATAAATACAGCTGCCTTGTCACAAAGAAACCGCGATGAAACATAAACTGCTCAATGATTGGCTCACGGAGCTCTGTCCTGTTTTCTGATTGGTTGATGAAGCTCTAAGCTGCTCTGTGATTGGCTCGTGAAGCTCTGAGCTGCTCTGTGATTGGCTCATGAAGCTCTGAGCTGCTCTGCGATTGGCTCGTAAAGCTCTGAGCTGCTCTGCGATTGGCTCGTGAAGCTCTGAGCTGCTCTGCGATTGGCTCGTGAAGCTCTGAGCTGCTCTGTGATTGTCTCGTGAAGCTCTGAGCTGCTTTGCGATTGGCTCGTTAAACACTGAGCTGCTCTGTGATTGGCTTGTGAAGCTCTGAGCTGCTCTGTGATTGGCTCGTAAAGCTCTGAGCTGCTCTGTGATTGGCTCATGAAGCTCTGAGCTGCTCTGTGATTGGCTCGTGAAGATTTGTGCTGTTCCACATTTGACCTGTAGAGCACTACATTTCCAATAATTAAAAAAGCTTATTAAGTGACAGACCGCACGTTTGTTTAGGCTCCGCCTCGCACGTTCAGCGCATTTTTAAAAATCATCACTATTTATTGTTGTTAAACTTGAAAACACATTGGTGTAAAAAGAAATCGAGAGTTAGCTCAGTGTCACTGTGGCTGCTCGCGCCGTACTGGAAATACTGTTTGTTTTGCTCATGTGTGAAAACACTAAAGAATCCATCGTACCACCGTTAGTGGCTAAATTCTTTAGCATTTTATGTCCAGCGTTAACAATTTCTCTTAAAGAAAAAGGAGAAAATCCTGATAATTCCTCATATCGAGAGAGTGAATAAATGAAGGATGGAAGGAAGGAAGACATTTGTTAAAGGATGCTGAAATAATAAGAACAGTTAAGTAGATCATATCTTTAACACACTTTATATTAAATGTAAAACACACACACACACACACACACACACACACACACACACACACACACACACACAAACATACACATCTCTATTACCCAAATTGTACAATTAATTGTATTTAATACATTTAATTTGAACGAATTAAATTTATCACTCAGTTTAATCAATCTTATAAAAACGTGCATTAAAGTAATTTGATTAATTCTCTTTGATTTTGATCAAATATTAACATTTTAATTGACATTTTATTTAATCAAGTAGACATTTGATTTAAAATAGTAAAAAAAAAAAATTAAACTACAAATGTTGATTTTCAGAAATGTTAAATAATATTAATAAATTGCGACAAGCAATTTTTCTGTTTTGCATTGACCGGTGTGTATCGTTACACTCGTACTCTAACAGCATTTCCTAAAATTAAACTGCGCAATATTATCAAGTGCAAATTTATTTGTTTGAGAGTTTAAATACTATTATTATTGCTTCTTTCTTTTTTTTATTTATATTCTGTACTGTATGTATTTGTACTGTGTCTCTGCATCACATTTCTGCTGCTTTTACATTTCCCCAGTGTGGAACTAATGAAGGTTTATCTCATCCTAAAATCCAACTATTATTTGTGAAAATATTATTTGTGTGCAACAGATATTTTATATTAAAAACACATTTAGTATAAAAATTTTCATTACTTCTTTTATATTTAATTGTAGCTTCTTTATTACATCCTCAATTTATTCTAGTTCATATTTTAGCTTATTTTCTATTTTCAGAATTCTTTTAAAATAATTGAGACAAAATGTTTTCAAATTTCCAAAAAAAAATTTATTTTAGGAATGATCTTTTAAAATTGTTACTATGAAGCTGATAAGTTCAAGTAATCAATTTACCAATTCATTAATTACCAAAAAAAACCCCAAAAAACAACAGGATTTAAGAAAATAAAAAAGCGACATTTTTGTTATGTATCGATTATTGATTTATTAACACTTCTTAATGTTCTTTTAAAAACAAACTTAATTTATTTATGTTTTTATTTATATGTTTGTTATTGCGTTGTTTATTCTTGTATAGTTGGTTTCATATATATATATATATAAAGAGAGGGTTACATAAATACAGTGTGTTTGGTTGTGTGTGTGTGTGTGTGTGTGTGTGTGTGTGTGTGTGTGTTGGGGGAGAGGAGTGAAGGACGAGGTCAGTGTTTCACTGCAGCTTTGACTGACGTGTGCGATGTGAAGCTTTCAATCTTCTGCACGTGATTCAGTTTCTCTAGCAGATGGATTCAGCCACAAGTTGTAGGAAAAACTGAGACGTTTAGTGGAAAATATCTTTTCTGAGTGTGTCTTAGTGGAGTCATGTGTGTGTGTGTGTGTGTGTGTGTGTGTGTGTGTGTGTGTGTGTGTGTGTGTGTTTTGGAGGAAAAGGGAAAGAGAGAGAGAGAGAGAGAGAGAGAGAGAGAGAGAGACTGTAGTGCAGTCTTGCGAAGTCTCTGCTGAAGGGTTTGTTTAAGGACACCAGAATTTAATGTGTGTTCTGGACCTGAACTGACCCAACACACACACATACACACACACACACAGACACACACACACACACACACGCACACGCACTCACACGCACACATACACACATACACACAGGTGAGGTGTGTGTGTGTGTGTGTGTGTGTGTGTGTGTGTGTGTGTGTGTGTGTGTGTGTGTTTTGGAGGAAAAGGGAAAGAGAGAGAGAGAGAGAGAGAGAGAGAGAGAGAGACTGTAGTGCAGTCTTGCGAAGTCTCTGCTGAAGGGTTTGTTTAAGGACACCAGAATTTAATGTGTGTTCTGGACCTGAACTGACCCAACACACACACATACACACACACACACACAGACACACACACACACACACACGCACACGCACACACACTCACACGCACACATACACACAGACTGGAGCTGGTATAAATGTTATTGAGGATGTGGGAAGGGTTATGTGTGTGTGTGTGTGTGTGTGTGTATGTGTGTGTTGTGTGCATTTTGTGGAAAGTGTGTGTACTGTTTAGGTAGTTTATTTTGTGTGGTCATGTTGTGTCTCTTCTGTGTGTGTTGAGTATGCTGTTTGTGTCTGTGTGTGTTGAATGTTCTGTGTATATCAAATATGTTGCGTGTGTCTATTGTGTATATTGAATCTGCTGTGTTTGTGTGTTGTGTGTGTGTGTGTATTTATGTATATATATGTGTGTGTGTGTGTATAGAATATGCTTTGTGTTTTGTCTATATTGAATGTCCTATGTGTGTTTGTGTGTGTGAGTGTGTTAAATGTGCTGTGTGTTTGTTGTGTGTTTTGAATGTGCTGTGTGTATGTGTGTTTGTGTGTGTACGTGTTAAGCAAGTGTGTGAGTGTGTTAAATGTGCTGTGTGTATGTGTTGTGTGTGTTGAATGTGTTGTGTGTATGTGTTGTGTGTGTTTAATGTGATGTGTGTATGTGTGTTTGTGTGTACGTGTTAAGTGAGTGTGTTAAATGGGATGTGTGTATTATGTGTGTGTTGAATTTGCTGAGTGTGTGTGTTGTGTGTGTTGAATGCACTGAGTGTGTGTGTTGTGTATGTTGAATGTGCTGTGTTTATGTGTTGTGTGTGTTGAATGTGCTGTGTGTATTTGTTGTGTTTGTTGAATGTGCTGTGTTTATGTGTGTGTGTGTGTGTTGAATGTGCTGTGTGTGTGTGTTGTGTGTGTTAAATGCACTGTGTGGGTTGTGTATATTGAATGGGCTGTGTGTGTGTGTGTGTGTGTGTGTGTGTGTGTGTGTGTGTGTATACCTGCATTGGTATTTGTGTATCAGTAAGTTTGTTAAACTCTGAGTGCCTATTATGTTGTGTGTAACTGAATTAGGGGCGGGGCTTTCAACAAGCTCAATGTATGCAGATGTTCACTAGCAACACTAGCAAGAAATGTTTAGCTACAGACCCTGAGCTAATTTCGTACAGCTAATGTTAGCAACAAACCAAATTGCGGTTGTCATGGAAACGTTAGCGCTAAATATCAAATATGTTGCGTGTGTCTATTGTGTATATTGAATCTGCTGTGTTTGTGTGTTGTGTGTGTGTGTGTATTTATGTATATATATGTGTGTGTGTGTGTATAGAATATGCTTTGTGTTTTGTCTATATTGAATGTCCTATGTGTGTTTGTGTGTGTGAGTGTGTTAAATGTGCTGTGTGTGTGTTGTGTGTTTTGAATGTGCTGTGTGTATGTGTGTTTGTGTGTGTACGTGTTAAGCAAGTGTGTGAGTGTGGTAAATGTGTTGTGTGTATGTTTTGTGTGTTGAATGTGCTGTGTGTATGTGTTGTGTGTGTTGAATGTGATGTGTGTATGTGTGTTTGTGTGTACGTGTTAAGTGAGTGTGTTGAATGGGATGTGTGTATTATGTGTGTGTCAAATTTGCTGAGTGTGTGTGTTGTGTGTGTTGAATGTGCTGAGTGTGTGTGTTGTGCTTGTACATGTTAAGTGAGTGTGTTAAATGGGATGTGTGTATTATGTGTGTGTTGAATTTGCTGAGTGTGTGTGTTGTGTGTGTTGAATGCGCTGAGTGTGTGTGTTGTGTATGTTGAATGTGCTGTGTTTATGTGTTGTGTGTGTTGAATGTGCTGTGTGTATTTGTTGTGTTTGTTGAATGTGCTGTGTTTATGTGTGTGTGTTGAATGTGCTGTGTGTGTGTTGTGTGTGTTAAATGCACTGTGTGGGTTGTGTATATTGAATGTGCTGTGTGTGTGTGTGTATGTGTGTATGTGTGTGTGTGTGTGTGTGTGTGTGTACCTGCATTGGTATTTGTGTATCAGTAAGTTTGTTAAACTCTGAGTGCCTATTATGTTGTGTGTAACTGAATTAGGGGCGGGGCTTTCAACAAGCTCAATGTATGCAGATGTTCACTAGCAACACTAGCAAGAAATGTTTAGCTACAGACCCTGAGCTAATTTCATACAGCTAATGTTAGCAACAAACCAAATTGCGGTTGTCATGGAAACGTTAGCGCTAAGTGAATCAGGAGAGTGTAAATGTTGACTGGTGTGAGCTGGATCATGTTGATGTTTGATAATAAAGGTAGATTGAGTATGCGGTATAAGCCCAACCCATCTCATTTGTTTATTCATGAATATTTTTTATTTATTTACATTTTCTCATCAAGGAACTCATTTCATTGGCTGGGAATTCTCATGGCTTTGTTAATTATGATAATGAAATATTAACGACAGAAATTTATCTTTTTACCCGCTTTCTGTTTCTTTCATTTTATCAGTGTTTTATTTTGACACTCGGTTTGGACGTGGACTCGGGGTCAAAGGTCACTCTAATACACGTGAACAGTCGGTGATGACTCAGTGTCACTCTGACATCACTAATGTTTACATCACTACACACACAAAACCTTTATTCACTAAACTAAATTAATTCTAATGAGTGCAAAAGTTTCTACCCCCCCTGCTTTTCCTAATGAGGAAAAAAGTCTCGTCTTTGATTTACAGGTACAGAAAAAAAAAAACAGTTATTCCCAGAAGACCGATGTGAAAAACGGGTTTGTGTGGGAATGAGATAAAATATGTAAATATGTACAGGCAGATGAGTTGTGCAACAATTTGTACCCCCTCTCCTCCTTTTATTATTGTTTTGTGATGTAAAAATTACATGCAATGATTCTTAATTTTACACATGTTCACATCACATACACATGATGACAAAAGAAAAAGTCTTTAAAAATATTTACACTACTAAATAGAAACGATTTCAAAAATTACATATATGTATTATTATTATTATTATTATTATTTGTTATATAAATGTAATTGTATGTATTGTGACGTTTTTTCCATAACAAGGGGGAAAAAAATTATTTTTTCTCCTTGGGGTGCACAAACTTTCGCACTGGGTTGTACATATGGAATGTATAAAGGCAGAGTGCTCAAGGTCGAGCGCTCGGCTCTGCCCGGTGTTAACTTTGTCCTGTTTTCCATAAGGGGGAGATTATAGATTCTAGATAGTGGTGAGTCATTTTCTCCTCACGTGTCCTGAAACGTTTTCACGTGTCCCACACGCATCTCACATGACTGTGCCGTAACCCAGAGCTCGATCCTCAACCACCTGCTCAATGTTTCCCCCTGAAATAAAGTGCAGTGTGGGTGAAGCCACATCACTTTACCATTTTTTATTACGTATAATATCCGACCTTTACGTAGCAGTGACACTGAAGACCCAAGAGTCCCAGCCACACCGAGCTGCCACTTCTGGGCCCCTGAGCAAGGCCCTTAACCCCAGAGCTGTTTAGTTGTATGAATCCAGTGGTGGAAGAAGTGCACAAAGCATGTAGTTGAGATAAAGTAGATTTACTCAGTAAATTATGACTCTAGTAAAGTAAAAGTGTCTCTTTAAACATACATTTGAGTAAAAGTACAAATGTTTTTTTTCTTTAAATGTAGTTAAGTATCTAAAGTAGTGATTTATTATAACTCTAATGTTCCTATTATCATTTTCATCACAAGATTCTTTACTTAATCACATCAGTTTGTGTAAAGACTCTCAGCACACTGATCTATTAATAGAATGATATTAATGACTCAAACACTGATTGATTTCTATTACAATCATCATGAACACAAAACCTTCTTTTCAACTACTTTAACTTTAATAAAAACGTGTAAATGAGGTCACGTGTATGGTGGTGAATTCGAGTCTGGAGTTTCTTCATCATTTATTCCTCTCTAAATGTTCTGCTTGATGTTGAACAGATGCTGAACTGTATGTTGGTGATCAGTAGATGCAACGAGCGCTGATCAGATCACGTGTAAAACAGAGCGTGCGCTCGAACCTGATTGGTGACTCGCTGCGTGTTTCACCAGTTACGTTTTTATCCTCGTTAATAAAAAAGAACGACTGATTTCACTACATTTTGTTGAGTAAAAAGTCAAATATTTGACTTTGAAATGCAGTGAAATGAAGTGTCCCCACAGTAACGAGTTAAATTTACATTATTACTGTTCACCACTGTATAAATGAGATAAATGTACGTCGCTCTCTATAAGGGCGTCTTCCGAAATAGCGGAAATGTAAACGTTATTAGAGCTTCTGACCAATAAGAGTCCAGAGCTGAAGAGTGATGTATTTTTGTCGTTTATGCTAATGTTTACTATTTGCAATGTTTTTATTGTAATAAAAGCGTACGGAAAAATGTTGCAGTACAGTCGCTCTTTTTTACGGTAATGTAACACTAGCAAACTCTCCAAACCCTGAGAAACTCACCTGAAGTCGTCTGTGTGCTTCAGATCAGATCAGTTCACTATCAGAACCATAGAAACGTCTCATTGTCTGCCAACCAATCAGAGCCGTTTCTAATGAATGCTTTGACCAATCATTAACCCCCTAGCTTTCATCTCGCTAACTCTGCATTTAACATTCACACTACGCACCGTATTGCACAATGTGTTTTCACTATTTTCTCTTCCTCACCTACAAGTGGGGCAAAAAAACAGGTCACATGGTCTCATGATCATATGACATGCAAAGGTTAGAGTTTGAACAGTGAAGTGAAGAAGACGGAATCCGCCAATCAATGGATCCGATCAGAGGTCAAGGCGAGCGAGAGAAAAACAATGAAAGAACTCTGGTTAAGCCACACCCCCAAAAACACACAGCATCGTATGCTTTGTTTAATAATTAATCAGAACGCTAATTCAGCTAGCAATGCTAATCACGTTTCATCACGTTCACTGTTCATATTTCCAGAGGCCTCAATTAAGAGGTCACAAGACCTTAGTACGAAAAAAAAAACAGGTTTTCAGGCTTTTTAATTATATATAAATAAATAAATAAATCTTTCAAAATCATTAATAACCCAATGAGCTTTAAATCTGCAATGAAAGGGAAATTACGTTCTGTGTTTCCACCTCAGAAATCTTTTAAGGAACCTGTTTAGGAACCAAGAAAATAGAAACTTCATAAGATTTATCTGAGCGTCCACCACAGAATCCAATATAGATTTCAGAACCAGGAAATGGTTTATTTCCTGTTTAAGGATTAGTAATGTATGGAGGGGAGGAGCTTGCTGATTGCTGAATGCGGATTGGTCAATCTCCCTTTTTTTTTTTTACCTTCTACACTAACTAAGCAATAGGTGTGGCGCAGGTTCGTGTTCTACAAACGTGTGCAACATGAGCACATTCAAGTCGAGAATTGTTTGAAATTTACTCAAAAAAAATCTATTAAAACCACAATAAAGAAATAAATTAATAAATTAGAAACAGGAAGGACAATTTAAATATATTATAGGAAAAAAATTTACAGTGATTTTTTTTATTTTTTTAACCTGCTTCGACAAATTTCAGCCAAAAATCGTGCGTTATAACACGACACAAGTTTTGTCACATGTAAAAATCCTTTTCTCTGAACTGATTACTAAAATAAACCTCTGAACAAACAGCACCTTGCATCCTAAATGCGCTTTATTCATTGGTTTAGGTGTTGGACTCCTGATCACAAGGTTGTGAATTTAAACCCAGCTACACCAAGGTGCCACTTCTTGGCCCCTGAGTAAGGCCCTTAACCCTCAACTGCTCAGTTGTATAAATGTATAAAAGTCATGCTGGATAAGGGCATCTGAGAAATGCTGTAAAAGTTCTTGTTTCAGTGTATTTGTGGTATAAATGGATGGATGGAGAGGTTGGGACTTGGCGTTGTGTTGAGGTTCTCGCTCTGGCTGTAATAACTTGCTGTATTATTTAAGAGTTTTCTCCACCGGCTGTTGAAAGTGCGAGTCAATCACTCAGGAGCTCGGATAATCAAAGAAAATGAGTTTTCCTCGCTTGCTGGCTTACTGATTGATACGTGTGTGTGTGTGTGTGTGTGTGTGTGTGTGTGTGTGTGTGTGTGTGTGGGTTTGTGAATACCTGTAGCAGTTTTTCTACAGGAACACCGTTAGCGTTAATCCAGGAATTCCTATATAAGTAATGTTTATTCAGCCCGAGGTGCTCGTGTTCTGTGTCTGGCCTCGGGGCGAATACAGAGCTGTTTTGTGACATCGTGTGCTTGAGATTATTAAAGGCGCGGTCACGCATTCCTTTTTCGACTCATAGCTGGAGTTTGGAAATGTAAACTTCATACATAGAATTTTCGTATTCCTATTTTCATGTGTAGTGAGGGTGTATATGGGTGGTTGTTTGGGTGTAGTCAGTGTGTACGTGGGTGTATAGGGGTGGGTGTAGTCAGGGTGTATATGGGTGGTTGTTTGGGTGTAGTCAGTGTGTATGTGGGTGTATAGGGGTGGGTGTAGTCAGGGTGTATATGGGTGGTTGTTTAGGTGTAGTCAGGGTGAATATAAGTGGTTGTTTGGTTATAATCAGGGTGTATGTGGGTGTGTGTATAGGGTTGGGTGATTGTTGTAAGGGTGTATATTGGTGGTTGTTTGGGTACAGTCAGGGTGTATGTGGGTGTTTGTTTGGGTACAGTCAGGGTGAACGTGGGTGGGTGTTTTAAGGGTGCATATGGGTGGTTGTTTGGGTACAGTCAGGGTGTATGTGGGTGTGTGAATATGGGTGGGTGAGTTTTGTAAGGGTGTATATGGGTGGTTGTTTGGGTATAGTCAGGGTGTATATTGGTGGTTGTTTGGGTATAGTCAGGGTGTATATTGGTGGTTGTTTGGGTACAGTCAGGGTGTATGTGAGTGGTTGCTTGGGTACAGTCAGGGTGTACGTGGGTGGGAGTTTTAAGGGTTCATATGGGTGGTTGTTTGGTTACAGTCAGGGTGTATGTGGGTGTGTGTATAGGGGTGGGTGAGTGTTGTAAGGGTGCATATGGGTGGTTGTTTGGGTACAGTCAGGGTGTATGTGGGTGGGTGAATAGGGGTGGGTGAGTGTTGTAAGGGTGTATATGGGTGTTTGTTTGGGGATAGTCAGGGTGTATATGGGTGGGTGTATAGGGGTGGGTGAGTGTTGTAAGGGTGTATATGGGTGGTTTTTTGTATATAGTTCGGGTCTATGTAGGTGGGTGTATAGGTGTGGGTCAATGTAGTCAGGGGGTGTGTAAATAAGTTTCTCACCCCAACCTGCTGTTGTCCTGGTGTAGTCCTGGTGTACATACGGGTGCTGCTGTGGTGCGTGTCTGCGTCTTTCAGCTGCAGCGATTTGCGGTTTGTATTAAAGTAGTTTAATTATTCAGCGCAGTGCAAAAGCCACGTCACGTATGATTTGTGGTTGTGTTTTGATTTTTGGTTCGTGCTGAAGGACGTGGAGATTTCCAGCTGCTCCGTCCGTTATATACAGTCGATTTCTCTGTCGGCTCCGCCCCCACAGTCTGCTTCTGTAAATCAGTAAACCCACTGCTCCCTCTTTCTTTCTCTCCCTCTTTTTCTCCCTCTCTCCATCTGGTTGTCTCTGTAGTGATGGAGTCCACAGTTAGCACGTCCACGCAGGTGCCTGATGAATACGACCGCAACGTTCCACGGATCTGCGGTGTGTGTGGAGACAAAGCTACCGGCTTCCACTTTAATGCCATGACCTGTGAAGGCTGCAAGGGCTTCTTCAGGTACACAGCAAACCACACACACACACACACATACAGGTTTGCGCTTGCAAAAAAGTTTATTTTTATTTGAGATAATTTAACCAGTAAACAGCCTTCTGCATTTCCACCACAGGAACTTTACGGAACCTGTTTAGAAGAAACCTCCTACCCTAACCCTAACCCTAACCCTATTCAGAAAATCTTTAGTTAAATTTTCAGTGATTGATTTCTTAAATGATCTTAGAAAATGTTTAGTCCTGACACAAAGTACTGACACACAGTCAGTACTTTGTAAAGGGGAGGGGCTTGCTGCATGTTGATGTCTGAATGTCACTGATTGGTTGGTTGCATATATTAGCATTTTTTCTGCGGTAACCTTAAGAAGAGACCAGTTGACGGTTGGGGGGGGGGGTCTTTTGGTTTATTAGTGCTTGTGGTTTGATTTGATGTTTCTTTAGTTCCTTACATAAACCTTTACCTGTAGTTGGTTCTCATTTCTGTTTTTACTGTAAAAAAAAAAATAAAAAATCTGATAATTTATTATTGTATTATAATAATTAAGTTTGAAAGGAAAGCAGGGATGGTTGGCATGTCTGAGAGCACAAGTTAGCTCAAAGCTAATCACTTTAATACGTTTTGAACAGAAGTGGTGTATAGACGGATGTAGCCTGTACATTTCGGCTAACTTTGGCTAGGCCACGCCCACGGGTAACGATCGTAGCTACATGTTTACTGCATGTTCAGTCATGATTTATCTCTGACCATTGTATTAATAGTATATGATCCCCTTTTTCTGTTTATTTATACTCATAATATTCAAACATGTATCATTATTTATTCATATCTATCGTATCCTTACCAACCTGTACATTTGTAAACATTTTACATGGATGCCAATGCTCTTCTGGTTAGATGCTAACTGTATTCTGTTGGTGTGCACATTGTACAATAATTCTAATCTAATTTATAATGTGTCCAGTCGCTTCGAAATGACATTGTAATTTCAGAGATTCTACACAAAGCTCTTTACTTTTCAAAATTCGAAAGACACGCCCACCGTGCCACAATGTTAATCACGTTCTGAACACTAAAGCTAATATAGCACCCACAGCACTGGTCATGTGTTTACACTCAGCAACTTTCACTGTATTATCAGCTGACGTTCATTTATTCCCAGAAACTCCCAGGTTTGGTGTTCCAGCCTGGAATTTGCACCGTTTGCACCTAAACATGATGCCTTTAGACTGACCATATAAATAAATAAGTGATAAATTCTGTATATATTGTAAAGATGGTGTAAAATACCCGTAGAATCCTGCAGCATATAAGGATCTGCACGAATTCTGTAAATCATTTGGATGTAAAACGCATTTCCGGCATAATATTTAACAAACCACTGATGTGTGTGTTTGTGTGTTAGACGCAGCATGAAGCGCAAGGCCAGCTTCACGTGCCCATTCAGCGGGAGCTGCAGCATCACTAAAGACAACCGGCGTCACTGCCAGTCCTGCAGACTCAAGCGCTGTCTGGATATTGGCATGATGAAGGAGTGTGAGTAATCCCAGCGCCAGCATTTCACACCTTCCTCCACTGTAGCTCACAATACACTGCGAATCCCACTGGACGCTAACGCACAAAAGCTGAGGGGCGTTTTTACTCTCGCACCGAGGGGGGTGGGGGGTGGGGGGGTCAGGGGATTTAAGAAATGAGCACAGAGCTAACGTTACTAAAAACCACGGTCTCCATTTCTCTCCCCGACACCTCTTGTTTTTTCACGTCGCATGAAATCAGTTGCAAACGCAAATTTTTGGACCTTTACCATTCTGTCCTGTTCTGTTCAGTTGCTGTTCAAACTGCTCAATTGTAAGTCGTTGTGAATAATATCATTTACCAAATACCATAAATGTGAAGAGGGTGGGTGTGGCTCCAGTTTGTGGGAAAGGTTGAGCATGATCAGGGTTTCGTAGGTGTGGAAACTATTAAGCGGTATAGGGTGTATAGGAGTGATTTGGTGTGGTCAGGATGTGTAGAAGGGTCTGGGGAAAGGTTTGGTGTGGTCAGGGTGTGTAGGAGTGGTTTGGTGTGGTCAGGGTGTGTGGGAGTGGATTGGTCAGGGTGTGTAGGAGTGTTTTTTGTGGTCAGTGTGTGAAAGAGGGGTTTGGTGTGGTCAGAGTGTGTAGGAGTGGTTTGGTGTTGTCAGGGTGTTTAGCAGTGGTTTGGTCAGGGTGTGTTGGAGTGGTTTGGTGTGGCCAGGGTGTGTGGGAGTGTTTTGGTGTTTTTAGGGTGCCTATGAGTGGTTTACTCAGGCTGTGTAGGAGTGGTTTGGTGTGGTCAGGGTGTTTAGGAGTGGTTTGGTGTTTTCAGGGTGTGTAGGAGTGGTTTTCTCAGAGTGTGTAGAAGTGGTTTGGTGTGGTCAGGGTGTTTAGGAGTGGTTTGGTGTTTTCAGGGTGTGTGGGAGTGGTTTGGTGTGGTCAGGGTGTGTGGGAGGGGTTTGGTCAGGGTGTTTAGGAGTGGTTTGGTGTGGTCAGGGTGTGTAGGAGTGGTTTGGTGTGATCAGGGTGTGTAGGAGTGGTTTGGTGTGGTCAGGGTGTGTGGGAGTGGATTGGTCAGGGTGTGTATGAGTGTTTTTTGTGGTCAGGGTGTGAAAGAAGGGTTTGGTGTGGTCAGAGTGTGTAGGAGGGGTTTGGTCAGGGTGTGTAGGAGTGGTTTGGTGTTGTCAGGGTGTTTAGCAGTGGTTTGGTCAGGGTGTGTTGGAGTGGTTTGGTGTGGCCAGGGTGTGTGGGAGTGGATTGGTCAGGGTGTGTAGGAGTGTTTTTTGTGGTCAGGGTGTGAAAGAGGGGTTTGGTGTGGTCAGAGTGTCTAGGAGGGGTTTGGTCAGGGTGTGTAGGAGTGGTTTGGTGTTGTCAGGGTGTTTAGCAGTGGTTTGGTCAGGGAGTGTTGGAGTGGTTTGGTGTGGCCAGGGTGTGTGGGAGTGTTTTGATGTTTTCAGGGTGTGTATGAGTGGTTTACTCAGGCTGTGTAGGAGTGGTTTGGTGTGGTCAGGGTGTTTAGGAGTGGTTTGGTGTTTTTAGGGTGTGTAGGAGTGGTTTTCTCAGGGTGTGTAGGAGTGGTTTGGTGTGGTCAGGGTGTTTAGGAGTGGTTTGGTGCTTTCAGGGTGTGGGAGTGGTTTGGTGTGGTCAGGGTGTGTGGGAGGGGTTTGGTCAGGGTGTTTAGGAGTGGTTTGGTGTTGTCAGGGTGTATGGGAGTGGTTTGGTGTGGTCAGGGGGTGTGGGAGTGGTTTTGTGTGGTCAGGGTGTTTAGGAGTGGTTTGGTGTGGTCAGGGTCTGTGTGAGTTGTTTTTTGTGGTCAGGGTGTGTGGAAGGGGTTTGGTCAGGGTGTTTAGGAGTGGTGTGGTGTGGTCAGGGTGTGTAGGAGGGGTTTGGTCAGGGTGTTTAGGAGTGGTTTGGTCAGGGTGTGTAGTAGGGATTTGGTGTAGTCAGGGTGTTTAGGAGTGGTTTGGGGTTGTGAGGGTGTTTAGGAGTGGTTTGGTGTGGTCAGGGTGTGTATGAGTTGTTTTTTGTGGTCAGGGTGTGTGGGAGTGGTTTGGAATGGCTTGTAGGAGTGGTAAAGTGTTGTTAGGGTGTTTAGGAGTAGTTTGGTCAGGGTGTGTGGGAGTGGTTTGGTGTGGCCAGGGTGTGAAAAAGGGGTTTGGTGTGGTCAGGGTGTTTAGGAGGGGTTTGGTCAGGGTGTGTAGAAGTGGTTTGGTGTTGTCAGGGTGTTTAGGAGTGGTTTGGTCAGGGTGTGTGGGAGTGTTTTGGTGTGGCCAGGGTGTGTAGGAGTGGTTTGGTGTTTTCAGGGTGTGTAGTGGTGGTTTC
>MU551594.1:88867-101367 GCA_024362625.1 Silurus asotus | reverse complement strand
GATGGAGGTTGGATGGATGGATATGTAGATAGATGGAGGATAGATGCATGGATGGATGGATATGTAGATGGATATGTAGATGGATGGATGGATGGACATGTATATAGATGGAAGTTGGAAGGATGGATGGATAGATGGATGGATAGATGGATGGATGGATGGACATGCAGTTAGATGAAGGTTGGATGGATGGATATGTAGATAGATGGATGGATGGATGGATGGACATGTAGTTAGATGAAGGTTGGATGGATGGATATGTAGATAGATGGAGGTTAGATGGATGGACGTGTAGTTAGATGAAGGTTGGATGGATGGATATGTAGATAGATGGAGGTTAGATGGATGGACATGTAGTTAGATGAAGGTTGGATGGATGGACGTGTAGTTAGATGAAGGTTGGATGGATGGACGTGTAGTTAGATGAAGGTTGGATGGATGGAGGTGTAGTTAGATGAAGGTTGGATGGATGGACGTGTAGTTAGATGAAGGTTGGATGGATGGACGTGGAGTTAGATGAAGGGTGGATGGATGGACATGTAGTTAGATGAAGGTTGGATGGATGGACGTGTAGTTAGATGAAGGTTGGATGGATGGACATGTAGTTAGATGAAGGTTGGATGGATGGACGTGTAGTTAGATGAAGGTTGGATGGATGGACATGTAGTTAGATGAAGGTTGGATGGATGGACGTGTAGTTAGATGAAGGTTGGATGGATGGACATGTAGTTAGATGAAGGTTGGATGGATAGACGTCTAGTTAGATGAAGGTTGGATGGATGGATGTGTAGTTAGATGAAGGTTGGATGGATAGACGTCTAGTTAGATGAAGGTTGGATGGATGGATGTGTAGTTAGATGAAGGTTGGATGGATAGACGTCTAGTTAGATGAAGGTTGGATGGATGGATGTGTAGTTAGATGAAGGTTGGATGGATGGCTGAATAGATAAAAGGAAAGTACTTTTAAAGCACACAAATGTTGATCATGTGATTTGAAGCGTTACTATAAATACAGAACACATTTTTAATCCAAAGAAACATTGAGATCGTGTTATCACACGTTTATTAGGCGTTTATTACACGTTATTCACCTCGATTCATTTGACTGTAAAAAAAACTTTAGAATCAAACACTTAAACAAAAAGATACGATACGGACTGATGTCTCTTTTTAACACTGCGGATTACTGAATCAAGTGTCAGAGATGATAACCAGGTGTGTGTGTGTGTGTGTGTGTGTGTGTGTGTGTGTGTGTGTGTGTGTGTGTGTGTGTGTTGCAGACCGTCCCGGCGTGCAGGATCATGAGCGTGTTGAGGTTCTACAGGAGCGTATCTCAGAGGTCCTCCAGGCGTACATCCGAGTGCACCACCGCGGCCGTCTGCTTTACGCTAAGATGATCCAGAAGCTGGCGGAGCTGCGCAGCCTGAGTGAGGAGCACTCAAAGCAGTACCGCACACTGTCCTTCCAACCCGAGCACAGCATGCAGCTCACGCCGCTCGTCCTCGAGGTGTTTGGAGGACAGGTCACCTAGAGGTCAGGAGGAGTGTGTCGGGTGTGGACGTATGGACAATCCCCATGAAACACACACACGCAGAGTGGGGGAATGATACCTTTGTGTGTGTGTGTGTGTGTGTGTGTGTGTGTGTGTTCTTTCCTTTATCATGGGCTCTAGTGTGTTTGTGAGCGCCATGGCAACGCAAACCATCTATTCCATAAACATTAACGTGCAGTATTACACTACATCATGTGTAGCTCTGTGTGTGTGTGTGTGTGTGTGTGTGTGTGTGTGTGTGTGTGTGTGTGTGAGTGAGAGAGTGAGTGTTGTAGCTCTGCTTGTCCACTACTACTGTCTCTTTTCATCTACCATTAAAATGCACATGTACACAGTCCAGCTGCTCAACCAATCACAATGCAACAATTCACCCTCAAGCCCCACCCCCTTTAAGAGCTCTGATTAGATCTTGCACAAAATCAGGTTCAGGCAAAAATCATTATTTATATACAAGAATTATTAATTTTATGCGTGACTCGTTTATTCCACCACAAATCACTCGTGGATTCATGTGTGCTCACTACGTAGCCACAAACATGTCATAACTCACATAAACACCATTATCATGTTAATTATGCAAATTCTATTGTTATAAAGGACACTTTCCTGTCAAGGGTTTCCTTATCAAACAAACAGGAGTCAGTAAATTTACCTAAATGACTCATATGAGTCATTTGTGCAAATGTATTAATTTGACTCAGAGTCATTTGTGCAAATGTATTAATTTGACTCTGAGTCATTTGTGCAAATGTATTCATTTGACTCTGAGTCATTTGTGCAAATGTATTAATTTGACTGAGTCATTTGTGCAAATGTATTAATTTGACTCTGAGTCATTTGTGCAAATGTATTAATTTGACTCAGAGTCATTTGTGCAAATGTATTAATTTGACTCTGAGTCATTTGGGCAAATTTTAATTCATTCATTCATGTTCACATCTTATCAACTTTTTGTTATTTTTTTATGATGGCTATTAATAATTATTAATAATCTTTTTTTTTAAGATGCTTATGATGCCTAAAGAACCGATTTCTGATCACACTTGGACTCACTGAATGAAATGCAATAGAATCAGGAAGTCTCAAAAAAAAAATATTCACTTTTGTGGAATCGACGTCTTCCGGTTTCCTCCATTTCTCACCTCATCATATTCACGTTAACTGACGTAGTACAGTCTCTGAGTACACTACGCTACTCTCGCATTTCAGGGCTTTTCTATTGCTGAATTCAAATCCAGAATGGCTTCCTGTACACTGTGTGTGTTCACTACAGGGTGTATAACATGGGGGTGTTATAGAGCATTTATAAGAAGGCTTTCATAAGCTACAGACTTTATTCTTTATTTTTGTCCTTCTCCTGTGCCGAACGAGTCATTTATTCAAATATAGTAAATGATCTACTTTCAGATCAAATAAACGAATCCAAAATGTTTTAAAAGCAGTAAAAAGCCATAAAATCGAAACGCAATAGAAAAAAAGGAGTGGATTTTTGATAAAATGAGCGCTAAATGTGACTAAATGACTCGTGGAGTTGGACTCGGAGTCAAGTTTCGAACCATGTTTGATGAGTTTGTATTTTAGTGATGGATTTCTCACGATGTTGAGATTGAAAAGCAGAACATCACGGTGGAAAAATGCAACCCAGACGCTTAAACAATCTCCATCCCAAAGGGCCTTTCTCCATTTCTTTGCTCCTTCTCGCTCGGTGTAGAAAGCGAGTGATGCTGTGAGGTGTGTATGAGTGGCTCAGCGTTCCGTCGGCGACAGTTTTGACGTTGAGCTTTCAAAAAAAAAGAAACGTGTAAATACTACGACTATATATCCTTTAACGTTATATCCTTAGAGCCTACACGTGTATAATCTTACTCTCTGAGCTGGAACGTGTACATAGAGCCGAGTTCCTTGGATTACGATCAGCGTGTAAGATCTCGCAGGGGTTTGAGGTCGAACTCTAGTTTCTTTAGGACGCTGTTGTAGAGAACAGAGATGTTTTCAAGCTTTGGAACAGCGGCGCCTTGTTTTTCCGATCACCATCGTACGTTCGCTTGTCATCGCTGTAGAATCTCACGTGGAGAACGTCGCTGTGACGTTGCTCCGCTTAAAACTGAATCTCCACCGCTGGAGCTCTCGGTTGTGTGTGTGTGAGACGTAGGTCATTAAGGTAATTAGTAATTAAAGGTATTTATCTCATTGATATAAATGATGGAAGTCTAAGAGCAGATGTTGGCAAAAAAAAGCACCCAGAAAAACTGTATGTAATGAGCTAGCTACAGCTAGCAATCCAGAGCAGCCACTTGTGATGCTAGTTACAGCTTAGCGGTTTCTACAAAGCTGTCATATAGCAGTTTTTTTAAGCTAATTGTAACCATGGCAACGATGTCCATTCATCTACAAACCAGTCAAATCACGATACGTTAAAACGCTAGCTAGCTAAATGTACCCATGGCAAAGACTTCTGTCAAATCATGCCAAACTAGCTAGCTAATCGTTGTCATGGATACTGCCTCTGAAGTGCTACAAGCATGTTATATCACAGTATTTTATCTAGCTCAATGTAACCATGGCAGCGAATTTTGACAAACCTGTTAAAAATGTTGGTTCATGGAACTGCTGGATCAAAGTTACCATGGCGACGTCTGCACTTGTGACCCGAGTCAGATTGCCATACCTTATCCAGCTAAAAGTTACCACGTCCTGTCGTGTCATGCTAGCTAGGCGAAACGTAACCATGGAAATACAAGATGTTAGCTACCTGAAGGTAACTATGGCAACACACTTGTGCCACTGGAACACATTGATCTCTGCCGTGAACTTATTTTTATCATCAGTATGGAAGCGGTCCATGTTTTACACACACACACACACACACACACACACACACACACACACACACACACTCAGGAGACACGTGGGCGTGAGTTTCCCTTTAAAGCTCTGTAGAGGATTTGCTGCTCTCTGATTGGTTAATGAAGCTACGTGACGTTTTGATGCCAGTGTTCCTCATAATCCTGCTCCTGTACAGTCGCTTGCTGTTGTAAAATCCGGTCACGAGGACGTGTGTGAGGTAGTTGATGAGGACGGACTCGGACGAGGCGCTCGAGGATCCGTGCTGCGTTCAGAGACGCTGAGATTTCATTCTCTGTTTTTATTCTTCATCGTCGTCGTTCGTCTGTCGGACGTCTCATTCAGTCCGGCGCCCTCTGCAGGAGGATGTCTTGTGGTTCAGCAAAAGTGTGTGTGTGTGTGTGTGTGTGTGTGTGTGTGTGTGAAGGAAAGAGGGTGTGGTCAGGTCGCCGTGGTGATGGCAGGCTGAAGCTCAGGGTCGATAGCGGAATGTTTCATCGCTTTTTTATTAGAAAAATTTATTATGATGCTCAGTGCATAAGGAAAATGAGAAAATTCCCGGAAAGCTGAGTGTGTGTGTGTGTGTGTGTGTGTGTGTGTGTGTGCATGTATAGGAAAACTGTTAAGCACTTATCTATTCACTATGTATGTTGATATTTCTGGGCGTGGCTTAGCCTATCTGTGTATGTGGGCGTGTGTGTGTGTGTGTGTGTGTGTGTGTGTGTGTGTGTGTGTGTGTGTTAAAGATAAAAACCTATATTTTATAACCCAATCCAGAGTTATTTGCAAATTATAATTTAGTCCAGGCACTTAAAAATCTTCACCTTCAAAATTTTAGATCCATGAATGTTTAATTTATAAACTTTGATCATTATTTAATTTATTCTTCTCATTTATTGATATTTCAGTTGTATTTAATCGCAGGACTACACAGATCCCTTTATTGTTCTGCCTGGTTTCTTCGAGATCGTGGTGACATGACGATTGATCTTCATGGACTTATGATGCATTGATGCCGCGTTTATTTGTTCCTCCAATTGGAGATTTTTGTTTTAAAATTTGGATCCGTTTTCTAATGTTGGTAACAAAAAAAATACAGATTTGATTAAAGACTATTTAAGGATTTTTTTTACTTTAAAATCGTTTCTCAACATTTTCTTTTTTTTTTAATCAAAATATTACCACTTTAATGTCAAATTGCTACGACTTAATCTCCTAATGTTAAATTAGTATTTCTTTTAATATGGCACTAAAATGCCATCGCATACGTTTAACAGAGAACATAATAGAAATAAAAATAAAATAATTCATTAAAAAAGCTATAATAAACAAATGTGCTTTGAGATACTTTAAAAGGCAATTTTTTTTACATTACAATTTTTTTATAGTATTATTATTATTATTATTTGTGATATAGATAAAAAAAAAAAACATTTAAAAAAAAAAACATTTCGGTTCAATCTCTAATACAGAAAATCACGTTAGATGTTAAATTCTTAAACGCGGCATAAATTGCAACATGTCGATCACGTAGACCAATCAGAGCATGCCCCACAGGCACCAAGTTCTTTCATTGCTCAACAGAGACAATCGAATTAGAACACTTTTATACACAGGAAGGATTTTCTGATCGGTTTCTAGAAATCAGAATACAGAATTGAATTCACTGATCCAGGTTTGAAAGCCGGGTCACATGACCACAGCTCTATTGTGCAGGTTTGATTGGATATCGATTGGGCCAATCAGCAGCCAGGAATCGTGAACGTGCAGGAAGTTTTTAATTGTTATTTTGCAGGAAATTAAGTTTCGATGCAGGAATCCTGAAATGTTTTAGGGTGTTATGAGCGTGTTGGCCAGCAGAGGGCGCAGGGGGTGTTTATACAGTTCTAGAAACACAACCAGATTTATATTTTTACATTTTTCCACAAATTTCCTTCCTCAGTGTGCAGAAGAACGAAGTGCGAAAAAAAAGCTGTTTATCGGGTTAAAATTATTTTTTTAATTAAATGTGAAAAAAAAAAAATCCTAAAATTGACGATTACTATTAATTACAATCGCCTCAACCCTCTATTGTGCAGCCCTCGCTACAGCCCGTACCTGTGTGTGTGTGTGTGTGTGTGTGTGTGTGTGTGTGTGTGTGTGTGTGTGTCGATATGCTGTAATGTGAATTAGTAATCACTTTCTTTCATTTAGACATTAAAGGAAAAGTCCAGTCTTTAAAAAAATGTTTATTCTAACATGATCTCTTTAGATTATGCCACCATGATTTTATTTGAAACACACACACACACACACACACACACACACACACACAGGAGAAGAATTCTGGCTAATCCACAAAACTAAACCCGGGACTGTTCCTTTAACTTGTCTTTCTCTCTTTTTCCTGCTCTCTCTCCTTGTCTCTCTCTCTCTCTCTCTGTCTCTCTCTCTCTCTCTCTCTCTCAGTAAGTGCTGCTTGTTTTTGTTCGCAGGTTTTATGTTTTTGAGTTTAAACTGGAAAACGTAGTCAGATTTCAGTTGGATGTTTTTATTTGTTGAGAGGAAATTTAGTGAAAAACAAAGAAAAACACAAACGACCACAACAACGCAAACACCAGCATTCAACTCATAAACACCAAACTACTAGACACAGAACCAGTCAGTAGTTTGTGCTCTTCTCCTTCAGTGTTCTTTCTTTATCTTTCTTTATCTTTTATTATTTTCATCACTGTACATTAATATTAAAGAATACAAACTATGAAGGAAAACATCTGGAATTCTGTGGTAAACAAATGCGTGTTAAAGAACCCAGAATACGTTTTATATCTTCGGCTCTTCCTCCTTTAGCTTTGATAAGAGCTTTGCGTACTCCTGCTATTCTCTCATCAGCCTCATGAGGGCGTTCCCGGAGGTGTTGAGTGCTTGTTGGCTGCTTTTTCTTTCACTCTCCGTTCCAACTCATCTCAAACCAACTCAACTGCGCTTAAAATTTGGACTCATTGGACCAAAGGGCAGTTTTCCGCTGATCCCTACGTCCATTCGTTGTATTCCTTGGTTCAAACAGGTCTCTTCTGCTTGTTGTTCTTCTGAAATAATGTTTTTTTAGCCTCAATTCAACTCCGTACGTCTGACTGACGCAGTTTCATCTGAACAGTGAATGATGAAATACTGGATGTCTGCCATTAAAGCATTTATGTAAATTGGCTGGTAATTTGAATGAACTTATCCGCTGCAGCAGAGGTAGCTCTCGGTCTTCTTTTTCTCTGGGACGGTCCTCATGAGAGCCTGTTTTATTATACGTTATATAGATTTGGAGACTGTACGTGGTTGATTGACCGAGCTTCATTTTCTTACAGTAATAATGGATCTTTTTTCTTTCCTTCAGTGTTTCTTGTAATAATATGGATTTGCACAGTAGTTGCAGTTTCACTAATAGGGATATTGGGCTTCTGCACAAGACGACTGATGCTGTACATTAGGACATTAGGAAGTTAAGAAGCATCACAAATGAGCTCTTGATAACACACACCTGTGACCTGAAACCCATTCCAGGTGAAGACCTCGTGAATCTAATGAGAGGATGCTGTGAGTTTGCTAGACAGCTTCAAAGCTACATGGAGCCACTTTAGACGATCTAAAAAATAAAGCATATTTTGGGTTCTTTAACACGTTTTTGTTTACTACATAATTCCAGATGTGTTCCTTCATAGTTTGGATTCTTCGGTGTTAATGTGGAAAGATGAAAATAATAACATAGAAAAACCACTGAAGCAGAAGCCGAGCTACTGACTGGTTCTGTAACCGTCATGGTGAGGAGGGTGATGATGACGATGATGACTTTTGATAACGATGTTTGTTTTATTGTTTTTATTTCGAGTCCAAAGGGTAAACCATGATGAACTACCTCACTCAGCTACACACGCATGTGATATATGGTTTTGTTTTTTTGTATTTTTTATGATCGGTGTTTGTATTTATTGGCGCCGTGCCTCGCATACGGCCGACTCGAGTACCTCAGACTTTAGCGTGTTTCCCGCAGTGACGCGACTCGCCTTAACACAGCATTACAGCGCCTCCTATTATTATTATTATTATTATTATTAATTCTCTGTTTTTTCTTTCTTTCCTTTTCTCTTCAGTCACAGAACTACAGACGTGTGGGTCAAAAGACGAAATCGCAATAAATCATTCAATTAATAATTTTGATGTTAATTGTATAATTATATATTAATTATGTATTATTTACAGATGAGATGATAATAAAAAGGTTTTAAAAAAAACAACAAACATTATTGAATTCAACATGATAATAAATAATTTACATTTTACCTGTATTTTATAAAATTTTATAATTAATTATATATTTTAAAATTATTATATAATTATGTCCAATAATAAACTTTAATATCTAAGAATAACCATTTTAGTCTTATATATAAAAATAAAAAAGGTAATAAATAAATACATTTTAAATTGAATACAAAAATACAAGGTGTTTTAAATAATTTAAAGTATTTATTTTTCAAAATATTTCAGTGTTAATTATTGGAATTAAAATCATCAAATATTAAATACACAAGAATTGATCTTCAGCGAAAGTCCAGATTTTATATTTCTGTCTGATTTGTTTATTGACATTTATGATTTTTTATTGCTAATTATTAGAATAATCATTTATAAATCATTTGTAAAAGCAAAACTATTTGGGTTTTTCCAGTACAGATTTCATTTCTGCATTTTTTCATTTTCTATATTATTTTTTAAATTGTATTTCGTCTTTGACCCACACACACACACACACACACACACACACACACACACACACACACTACACACGTATAAAGCTGTAGTGGGAGTGGTCACTCCTGTGACTGACAGTGTTCAGTAGCTGCTGGGATTGGTTGGCCCCTCCTCAGGCCACACCCCCTTTTGATTCTGACTGTACGTTGGATTTATTGCTGCTTTCAGAAACGTGTACAAGAAAAAAAAATCACACAAACGCAATCACCTCACGAGTCAACCTCGTTTCCCCTTTTATCCGTGATCCTGTCGTCGATCTTTCACTGAGAAACTCGCTCCAGTATCAACACCTCGACCTGTCCTGTCTTTACATTTATACCACACACACACACACACACACACACACACACTACACACGTATAAAGCTGTAGTGGGAGTGGTCACTCCTGTGACTGACAGTGTTCAGTAGCTGCTGGGATTGGTTGGCCCCTCCTCAGGCCACACCCCCTTTTGATTCTGACTGTACGTTGGATTTATTGCTGCTTTCAGAAACGTGTACAAGAAAAAAAAATCACACAAACGCAATCACCTCACGAGTCAACCTCGTTTCCCCTTTTATCCGTGATCCTGTCGTCGATCTTTCACTGAGAAACTTGCTCCAGTATCAACACCTCGACCTGTCCTGTCTTTACATTTATACCACACACACACACACACACACACGCACACACACACACACACACACACACACACACACACACACACACACACAGCTGCTAACGTGTCAGTGCCTCAGATCAGATCAGGTCATTATGACAGTTTTACTCCTAAAAGGGGAAACAGACTCACTCTTTGTGTTTTCAGATAATTTCTTTGTATTTTTGACCCTCTTGGGACTCCATAGGGGACGCTGTCTGGGTCCCCATAAAAACAGTCGCATGCCTTCACACCAGGACCTCAGTTTTATTGTTTTAAATAAATCTAACTGTAAAAATGAAATGTTTTTATTTCTTTTTCCTTGATTAGATATTGATTTCATGTAATGTTTCGTCGAATGTTTTACAAATCAAACAATAAAATAACAGCGTGTATGATTAAAAACCATGTGTGAGTTTATTTATTATAGTTTTTATTTTATTGGTTCACACACGACTGATTAGGAATTAGTATTAATCAACTATAAATATTAATGAGAATGGAGTTGGACTGTAATTCAAATCTGCTACAATGTGCTCAGGACCACAGGTTACATGAAGAATTCCATCACTGAACAGTTCACAGCAATAATGATGGAGCTGTTATGGGTCTGGTTCCTCTCAAAGTTCCTCTTTTGTCACAAACACATTCATACACAGTACGACATGTAATGTAAAGCTTTTTACAAATGTCCAACTAATCATGAAGAAATACAATATAAAGATACAAAAAGAGTAAAGTAACATAAAAATAAATAAGATAAAAGTATATTCTCATTTGATCTGGCTAAGTATGAATAGAAATATATATATACACACACACACATACACTAGCAAAAAGTATAGTAGTGCAGTAGTACATGAATTAACAGAAGGGATGGATGGATGGATGGATGGATATGTATGACAGAAGTACAGTTAAAAGTAATTAAGTATAATGTAATTGTCATTAAAGTGTTCATGTGTTGTATAAAAGAAATGTAAGTGAAAGTCCGTCCAGTTAGAGTTCCACTAGTTCAAGAAATGCAAATAATAGTGAATAATGTGAAAAATAGTGTATAGTTGCTGTGTGTCTCCTGGTTTAAACTCCATAGTTCACTTTATATTATAATTCTTTGTTGTATATGAAAGGTGCAGTGATTTCTATAAAATTCTTCAAATAATCGTTTTCATTATTGATGCAGAAGTTTGTAATAATCACCATTAATTTCAGACTCTTAATCTCGTTCTTTATAAAAATAAATAAAGGTGGCGTCTGTGATTTTCTAACAATGTTGTGGTATTTTTTTAGAATTATTAATGTCGATGCAGAATTGAGTATTAATCAAAGATATACAATAACAAACTTAATTTTTCTCTGTTTATGTTTAAATGGTTCACTTTATGCTGAAAGTCTTTTTCTGAAGCAGAATCATCTTTATAGCAAAGTTTTATGGGTTGCACATACAAGGGATGTGTCATAGTGCGCTGGTGCTTTAAAAATAAAAACTATTAAAAAAAAACAGGAAAATAAAATAACTGAAGATAAAGATAGAGTTTGCACAGGAGATGTAAAGTGAGGCAGTGCAGTGATACTGAATAAATCCAAGGTTTAGGGTTGCAATATAGTGATCCTTGTTGATCCTAATCCTAATCCTAATCCTTACCTGGATGGTGATGGAGGAGGTGAGTATGGAAACATTTCTTTACAGTTTAAGGTGCAGTTTGTGTTATTTTGGAGAATTGTTCATGTTGTTAGTGTTAATGAGATAAGTGTTTATTTGACCATGTTTACGTTTCCATGGTTTAAACAGATCACTTTAAAACGCTAGACTTTGTTGTAGAGGGTTTTTTTTTTGTTATTGATGCAGAAATCAGTTTTATTCAACAATTCCAACAATTCTTGTTTTTTTATCTGTGCACTTCAGGGTTGATCTCATTCTTTATAAATTAAAGGTGAAGTCAGTGATTTTTTTCTGAGGATTGTGAATGTTGATAGTGCTGCAGAAATGAGTATCAATCAAAGCTGCACAATAACAAATGGTTTATTTCTCTTAATTTACAATTAAATATTTCACCTCCAATTAAATTTTTTGTAAGTTAAAGATGCGGTCAGTGATTTTTTTATTTTTTGACAATCATTTATTATTAATTAGATGATTAATTTAGAGATGAGTATTAATTATCAATTGAGAGAATGAAAATATTCTTTGGTTTTTATTCGTACACACAAACTCTGAACCTCTTTTTTTTTCAGATTTTAGGTGGACAGTGATTTATTTATTTTAGAATGACCTGTTAATACTGATGCAGAAATAAGTTTTAATCAAAAACTAGTGATAACAAACTGTTTCTTTTGCTCTGTTGATGTTTCCCTGTTTCAGGCTGAGATTAAAGGTGCAATCAGTGATTATTTTAAAGAATTTGTTTTGTACATACTGATAATGTTGGTATTGATCCTGAAGGAGATCTAATCAAAAGAAGAAGATAAACTTTATTTCACTCTGTTTACTTTTCCATGGTGTACCTGGTGATCTGTGCACCTCAGGCTACGACCAACTCTGAAGATTAAAGGTGCAGTCAGTGAAATTTTATATTAATGTAATAATAATATTAAAATGTATTATTATCGATACAGAAAAAAATAACCGAAAATATAAAAACCTGATTTCACTTTGTTTGCTTTATTTAAGCGAAATACTTCCAGA
>MU551594.1:54476-74625 GCA_024362625.1 Silurus asotus | reverse complement strand
AGTGGAGGTTCGGGTTGGTACTTTAAATGTTGGTACTGTGACTGGTAAAGGGAGAGAGGGAGCTGATATAATGGAGAGGAGAACGGTAGAGATGTTGTGTGTTCAGGAGGCTAAGTGGAAAGGGAGTAAGAGCAGGAACATTGGAGGTGTTTAAACTGTTCTATCATGGTGTGGATGGAAAGAGAAATGGTGTAGGGGGATTCTAAAGGAAGAGTACAGGAAGAGTGTAGTGGAGGTGAAGAGAGGTTCTGATACTGTGATGATCGTGAAGCTGAAAGTTGAAGGGGTGATGATGAATGTCAGAAGACAGATTATGATTTACTGTGGTGACCCCTAATGGGAGCAGCCAAAAGAAGAAGAGGATTTGTCGAAGTTACACCCATACAAATTGCAGAACATTACACTGAGAATCACAGTATATTCACAAAAACTTTGCTAATGTTATTTATTATATCTTCTCTGTCATTTTCTTGACCATATACTGTGGCAGCAGACATTTCAGTCCACCCTCACTGTAGAGCAGGTAACCTTTTTATCTTCTGGTTCTATCTAAGAACTAAATAGAGTGGGGAAAGTGGGGGTATCGGATAGTTAAATGAACCTACATGTTGCCTGCCAAGCACAAAATTATTATAAATAATAATAGTTCATGTAAGAATTTTCTCAAATACAATTGAAGAGTCAAAATTCTCCAGTTGCCTTTGGCAGATTTATTCATAAAATTCTTCCAATAAAACATAGCCTTGAATGTAAAAATACTTTAACTGGAATATGATGCAAATTAAATACACAGTTTAAAACAAATATAGAAATAAGTACCACGTTTGTGTAAAATTTTACCTAATAAGGATTCAGTCATCTGTTTAATCATTAAAATAAAAATCAGCATTTCTATATAATTTCAGTAAAAATCTCAAAACAAATACAAATAAAACAAGCACAAAAATGTTTACATGTAAATAAACCAGTAGTAAATATAAGTAAAAATCAGGCCTTGTAAATTTGACAGTTTTTAGTCGGCTGGTTGTTAAAGCTGTTATAAGCACTAATAAAATTCTAATGCACAAACGTATTTACTTAATAAAGGCAGATATTCTTTTGTCAGAATATTGTTTGAGAAGCCTGCCAGGAGTTAGTTGCTTGTAATCTTGACGTCTTTTCAGATTTAACAAACACCTCTGAGATCTCTGTTGCTTCTCCAAGCCTTGAGCAGGACCAGAAACTGGCACATTGTTACAGCAGACCCGCTCCCAGTCCGTGTCCGGGTTTTCATGTGCTGATAGATACTGGATTTCCAAAAGATGTGAAGATTTCTTCAGTGTCTGATGGAACCCTGAAACCCCATGACTGAGCTTAGTTACAGATATGTCAAAGAGAATGAAGTAACAACTGTGTGTCTACCGTGTGTGTGTGTGTGCGTGCGTGCGCTTTTGACACATAGCATATGTCATGTTATTGTGATCTTGTACTTGTCAGTGTCTCTGTGGCTGTGAGGCGACACTTGCGTAGATCACACTGTCCAGGTCTGATGTGTTTGTCGTAGCAGATGTTCTGGATCTTCTTTTGTAATGAACACTTGTATAATGAATGCTTTCATCCTGTAGGGAGATTCAGGTAATGATTTTCTGTTTACTTTGCCACTAGCTGCATCCTGTTTACTGCACTGATAAAACATTAGAAATAAACCAGAACAGCTAAGAACAGTAGGTGGCGTGTTTTGTTTCTTTGCCCAGTAGAAACTACTAACTGGATGTGTGAATGAGACAGCGAGTGGGCAAACCGGAAAACTTTCTACTTTTAATGAGCCAATTTTATTTTTTATTGTCACTAGTGTATTTACTGTAACATGCAAAATATGTAGACCATAAAAAATAAACTTGCTTTAAACCATTGCATTTGCATAACTGTGTGTGGGTTGCTTGTGTTTGTGTTTCTCATTCATTTTACAGAAATTCTCTTCACATGCTCAGTCTGTCTTCAGTCTGTCTTCACATTCTCAGTCTTATATATATATATAAAGATGACAGAAACACAGTCAAACCAAAATAAACACTAACAGTCACTTTTATCAAAAGTGAGAAATGCATTACTGGTGAAGGGAAAAATTCTGGAAGAGGTTTAAACTTTTTATTTGATACATTACTTCCATTGGTTTGAGATAATTTTCTGATCCAAGCCACACAACACTGATCAACATTACATCTGGAAAGAGTTCAGTAACCTTACAGCATTAATGTAGGAGTTCCTACCTTATCAGTGGAGTCGGTGGTGTGACTGAAGAAGCTGCATGATGTTCATTTTCCTTAAAGAGAATTTCATTAGTATAAATATAAAATCATAAATAAATATTCAGCCTGTAATCTCACCTCTAGTCTCACCTAGAACCCTGCTGCAGAACACACACATGCAGATGGTTATTAGGACGGAGACGAAGCACACACACATTACAATCACATTTCTAATCCAGTCGTTAACATTTCTAGCAGGCGGCTGTGAATCTGAAGCCTCAGATGAAGATCCATTATTGCTGCCACCTAAAACACACACAGAAGCACACAGAGATCTCAGTATAGTGCTGAGGGAAACTTCAGGCTTCTGGAAGACTCAGTGTGAACTTTATATTCCACAAGCCAGGCCGAGGAACCGAGCTGGGAAGGATGATCTGCAAGTTAGAGCAATAAAGGATGGAGATGGAAATGTGTTGACTAGTGAGGAGAGTGTGTTGAGAAGGTGGAAGGAGTATTTTGAGCAGCTGATGAATGGGGAAAATGAGAGGGAAAGGATGGTTGGATGGTGTGGAGATGTGAAGCAGGAAGTGAATAGGATTAGTAAGGAGGGAGTGAAAGCAGCTATTAAGAGGATGCAGAGTGGAAAGTCGGTTGATCCAGATGACATACCGGTAGAAGCGTGGAAATGTTTAGGAAAGATGCAGTGGACTTTTCACCCAGATTGTTTAACAAGATTCTGGAAAGTGTGAAGATGCCTGAGGAATGAAGAAGGAGTATGTTGGTACTGATCTTTGAGAGTAAGGGAGATGTGCAGACCTGCAGTAACTACAGGGGAATTAAGTTGATCAGTCACACTATGAAGTTATGGGAAAGAGTAATGGAAGTCAGGCTGAGAGAAGAGGTGACCATCTGTGAGCAACTGTATGATTTCATGCCGAGGAAGAGCACTACAGAGGCATTATTTGCTTTGAGAATGTTGTATAGAGAAGGTCACAAGGAGTTGCATTGTGTGTTTGTGGATTTAGAGAAAGTGTATGACATTGTGGAGAGAGGAGTTGTGGTATTGTATAAGGAAGTCAGGTGTGTCAGAGAAGTACAGCATGGTGGTGATATGAGAGAACTTGTTGCTGTGGCGTTCCATTTGCTGTATCTTATATTTATACCTTCAGGTGTGTACAAACCAGTGATCAGGAGAATCTTCAGGTATTTATGGGGTTAAATACTGTCTATATGCATAATAACAAATAGTAATACAATAAATTGCACAAATTTTAAAATAATTCTTTTCCCGTACAGCTGAAATGAGACGATATTCTGGGGCGCAATAAAGCACCTTGTGTAAACAGTCTACAGAGGATGACCATTAATTGTTTAATTCATGAAACACCTGAAGCGTTTTATATAGTGCGGTTTTCCTGGAAGTCCATTAACCCAGAAAAACACCCAGAGTGTGGACAGAGCACACAGAAACATCTGCTCAGCTGCTGTATTGGCCAAGTCAATGACCAAATACAATATGAAGCTGAAGTAGACTCTTAAAACCTTGATATTTTAGACCTTTAAATGTCATGGGATGAAAAAAAAAAAAGCCAGAATAAAGAAACCCCATTTGATAATGCATTATTACACCACAGTGCTGAATTTTTGAATGTGGTATGGTTAAATGGTCAAAAGGTGTAAATGGTCAGCAGCTTTGACAGTAGTGCCAATGTCCTTTTTACATAAAACATTTTTTTTTTTTAAACAATGAGTACATTAGAAAATCAATATCAATATACTGATAGAATAAATCAGAAATCCAATGAACACTGAGCTTATGGAGTCCCAGGTGTCCATAGGAAATGATCATACATTTGAATGTGGTATGGTTAAATGGTCAAAAGGTGTAAATGGTCAGCAGCTTTGACAGTAGTGCCAATGTCCTTTTTACATAAAACATTTTTTTTTTTTTAAACAATGAGTACATTAGAAAATCAATATCAATATACTGATAGAATAAATCAGAAATCCAATGAACACTGAGCTTATGGAGTCCCAGGTGTCCATAGGAAATGATCATACATCCTTTAACAAGCACTTGTGTCATGTAAAGTTAAATGAACCTGCAACACTGTTGATTTTTTTTTTCCACTGAGAGAACATGTTAAGTCATGTTCACATTGCTGCCCTTTACTCCCAGGGCGCTGTAAAAAAACAAAAAACAAAAAAAAACCTTCAAGCTCCAAATGGTGAAAAAATAGGGAGAATAAACACACAAGGATAAACAAACAGAATCTGTCAGAATGTCTATTACAAAACAACCTACCCAAATGATCTAGCTTACACTACAGTACTGTTCATTTCTCAATTCTGAATGGTCAGACGAATTGTTAATTTTCTATAGTAAAAAACTACACGATACATAGAAAAGTACTGGGACGCCTGACTTTTCCAGCTTTATGTGGTTCTTCCCCAAACATTTACCACAAAGATGGAGGCACACAATTGTATGTGACGTCTTTAGATGCAGTAGAATAAAATATTTCCTTCACTTGAACTAGGAGACTCAATCTCAGCTTTATGGATATATGGTTAACATGGGTTGAAGTGAAAGATCTTAAATGGCCTTCTATAGAGTGCTATACAGTGCCCCCTAAGCACAGAGCATTAAGGACCTTGCTCCAGTGCACAAGTGTAGCAGCTTGAACCAAGAGCCTTAACTACTGAGCAACCACATCACTGGTTTTTGCATATCCCAGCTCGTCAGGAAGCTGGGGTCAGAGCACAGGGTCAGAAATGATAAAGCACCCCTGGAGCAGAGAGGGTTAAGGGCCTTGCTCAAGGGCCGAACAGTGGCAGCTTGCATCGTTATTGACCTTATGATTAGTAACCCAGAACCTTAGCCAGTGAACCATCACTGAACTGAATACAGGACAAAAAGTAATCTTATTGCAGAATGGGATGTTCAGAAAGTAATCTCATGGTCAGGTGTACACAAACATATAGTGTATGTTTGTCTATATAGTGTATGATCTAAGTACAAAACAAATTTGATGCACCAGGTTGTTATTAATTTTAAGCAATTCTAGTTTTATTAAGGTTCCGTTGAATAAAGAAGTTGTTAATTTCCATTAGTTGATAGAGGCCAAAAAGTTGGATAGTAAAAGAAATAAAAAAAAAGGGGAAGGAATATTTTGCATCTCCCCTAAATGCACAGACACAGCGAGATGCACAAACATTTGTGAGGCAACATTTAACAAAAAACAGCTACAATAAAATGTCAGAATTTGTGTGAAGTAAATAAATTTAGCCAAGATTACGTAACATTAAAAGTCATACAGGCACCCATCGCTGTCTTCCTCTCGCTTTTGCTCAAAAATCTAATCTTCGCCGAGCCATCACTGTGATTGGACCCATCGCTTGATCCTACCTCAACCAGGCTCACCGTCTGTGCCTGTGGAGCCATGTTCACCTTATTGGCCAAACGTTTCTGCGCCACGCATCCAAACACCTTTCGGAAACCTTTGCGGAAATGCTTGGAAACTAGTGCGTAGACGATAGGGTTGAGGCAGGAGTTGGTGTAAGCCACTAGATGTGAAAGAATGCGTAGCACATAGGTGGCGTGGTTGAGAGGAAAATGGCCGAACCACATGCACATGATGATGAGGTGGTGTGGGAGCCAACAGAGGCAAAATAGAACAGCCACAATCACTATCATCTTCGTCACCCTGCGTTTGGCGAGGCGACTATCACACACCTCCTGCACTGGGTCTACGCTTGTCCACAGGTAGCGGATCGTCCTAGCATATGTCAGACCCAGGACCAAAACGGGAATCAGATATCCAAATACAAACGTGCAAATGTCCATGGCTTTGCGGTTTTGGATGCCCCAGGCAGGGACACACACAGTGGTGCCATTTAGATCCATCTGCTGATAGTAGCTAAAATAGGGACTGGAGAACACCAGCGAGAGAGTCCATACCACTCCGATGGAAGCGAGAGTGTTATGTGGCGTTCGAAGTTCTCTGGCGTGAAGCGGGTAACAAATGGCTAAATATCTGGAAGAAAAAGATCGAAATATTTTTAATAAAGCAAAACTATTGGTCACAGCTGTGACTGGTTACAATCGTTCATCACACTGTAATTAAACAGAAATATCTAGTGGTACTAAATAATGAAGATCTATTTTTTTTGTTTTTTAAATGAATATTTGACGATTATTTTATTGCAATTGTATTTGCAACATTTAGAATATTTCACCTTGTACACACGCCTCACATGTGTGCATCCATCAATAGATTATCTTTGTTTATTAATAATAAAAAACTGAATTAATTTAAAAGTATAATCCTTAAATTTATGTACACACTCAAACTTTGCAAAAGTAACAACATTATAGACATTAGAATTACTGCATGCTGAATAGCAACTGTAAACTTAATGTTTATAATAATTAATATAATAATTATTACCTAATACAGATTACAGCAGCCTAATTATTTTTTGAATATAATGTTCCTGTTCACCAAATATACTATATATATATATATACGTAATGGGACATCTGACTATTCAAGCCATATGTGGTTCTTTCTCAAACCGTTAACACAATGCTGGAGGCTCACAATTATATAGAATGTCAGTAACAATAAATTTCCTTCACTTGAACTAGAAGATATAAACCTGTGTTGGCATGACAATGCCCCCTTTGCACAAAGTCAGCTTTATGAACATATGCTTTGCATGAGTTGGAGTGGAATATCTTCTGGTATAAAGCACTGACCTCAACCCTATTGAACAACTTTGGGATGAATGTAAATGCTGACTGCACCCCTGAGCTCCTCATCTAACCTACATCAGTACCTGAATTTGCTAATGCCCTTCCGGCTAAATGGGCGTAAATCTCCACAACCACACTTCAAAGTCTAGTGGAACATTTCCCCAGAAATGTGGAGGTTATTATAACAGCAAATTGGGAGTAAAGGTGGAAATTGATTTTCAAAATGTTATTTTTTACATAGAAGGTTGGAGATTAGTGTACATAATCTTTGAATGTTATGGTTTTATGTATGTAAAAAACATGTTTTTTGAGATCTTAAGGCAAATACAACCTTAGATGAATAACAACACATGACATATTTTACAGTGTGCTATGTTTTTTTTTGTTTGTTTGTTTGTTTTTGTTTTTTGTTTTTACAAAAATAATGCCAAAATGAAAAAGTTATAAGAGAAAAACTAAGTATACCTTTACATCTTATATAAGATTTTTAAAGATTAAGTAGCAGCCAGATGCTTTCAATCAAATGCCCACTTCTGTGAACCCACATTATAGTAGTTTGCTGGTCTAAAACATTTACACCAGAATGTTACAGATAAATTCAGGTTTCCTCCACCAAGGAGGAATAACACCAAAATGATCTTAGAGATGCCCAACAATCTGGAAAGGGTTATAAGGCCATTTCCAAATCATTTAAAGCTCATCATTCTACAGTGTGGAACATTATTCACATGTGGAAAACATTCAGGACAGCTGCCAATCTTTCTAGCAGTAGACATTCTCAACAAATTCAATCCAAGGCCATGCAATGCAAAAACCCCTTACCATCTCTGACTCTACAGGTCTCAGTTAGCATGTTAAATGTGAAATTTGTTGACCATACAAATAGAAAAAGTTTGAACAAGTTTGGTTTGTTTAGTAGGGGGGCCAGGAGAAAGCTTCTTCTTTCTAAAAAGAACATGGCAGAACGGCTTAGATTTGCAAAGTTGCAACTAAACAAACCACAAGATTTCTGGAACAATGTCCTTTGGACAGATGAGATCAAAGTGGAGATGTTTGGCTATTATACACAGCACCATTTTTTGGCAAAAAACTAAATTTCCAGCAGAAACACCTACAACCGAGCAGTTGAGGGTTAAGGGCCTTGCTCAAGGATCCAGCAGTGGCAGGTTGATGATTCTGGGATTTGACCTCATGATATCTCCCCCTATCTCATACTAAAATACCACCTCCACATAATAGGGAAACCTCAACTGTCAATGGGGTGAAGGGTACTGATTTGGTTTTGTTTTGTAGACATAGAAGCTGAAAACTTGCAGTCATTGAGTTACAGGACAAGAACGCATCAGTACACCAAAGTATATGTCATGCTACAAGGCAATGATTTCAGGAACACCAGCAAATCTTCAACAGAATCCATCTCCACCTTCTGTCTTTTACTCAGTGCCACAGTCTCTAAACCATACAACATCGCAGGTCTCACCACAGTCCTATAAACTTTCACTCTTGCAGATACTTTTCTATCACAAAACCATAGAATTCAATGAGGGTGTATTTAAATTTTCACACGACTGTATAGTCAGGGATGGGCAGTATTTATCATAAAAATGGCTTAACATTTTTTATCAAAATACTGTGTAAGAACTACATGATGACCATAAAAATGTGGCCTCTTATTTGTGCTTACCCAGTAGTTTGCCAAAACTTGTTGAGATCAGAACAGAAAATGTATCCATATGGAAGAAGGTGGTGAAGGTAAAAAACATGCATGCTGCCAGCTTTTAAATACTGTAGGTGTCCAATGATTGATAAATAAATATTTGATTGCAGAATAATGTACCCTATTTGAAAAAGCTGTTTAGTAGGATCATGATTTTGCATATCATTGCATGAATGACTGCCTAATATATTATTATATTTATGGCTAACAATCTATTTATTATTTAGTTAGAAACTTGTTGCTATGAATACAGGTGTAATCAGTTGTATTCTTATGAATTATTTGTTTGTCATTGAGTCAGTGTGTCTGATGCTAAGTAGCCCTTCTTTACCAAACACCAAGTACAGTAACTAAATTAAAATACAATTATGAGTAATTCATGAACTTAAACATTAAACTGTTGGTTACTTCAAAACTTCTTCTGGGAGATCACAGGGATTATGTATGTGAATTTTTAATGTGTTAACTGGTTGCATATGTCAGATTAATTGCATGCCTCGGCCCAAAGAAAAGCTGTTGTTAAACATTAATTCCTAAATCAACTAAGTCGGTGTAATGGTGAAGAGATCAAATAGGCCAATTGATGAAAGGTTTGTAAAGAAATTACATGCTCCCTTGTAATAAAGTAAAAATACAGCAGTTTATTTTGATACATGGTGTGGCAACTGTATTTTGAAGTTCCTATCAAAGGCTACATGAATGCTGCGTTTTATAACGCTATGGTAACATTCTTTGTTTGACCGGTTGAGTGTGTCAAACATGCCAAGGATTTGGCTTAAATAACCTCCGCGGGTGACATCGTCACAATGCGTGCACCTGTGAGGCATAAGTAGACGTGAGAAGGACACCCCTTCAGGTTTTTTTGTCACTACCCATCAGAGTGCTCCTGTCCTGACTCTATTTTTTTCAAAAAAGGCTACACTTCCTCCTTAAGATCATGGGGCTCACACGTTGAGCTGGCTGAGAGGTGAGATGCGGACACACCCTTCTCTCTCACTCTTTTGCCAGGCCTTGATGTTCCCATGTCCACTGTTGAGGCATGCTTTGGTGCTTCCTCAGAGAGAGGCAATGACATGGTTTCCCTTGCCTCCGACAATACTGAAATTGAGAGCACCGCCTCCAAGTGCTCCTCACGTGGTGATAAAGTATTTTAGGAGTTACTTGAGGTGATGAATCGTGCTGTGGCTAGACTTAATTTAGACTGGCCACAGAAGCAAGAGAATCCCAGACACTCTAAACTAGATGACAGATTTCTGTTGGGTGGCCAGTGGGAGGAACCCCAACGTTGGTCCCTCCAATTATTCCCTGATCTCCAAAGTGAGTTATCAGGATGATAGAGTAAACCTTATTCCTCTCAAGTCTTTGTGCCCACAATATTGATTTATTTGACCATTGTGGGTGTAAATGTGCAGGAGTATATGATGATGCACCAGGTGGAAGAGAAACTTGCAGGCTATCTATCTTCTGATGACACGCCATTGCTTAAAAAGCCAACCCTCCCCACCAGGCCGCGTAAAACAAAATCTACATTGGTGGGGAAGGCAATCCAGGCAGTTGGTCAGGCAAATGCTGCACTACACACCATGGTGGTTTTGCAGGTGTACCAGGCTGACCTGCACAAAGGCCTTAGCATGGGTGGAGGCATCAGTGAGGAGGCTACCTCTTTGGAGGACCACAAGAAATTCTAACAGAGAGCCAGGTCTTCTTCCTGACATCTTTAGGGGACTGCTATACAATCTTCGCCGCCACTGGTGTTCTGGCAGGCAGCGGTCTCCAACAAAAAAGTTACATGTTTGGTTGCTTTCTGCCATGTGTCAGGTCCCCAAACACCTAGCGCCCCCAATCAAAGCGTAGTGTCAAAACTTGTGCCACTTTCAGAGAAACTGGCAGCATGGAAACCCAAACATCGCTCAATGGGTCTTAAGGACCGCAAAAAAAGGGCTGCATGTTACAGCTTTCACATCCTCCTTCGCACTTCAACGGCATGGTACCCACTACCATGAAGTCAAAACAAGCACAGTTGTTGAGACAAGAGTAGCAAGTGAAAAAATGGGCCACATAACAGGTTACCTGCCAGACAGAGAGACAGGTTACTTCAGCTGGTATTTTCTAGGTACCAAGGAAAATGAGGAATTGTGTCCAATTTTAGGCAGGTTGAGCTGCTACCTTAGAAAATACAAGTTCAGAAAGTTGACAGTCAGTATAACTGTATCTCAGATCCAATCCAGGTATTGGATACCAAGGGCTCTGGAGAGGCCATCCTTTTGACTGGCACATCAATTGCCTTAAACTTATGGCTGTATTCCTGGCCCTGAAATAACCCCTTTAGCACTTAAGTGTCTACCAAGCTACCAAGTCCTAGTGTGTGTGGACAACACTGCAGTAGCCTCTTACATTAATCACCAAGTCAGACTGTGTTCGCACTGCCTGGACAAATAATTGCAGCAGTTTCTGCCTCAGGCCTAGGAAAAGTTCCTTTCCTCAGAGCAGTTTACATTCTGGTGTGTATAAATATGGGAGCAGACCTGCTGTCCAGACAAGCTGTGACAGGCAAGTAATTGAAACTCCACCTGAAAATGGGCAGTCAGTTGTTCAAAAGATCTAAAGAAGCAGAGATGCGCCTCTTTGCTTAACGGGACACAGCAAAATGCAGTCTCTGCTTCTTTCTAAATCTTCCAGCTGTCCTGAGTCTGAACACAATGACCCATATGTGGCACAGACAGCATCCTCACACATTTTAACCAATAGTTCTGCTCCCAGGAGCCCTGGCAAAAGTCCATCAACAAAGGTATTGCTCTTTACTGAAAGCACCTTGTTGACTGACTAGTGTGTGGGTCTCTGATCTAATATCCCTCTTGAGGAGAGATATCCCATCTCAGGCACAAGGGACAGAGTTGTGTCATTTCGATGCCATTAGATGGCAGACTTTTGAAGGTTGGTGTATGAAATACCATGCAGACCCAGGCTACTGGCAAGTTGTTTCAGTGCTGGAGTTCCTGCAAGAAAAAGTTTCCACAGGCACAGGTCCTGCTATTCTTAGGGTTTATGTGGCCACCATATCATCTTATCAGATTAACAGGGTCTCTGTAGGCAAGCATGCTTGTAAGCCTGTTCCCTGAAAAAGTGGGAATGAGATGCTGTGCTTCATTGCTGCACTGTGGGCATGTCTGGATCCCTCTTTAGACAAATGCATAATCTAAAGGTGTGTCTGTGTTGCATCTATTTGTCAGGTGTTTGACGGACATGCTTCACAACACCTATAGGATTATGAAACGCAGCCTTTTGATCCAAGGAACAGGGTTATTCTCAAGTAACTCGAGACGTTTATTTTGATACCCTTAAGGTTAAGGTATTTGGTATTTATTTTTTTATACATTTTCATGTATCTTTGCCCAACCCTGCGCCCAATAGCAAAACATGCAAAACTTTGAATACCCAAATAACATGAAAAAATAGTTTTTCATTATACAGTAGCAACAAGACATTTAATGTGTTATATTTTACAATAGTTTCTTTATTAGCACAGGCAACAAAAAATGGACGCTGTATAAATTATTCTAAAAAAAAATACTGCTGTTTTTCTTTACATTTTAAATGGTTGGATTCAAAGGTGAAATTAATTACATTTACTCGCATTGCTGTAATTGCAATTGCATCAGTGCATGACATTACTAATGTTGGTTACCACCAGGGCTGGAATTTAACAGGGACTTGGGGAAAATTTTCACTACACAATTAAATGAGCTCTAATGAATGAAAAGTGGCATATTTTAGAGTAGATATGTTGATGTTATATTAGATTTGAGCAACACTGTATAAACAGTCACATACATTTTTTTGCTTAGAATTCAGAATTGTTTATTAAGTTATATTGCTTTACTTTGTAAAGGTGTTCCTTTACAACTAGTTTAAGATTTACATTCGCTTGGTGGAATTTCATCTCAAAAGTCATATCACATTTTACCTCATCTGTTTGCAATATGCAAAAAGTTGAGGACGTACCTGTCCAGAGAGACAGCAGTAAGAGTGAAGACGCTGGCGTACATGGTCAGGTAGATAAGAAAGTGCACCATTTTACACACGAATGCTCCAAACACCCACTCGTCCATGGCATAGATGGTGGCTTGAAGTGGAACGCAAAAGAGTATGAAGCAGAGATCGGCGAGACCCAGGTTCAGGATGAACATGTTCGTGGTCTTGGAGTTCATCTGGCCATTGCGAAATAGGACAGCGAGGACCAGACAATTTCCCACTGTGCCAAGCACGAAGATCAGAGCAAATACTGAAGCGATGATCGCTGACTCAACTCTTCTGTTTGAGGAGAAGTGCATCTGCTGTGAGGTGTTCATTGTTCCTACCAATCCACAAAGCCTGCAGGTGTCACAGCAGCTCATACACACACCAGGTAATTGACATTGTCCTTTCTGTGCTGAGGAGTCCAAGAAGTGAAGCTAAACCAAGATGACACACACACACACACACACCATCATCATGCTGTAAGTCTCCTCCCATTCACAATATTCATGTCAGCTTTACAGGCATGAAAATATATATACAGTCAACCTGATGTGTGTAAGTATCCTCTATATTTTATATACAAAAAGCTTTTTTTGTTTTTTTAACTTTTTAAAATGTCTTTTGTTTTTTTGTCATCTGTCAATAACCACCAACCAACTCTTTTCTCTCATGTAACACCAACCAGGAGGTGAGGGAGAAACTCCCTGGGTTTATACGAGAAAGGAAACTTGAGAAGAATCTGGGAGAAACACTGGATATTCATTCATTATAGTTTCATTGTTATTGCTGGAGATTATTAGTCAAATACATAGAAATATTTAATTATTAAATACGTATTGAAGAGGCAAAATGAAAACCTTCAACGCAATACACCTTTATTCATGACGTCCTTTCTTTACTCCAATGTAAAAAAAAAAAAGAACTCTATTGAAAAAGAATTAATAATCACTAAAGATTTGTTTGACTGATTTGCTGGTATTGTGTTCAATAGACATTAAAAGTCTGTCTGGATCATAGACAGAAGTGTACTCGTATTCACATGATATTTTTTCATTGCATCGTATTGCAATGAATTGCATTTTGTTGAATCAAATCGAAATACGTTTGAACTGCATTGTAATTGGGGTAAATTGTATTGCACCGCATTAGTAGCTGCTTCATATGTTATCTTTAATAAACTAATTATTTTGAAATTAGTAGACAGGACACAATCATAATTCCTAACAGGTAGTGACGACGAAATTCCCTTTGCACAGCACTCAAACTATCACCATTATTATAAAGATTTATAGGAAATGCTCATTGTGCACCACTTCACTGCGCCATTATAACTAATGGCTAACGGTTCTAACGAGCTTGCACTGGTTTCAAACAACTGCCAACTTCTACCTCCTTTTGTATGTTGGTCACATACAAAAGCATTCATTTATGTCTTAAAAAATTATAAACAGTATGAACAAAAAAATTATATTAATCCTACAATTATTTTTGTCTTGTGTCTTATTTAAGATCATAGAATATAAGGCTGACCTCTAGTGGACAAGAGTTAACATTACTGATTCAAATCAATATTATCTACTTTTTTCTTTTTCTTCTTTCTGCTGCTCCCATTAGGGGTTGCCACAGCAAATAATCCGTCTCCATACTACTCCGTCTTGTACTCTGTTTAAATCAACTACCTGCATGTCTTCCATTACCACATCCATAAACCTCCTGCTTGGTCTTCCTCTTTTCCTCCTTTCAGGTGGCTCCATTCTTAGCATTCTTCTAACAATATATACCCCATGGCCCTCCTCTGCACATCCATCTTAATTGGGCCTCTCTCACTTTGTCCCCAAAACGTCCTACATGTGCTGTCCCATCATCTTCAGCTCTGCTACCTCCAACTCCACCTCCTGTCTTTTAGTCAATGCCACTGTAAAAAATACAACATCTCAGGTCTCACCACAGTCCTATAAACTTTCTCTTTCACTCTCGCCTTTTTTCACAAATCACTCCCGCTATCACTCTTCTCCACCAACTCCACCCTGCCTGCACTCTTTTCTTCACTTCTCTAACACACTCTCCTTTACTTTGCACTGTTGACCCCAGATACCTGAACTCCTCTACCTTCTCCATCTCTTCTCTCTGCAACCGCACCACTCGTCCGTCAACCTGTCCATCACCACTGCAAACAGGAAAGGGCTCAAAGCAGATCCTTGATGAAGTTCAACCTCCCCCTTGAACAAGTCAGTTGTTCCTACTGCACACTTATTCTATAAACATTTTTTATAGTTGCTTTGGAGCGTTTCTCAGACCAGAAATGAAATTCTCAAAAATATTTGTTCAACCTCCACATCATGGCGTCACTTGTGCACATCATAAGAACTTTTAATGTTGCTTTGATCAAATTGGGAACGCTTTTGTACATTCACATAAATAATTGTGTAAATGTGAATGATTGTGTACGAGTGTCTGCTGTTTCCTATATAATCAGTTTATGTTCATGTTGATCAAAATATAATATACTGGTTTTCCCCTGAATAGTTTTAACCCCCAAAACATCTCAGCATCAGATCATTTGAAAGGTCATTGAATGTAAAATGGTTAAACCAGTTGTCAGAATCTTTCATCTAAAATTTATATTCAACTTTTTTTTTTTTTGTAAATGTGTAGAATTGATAAATTGTGCAGATGAATCTTGAATGAATGTCACTAATGAAGGAGAGTTTACAGCATCAGATCTACCAATTATCAACATTTTCTCTAAAAGTGAATCTCGTGAATTTTTAATTGGAGAGTGAATACAGACAGAGAAAAACACATAATTATTCAGTCAGAAAATGGATAAACAACTAAGAACAAACAAACATTTGCACTACAGTAAAAGTGTGAATCCTGTCCGGTCTCTTACAAACAATATAAATCAAATATGCAAAAAAATTAATGAATTTGTGCTGCTGAAACTCATAGATGCCAAACAGGAGAAATTCACATTTCAATCATTGTAACCCAAAGCGTATTTTACCTCAGGAAATACTGAAACTGTGCAGCCTCATACTGACAACATGACTAAACATTTTGATGATTTTGTTTGTGAACAATGAAAGAAGGACTTTTCATTCAGATAGGAATGAGATGTTCATTGACACAAATTCTTACTTTTGAGAGATGAACTGAGGATTTTGAGAAAAGTTTAGGCTTTTGAAAGAAATCCAGTGTTGTGCTGTTTGTACACATTGTTTTGAGAAATGCACTTAATGGTTTGCGAATATTAAAGATGAATCGAGAAACGTTCCAAAAGAACTGAGAAAACTGTTTTATCGGAAATCGTTTAGAATATGGCTAAGAACCTCTTGAATCCGTACCTCCAAGTCCTCCAGTGTGGAAGGCTTTGTCCTCCACACCTCCTCCTTTGCTTAGCCCCCACAGGAAAAAAAATCACAAGAAGTGAGACCTCTTGAAGGCATTTCATGATTTTAATGAAGGCATATCAAGGCATGTCCATATCATGTTATTTGTTTAATTTAAGTTGTTTAGTATCAAAATTGTATTGTGTTTAGAGCCCAACCAGGGACAGGAGTTGAAAATTAGCATTTGCTATAACCTTTTTTATGTAGCATTTCAGTGACAAGCTTGCTCTGACACTATGTATGTTGCATTGTCCCTGTCAAATAAATCAAATGAAATGAAATGAATTTCTGCGTTTTGTCCGAGCCAACGTTCTGGTCTAATCACGCCCGCACAGTAAGAGCCAAATGTTCACCATCCTGCATGAAAATAAAGTCGCCAAGATCTATAGCCATTAAATATTAACTAGTTCATTTTCAACCACACTGTATTATACTATATTATTCTATTTAATAATATATTCTTTAGAAACTGTACTAACTGGTAAAAGTATTTCTGGAAAAGCTCCAGAAAGATTTTAATGTTCTTACAGCCAATGGTAAAAACTTTATTAAATTATATCAAATAATGCTGCAAAAATATTGTGTAAATACGAATAGATAGATAGATAGATAGATAGATAGATAGATAGATAGATAGATAGATAGATAGATAGATAGATAGATAGAGTTTGACTCCTAGTAACCTTTGACCTTGTGTAAGCCTTCTTCCCAGTCAAACTACATGAGTCATAGATTTTTACTACAATTTTTACACCCAAGTATGCATCTACACACACACACACACACACACACACACACACACACACACACACACACACACAGAGAGAGCTTTCTTTTTATATCTCAAACTATCCGGAAAGATGAAGCAGCTGAGTCTATTTGCGTCTCCGTATCTGTGCAGGCTGATATAGACAGGATCTGGGCAGAGTGATAGAAGTTTTTTAAGTACAGTCTGTACAGGAAATGTACAAAATGAATAATTTGTTATTTAAAAAAACTAATATGAATATGTCAACAATTAACAGGACAGGACAGGAGAGGACAGGAAAGGACAGGACAGGAGAAGACAGGTAGTGGATAAAAATGGCCAAACCAATGACACAAATACTATGAATATCTGTATCTTTATACTACTTAAGTCCCAGTTTTAAACGCATAAAATAAAATAAAAATCCCACACAGACAATAAAAACAATTACATCCCAATCAGTAATTATGCTGACAAGGCAAACTCTTATAAATACAGTTAAGTGCAAAAGTTTGCGCACCCTTCCCATTACCTCTAATGTTTTTCTGGGTAGGGAAAAAACACAGTTTCAAATATTAAAAATGAAAATGTGTGTCCTAAAACAAACAAAAAAACAAACAAACAAACAAGTCTAAATGTCTAGAAGTTTTATGGTCTTTGCAATGACTTATACAATAAAAAAGACAGCATTGTATGAAAGAAACCGACACAATCAACTATTTCTAAACTTGTATTTTGTACAAATATTTTACGTTTCGGCAAACATGGCAGCGTTGAGTAACATAGCAGCATGCCAGGATGTATGCATCCCCGCCAGATTTCAGTAGTCTCGGTGTTAGATTTTGTGGCGTTTGAAGCACAATTTTATCTCTTGTCACTCTCCATCACCGGATATTGAAACAGAGAGCACTGATCTGATAGACTCATCAGTTCCAGGTGTGCTTCGTACTACAGTAAAATTTTAATTATATTTATTAATTGTATTAATTGTACTATACTGTATGGTAGCTTATGTACTTTAATTTGATAAATTATAAACAAATTACAGTACACTGGCCATGTCTTGACTTATTTTGAAAGTACAATCGGAATGAATCTCCATCATAACTACTTGCATGAATCACAATTCACTGCATTTCATAATAACTAGCTGCCTTTTTCTATCCTTTAAAATGAATTGGTGAGTTTGACAGGATGAAAAAGAAGTAAAAATGACAGACAGAATACACAGAGCACCAAGAAGCTGAAGAATATGAATTTTCTACCTAAACCCTGTGAACCTGCAGTTTTCTAACTGCACCAGCAGGCGGCAGCACTGACCTGTCAAACACAGGGCTCGAAGGTCAATCAGTGCACTGTAAGTGAGTGTAAGATCAAAGTGTGCTGCTCGGCCAAACTTAGCCGTACTGATGACATAAACATCCCGAATTATTCATAATTCCGGGTAAATATTGGGCTTTGCTTTGTGTCCTGTTCCTCACTGGGTGGTATGATGTAACCTATAAAGACCAAACCAGGTGTATTAAACTGTAATGTGCAGAAGCGGATAGAATGGAATTACAATCATAGCGTGGGAAAGATTACTTTCAGGAGCTGCTTTTTGGTTAAAAGCTGAAATATCGATGTGTGAGAGCGCGAGGGAGAGAGGCCAAAGACGTCTCCATCCATAATGATTTCCCAGACTGCTGGTGGCTCGCGAAGAGCTGTGCGTGATATGGCCTCTGAAGTCAAACAAAGGACACATCATTCACAGACGGGAGAAATGAAGACGCAAAGGAAAACGGTTCCATCGGTTTTCTTAGCATCTCGTATCACTCAGTCCTTTTTCTGAACACACACACACACACACACACACACACACACACACACACACACACACACACACACTCCTTGCTCCGAGCTGAGATGCTTCTGCTTTCCAGTAGGCTCTCAGCCAAAACAACTGCGGTAATATCTGAACTCGGACCGCCAATTTCCTTCTGATTTTCTATTCTGTGCACCAAAAATGGTTCAGATATTGTGGCAGGATATGGATACCCATGTCAACAGAGTCTGATTGGTCAATGAGCTTCCCTGTTCAGTGCCTCAAACTCAGATGCATTACTATTTATTTTCTTTCGTTTGTTCATCTCCAGTAACTATTTTATTCAGCTTAGGGTCCTAGTGGGGAAGGTGGTAAATCAGTGGTTTAGGCTCTGGGTTACTGATCAGAAGGTCAGTGGTTCAAGCCCTGGTATTGCCAAGTTGCCATTCTTGGGGCCCTTAACCCAACCCTCTGTGCTCCACTGTATCATGGTTGACCTTGCACTCTGACCCAAGTTTCTAACATTGCTAGGATCTCTTTCAGTGGATCAGCAGCCTATACCAGGAACAGTGGAAATGGGAATACCACGAATTCCCAGGGCAAATATGCTTCTCCATGTTAAGGGCAATTCTAGCATATACACACTATATTGCCAAATGTATTGGGACACCTGACCGTTCCTGCTATATATGGTTATTTTTCAAACTCAAAAACTAGAGGCACTCAGTTGTACAGGACGTCTTTAGATGAGCTATAATAAATCGCAGCATATGAGACTGTGAGCTACAGAGTGCCTATGTTGACCCCCTTCCTGCTTAAAGCACCTTCAGTGAGCATGTGAGAATCACCATGTGTACAAGCACCATTTGTCTGCAGAAGAAATGGCACCATGATGCAATACGGGGAGAAGGCGAGCTAGCAGAAGCAGTGTGACGCTCTGGACAATGTTCTGCAAAAAAATCTTCATGTAGATGTTAGTTTGACATGTACCAGCTAAAGATTGATGAATAATGAATAATCCCTTCATGGCAACAGTAAAGTGGCACTGGTCTATTTCAGCAGGATAATGCACTGTGCCACGCTGTATAATCAACCATCCCTTGGACCTTCTGAATAAGTCCGATCAGTAACGGCTTCACTTTACAGCTTTAAAGGCCGGATACCACAGTTCCGGTTCATGGAAATTGATTTCGAACATGCCGTAAAAGAGTTTCCTGGTTCTAAAAGTTGTTAATTTACCAACCTAAGTTCACTGTGAAGTCTGTGTGCAGTCTCGAGAGCTGCATGGACACGTATGTTAACCTGCCCAGGCCAACATACACACAGACATGTGTACACACACGAATGGAAGGAAATAATCGAATAGTCTGTGAGTGAGCTGCTGATAGAAGTGGAGAAGATATAATACCAACAACCAGTAATATTCATGGTATGTTGTTATATTTTAAATAGTGTCTCTAGGAAGCACAAGAACACCCCCCCCC
>MU551594.1:42564-54459 GCA_024362625.1 Silurus asotus | reverse complement strand
AAATAAAAATAAAAAACATGTGTAACATTTTAGGCTCTTGACAGATGCCCTTATCCAGAGCGGACTACATTTATCTTATTCATACAACTGAGTATTGCTCAGGGGCCCAATTGTGGCAGCATGGCATGGCTGGGATTTGAACTCACAACCTTCAGATCCAAGGGCAATGCTTTAACCACTCGATACGTTGTGCTGTGTGTGATTTTATTCTGCTGCCATCTGATCAAACACCTTTACCCTAGAGCTGAAACTGGCTGAAAAGCAGCCATTAAAGCATAAAAAACAGAAAATATTTGTCATAAAGGGGGAAAACAGAAAGATATTAGAAGGAGGGAGTTTGTAGGGAGACTGTCACCAACAGTAAAAACCTTTACTGAGAAAGTGAAGAAACACAGACACAAAGACGTAACCGAAGAATGGAGAACGGAATGAAACTGCAAGAGAAATTATATAACTATAAAAAAATGTAATAAAATCTTAACAAAAGAACACAATTATAATAAATTTGGAATATTTTTATGAAGAATTCTTAAGCATTCTGTTGATTGCGGCAAAAACATTGATCAAATCTAACTCTTTTGGTTTCTTCATTACAAAGTAAGGAAATACAACCTTTAGCACTGGGCTATGAAAACATAATGCATAAGCTATAAAAGCTATCTGAATCTATAGGTTGGAAAGATTGCACACTTGGGAAGTGTTACAGAAGCCTGGTGGTTAAATCTTTGGACTTCTAATTGGAAGGTTATAAGTTCAAGAATTTTTAGTTGTCTAAATGTTCATTACAGCACATTGATATTCATTCTTTACATATTCCAGCAATGTTAGTAAGCTGGGGGCAGAGCACAGGGTCAACCATGATACAACAACTCCCACTCCTGAAGTACAGATTAGGTTAAGAGCCTTGTTTAAAGGCCTAAGAGTGTCATCTTGGCAATACTGGGGCATGAACACATGACCTTCCAATCAGTAAGCCAGAGCCTTAACCACTAAGCTACCACTTCCTCAGACCTGCCATGCTGCCACTGCTGGGCCTCAAGTGCTCAGCTGTATAAAAAAAATGAAATGAATAAGGGTCTATTATATGCCATATGCCTAATATGGGCAATATAACTAATGGCATAAATGTAATGTACACTTGTGTGAGATTGTCTTGTATTTAACCAGTACTCCATCACACCGATTTTATCTATAATTATCACCACAGAAAAGCACAGAAAGATAATAGTAATTTCTAGAGCTGTTCACCATATAAAGTAAAAAGTTCAACAGCCGTCATCTCTCAGTCCCGGCGAGTTGTTCGGCGTTTGCTTAGGACCCGTGAGTAATGGCCTGTGCCGTTTTTTTGAGTGCAGCGCAGGAAGCTGTATAATATTTCATCTCCGGGTTTCAGCCAACCGCGAGTGGCAGTGAAGCCCCAATGGCTACAACCCACAAATCATGGCTGATCATTAAGACAAGTGTCAGCACTGACCGGATTCAGTGACCTCAATTCATCCGCTTTACCCCTTTCCTTCCAGGCATTCACAGAGCTACAAGGCTAATCTCGACAGAGCACTAGCATGTTTCATAAGGCTTTTCTTCAGCTTGTGAGAGGCCTCTCTTGCCATATCGTTGTTAGTCCCACGTGTTATGAATAGCGTGTGTTTTTAATACGTGCATGTGTCCAGTGAATAACGTCATTGTGCTGGAAGAAGGACTACAGGAGTGTTTCATTATAAACCTGTGCCATTAAAAACCTGTTGGCATGATCTGGATTTTGGCTCCGGCAAGCACGCATTCTGATCTTTTTTTGGCTTTAGCGAAGGAAAACTGGAGTTCGGCAGTCAAAAGGATGCAATTCATAACAGATAGCATTCTTCATTATATATCTTAATTGGAATATGTTAATTAGCTAATCCTTAACGAAGGATGCTCATGTTGACACGTTTATATTGTACAGTTGGTCAACAATAACAGAGTTATGGAGCAAAACTGTGGGCTATATGAAAACCCAAACCTGAGCAAATGTAGACCTATATTTTATTGGGATTTGTAATCATTTCCTGTCTTTCTTCAGCTTGCAAAGGTCATCAAGGTCAGGTGGCAGTGCATGCAGGTGCTTCTGAGGGTCTCGGGGTAAGGAAGAGGGGAACACATGTCCTGAAAGGAGCCACAATCACGCAAGCTGCGTGTGGTTTTTCGCTGGCTGCCAAGAACTCTCACTCTGTGTGCATCTCAGACTTTTCTCCCAGGGTTATCTGATCCCCCCTTCATCTCTCCATTCCTCTTCCAGCCGCCCGCCCCCGACTCCCGACCGCACACAAATGGTTTGAATAAGAGGCCGGCATGACTGGGCCATGGCTTCAGATGAAATCCCAAAGAGCAATAGTTTACTTAGCCTAAATACCCCCGATTAGACGAATTCAAACATTGTTGTTATGCGGTGGAAACTCAAGGACCTATTGGCCGAGTCTTTTAACCCTGTTCCGGAAAGGACCTACTGCAGCGTTTCGTCATTTGTGAACCACAATTTCTGGTGGATGCGAAAAGAATGAAAGAAAGCATTAAAAAAAAAAGCAGAGAGACAATGGAAGCATCAACAAAACACCCAAACAAAACTGAAATCCAATCTGAAACAGTAAAAACATGAATCATCAACAAGGCACACGCTACTCGAGCTTCTGTAAGTACAGGAAAACACGTCTGACCGCAAGTGCTCTGTCCTGCCTCACGAATCACAATGCATCACGTAATATTTTCCTTTCTCATTAACTCGACCTGCCGAAGTGTGCAGATCTGTCTAACACTATCCGAACACTGGGAAAAAGCGAAAGTCCAGAACATGTTTTTGTAAATTTGTACATAAAAATGTGTCTATGTTTCCGATTAGCTCTGGTATTTCACTCACTAATGTTCCACAACACAAACTGAATGAGAGCACATTAACCTTTAACTTCCAGAGTATTATTTGGAAACGACAGTCCAGGAATTTTAAAGCATTAAACAGGTTTTCCTTTAGATCAGGGTTCTCAAATTCATTATAGGTAAGGGGCCCATGGGCCACATGGTTTTCTCGAGATTTAAAAGCTGCAAAGGGATCTAATGTTTTCAAATTTTGCAAAACCAGGGACATGAAAGATGTCTGACTCGGTGCAAAGGTTTACAGTGACACAGATAGGCTGAATGCGCTCGGAAAAGACAACCTATCCCGTCTGCACAGCTGCAGTTGCCTCAGAAATAAGGCCCATTTTCTACATAATCAAGGTGATTGAAGCTCTATTTCCAGACTATGGCCCTTTGAACCATTTAATTCCTTTGCCTACAGGATGGTGCCAATTTTTGAGCTTTCAAGATCAAGCCCGCATCTTATCTTTGCATGTGCACCTGCAAAGATGCCGTCACAACTTGGCAAAGTTCTGTCATCACCTTCGGCTTGTCATCAAGAGCCCTAGTATGCTTAGAAAATATAAATGGACGAATATTCTAGCTTTGTTCACTGAGGTGCGATGACCCAGGAGTAGATTTACACTCGGACTCCTTTTTGCCTTTTTGTGCTAAAGCTACAGTATATTTTTTAATTACCTGTGTATGTTTACCACTGAGGTACGGTCGACCTGGATGAAGATTAATTAGGGCCTTATTGCATTCAATTTAGCATCTTGTTAAGTTTGGCAACATAACCCTTTAATCTCACAGCTTTATGTACCAGTAACTCTGTTCTAGAGGTGGTAGCTTAATGGTTAAATCTTTGGGTTACTCATTGGAAAGTCAGGGGTTCAAGCCCCAAAATTGCCAAGCTGCCACACTTGGGGCACCTGTGCTCCGACCCCATCGTTCTATCATCGCTGCAATATACAAAGAATGTCACTGTGCTGTAAAGTACATGTGACAAGTATAAAAGCACCTTTACCTCATCGCCCTGAAGGACTGAGTTCTTATTTTGATCAGCAACACAAAGAAACAAAAAATATAATGGATGCTTGTATGCATTAGTCGAAGGTATCTTCCTTAGCAACTGTTCTTCACTTGATGGTTCATAGTTTGTAGATGTTTCCTAGACGAGTTTCACTTAATGAACCGCCAATATCTAAAGCCTGACTAAGCTGTCCATGCAGTTTCAGACCCTACGCATCACTATTGTTTCTAGAATACCAATGTCTCCAGATTACTCCAAGTCTTAGTCAGACTTGACATATTGGGGTCACATTGGGGACACATTGAGGTGGTATGCTTGCCCATTTTTCCTGCTTCCAACACACCAAATATGGGGACAAAATGTTCACTTGCTGCCTAATATATCCCCCCTTCTAACAGGTGCCATAATGATGAGATATTCAGTGTTATTCACTTTACATATAATGTTTAAATGTTCTAATGTCTTAATGGTATGCCTGATCATGGTATGCCTATGCCATCATCTTGTGATTTCGTTCGAAGTCACCCCTGAACTCGCCAACTGCTAACGGGAACGGTATGAAAAGAGGAAGCTAAGTCCAAGGGGTTTAAGGGGTTAAAATCTCAGCTCAGATCAGTTGGATACCTGTAAAGCATCACACCTTCAACAAAAATCCGTCGTTTAAATGCTGATTAAAGAAACAGATGGCGTTTCAACAATTGCTCCCAGTCATTTACTAGTTATGATAGTAGTAGCATATTTTCCACATTTTACTGGAAGTCTCTTTACTCGCATGTATGTGAGCGCACAAACACACGCAAGTGTGAGGAAACACAGCTGCTTTCGGCAGCACCTCGCTAATGGCTACACATCCTTCACTAGCAATCCGGGTCATACTTGATGAAAAGTTTCCATCGCTGCTAGGTTTTTATTACCACCATAACAGTGGAAATAAATTGTACCATGCACACTATGACAAAAGATTTTATGAAAGCTTTTGTGACGCCATCAGGGAGGAATTTTTTAAGGCAGGCTGTCTAAAGTCAAACTGAAACGAAACTGTCATGCTTTGTTTAAGACAGTTACTGTGCATTATTGAATATTTTTTTACAAAGAATTCCAAAGGTTTGTCATGAGCCATAATGACCAAAGGGTGCGGTGGTCTGCAGTGATCTCCCTCACACTGTAATTTGCTTATGCAGGGTTTTACACTTCTGATCTGGACGACTTAAGTGATCCAGAATGTCACATTTGTGGCCCCTTTACAGATTATGCACTATAGCATTTGAAACTTCTCCAGTGAAGTTGCCTCAGGGGCGACGGGGCTCTGAGTCTTGACAGCAGGCCGATTTTTCCACTGTTTTAACGAGAATGACAGACGGGGAAGGAAACACAGCGAGTATTTATAGAAACAGCTGGAATGTGCCCCTAATTGTGCTTAGTCTATTGCTCGTCTGGTCACCATTACACCACTTTTCAACAATGGCCCCCGAGAAGTGCGAGATTCACTAGTGAGTAAATCTGGGCGTCCTGTTTCCATATCCATTACTTCGCAAGCTGGAAGACATCTGGGTTTTCCTTCTCAGGACATGCGTGTGATCTTATTGGTCACTTTTTTTTGTTGTTTTTGCTGTTGAATCCATCCAATCAGAGACAGCATTTAAAAAGTAAAAAAAAAAGGGTGGTTCAATACTATTTGAGTAAATATATTCATAGGCCATATATTCATAAATCTTTATGGATGTTTCTTATTGATGATGGTTTTGTCTGAAAAGGAAACTGGTGGAAAAAAGGATGGAAAAAATTACACTACAACAGCCATGATTTATTATTAAATACATATTTGCACTGTGTTTCTTCTGGATTTCTGGTGTTTAATTGTTTCCAAACAGCCTCCATGGTGGAACGGTTACAATATTAATAGAATTTGTCACCGACTATACCCTGAAATAAAAAGGGTTATCCAAAGGCCAGCACTATTTTACATTTTTATATAAAAAAATTAAATAAAATTTAAATAGAAGAACAAAATATTCATTCTTCACAAACAACTGCTTCACAAAAAGCAGCGGTAGCCTTGTGTTGAGACCTTACATAAAACCTTTGATCAGGTTTCAAACATCACCAAAGAAAGCTGATATGAGTCAAGATCTCCAGGCTCAATGTAGCCTCCCTTAAATCCACACTCTGGACCAGAGGAAAAAAACAGGATGAGCCAATCATGCTAATGAAAGGCACACTGTTTCCCAGCTTCAATAAATCAGTTGCTGTGCAACTTATGTCATGTTTACTTTCTGTTGTCACTACACGCTTTTTTTGCCCATTGCTGTGACAGTTGTTTGTGTAAATGTGCAGCTCGAATCATTTTGCGCTGGGATATGTCAGGACATCTCGGCAGGTATCGGGCGTCACTGGCCTTTTGGTAGTCTAAAAAGTCTAAATTTTTTGAGAAATTATGTTTTTGTCCTGGTAATTCTAAAACCTATCAATCAGCTGATCGTATCTTTGTCTAAGACATCACAGTGAAGTCTCAGCTTGGGAAAAATGCCTTTCATGCCTGTGTCACCTTGCATGCGACACACACTACCGGTTCTGCGAGAACATCTGTGCTGCACTCCGAAGCAGCTTGAAGAGCCAATGCTTGTTTGCATTTTTCTGCTATGACCCATGCCTTGACCTGATGTGAGAAGTGGCCATTCTTTATATAGTCCACCTCCATCCGAACCAAACCAGAAGATCCTTATCAGGATTTGGCCTTCCCTCTTCGGAGTTTATACTCGTTCGACTGTTTATTCCAAACACTCACAAGACCTTCGCAGGCTCCTCCTTTGCCAGACAGACAGAACACACTATGAATGTTCATCCTGTACTGACCTTCTTTACTCTCAAAATGAATCACGTTTGCTAACCAGTAAAAATTGCCTGGGTCTGCTTGCTATGTGCTTGCATCAATGACAGGAATACAAAGAGGAAATGGCACTTAAGTACCTCCTGTTCACTTCGGCACACACACACACACACACACACACACACACACACTTGTATATACACACACAATGACTCTTGGCTCCCTAAAATAAAATATGATTTGTGAAAAACAAGTCATACTTTGTGTTTTACTTCACATAATTTCTAATAGGAATAATCAAAAACAAATGCAGACCATATTTTTATAGAACAAAATGATTGCATAGTCATTTTTAATGACTTATTTTTCTGCCTTTAGGTTTTCTTTTTGTTTCATTCCACTTGTTTTCCTTGCATACCTCTTCAGGCTTGTCAATGTGGAGGCCAAGAAGTAAAGAAGCAAAGACAGGACAGGTTACGAGCAAGTTTAAAGGTCTACTTCAAGATCAGACCTTCTCTAGTGGTGGATGTTGGATGCTGGGAGGTCTGAGTCGAACTCACATTTTAGTATCAAAAACATTACAGTTATTCAGGTTAGAGACTAGAACAATGGCGCCTCTATCATCCAGCGCTACCTGATCGCTCTCCTTCTCTCTTAAGCGTCTTGTTTTGACTCACTAACTCGGCTGCGGCGAAAGGTACGGATCCAAGAAATTCACTCCCCCAAGCAGCATGCCTTTCTGCGGACCTTCTCTTCACCTCCTTTGAACTTTTTTTTCAAAACCAAATCAGATGGCGTGTGCCAATCATGTTATAAAACAACAATGTTCTTTTGGCCATGATGCAGGCAAAAAGATATTGTTGTGACTATTAATATCATTCGTTTCCTTTAAAGGTGTAACTCATTTTAGATTACCAATTTTATACTCTGTATAATTCGCTCGACTGGACCAACTCAGGTCATTGCCCAAAAACATACCTCAGAGCGGTTCAACAAGTTCGTTTAAAAGGGAACCGTGCAAGCAGTTTCAAACCAGCCACAGACTTCAGGTCAGGGCAGGATAGTCTAAAGCCTAGTGATTTTCTGCATGCAGACAGATTATCAATTGCTTTGCGGTGGTGCGTTTTTTGAAGATATGGAGGTTTCATCGTTGAGGGTCTAATACCAGAAAGGCAAAAGTGACATTAATCTGAAAGATACATTTTTTGAGTTTTTTTTTTGTTTAGTTCCATACACCAATACATGAGCAAACCAAGATGACTGTAACTATAATGGTCGGACATTCTCAATTAAGAACAGATTAATAAGACAACAATATTTTGGGAAGCTTAAAGTTCAAGTGTATATCTGTAGCGCTTTTCACAATGGACATTGTCTCAAAGCATCTTGATGGAACTCAAGTTGAATGATGTTTATTTATCCCTGATGAGCAGCCATGGCGACTGTGGCAAAAACCTATGAGGAAGAAACCTTGAGAGGAACCAGACTCAAAAGGGGAACTTATTCTCATTTAGGTGATATCAGTGTTGTGATTATAAATCTTAAAATAGTACAAAACACCAGAGAGTGAGAACTAACATGAGCACTAGAATATAAGATTATGAGAAATGCCCCTTCTACAGTCTTATACAGTCATTTGAGATTATGGAACCAAGAGCTACTGAGCAACTCATTAAAAAGCTCAACATCATAGATCCAACACCAACTCCTCCATGCCACTCAAAGAGGTCTAACTTCCAAACTCCACATGAAGTAGAGATGGTTCGGGATGTTTGCGGGTTCGAGATCCATTGCTTTAAAAGGTCCATAATCTTCATGAGATGGAACACCTGAGCTGAATTTGGTGCAACCTTGGGATGCCTCGAGAAAAAGAAGTAGTGGAGATGAATTAGCATAGCTGCTGTTCATGATATTAACAAGCATAAGTTGATGTGCATTTCATCAGATGTTCTGGAGCACAAGGTTATTAAATGTGTTATTTGTTGGACTCACTAAAAAGATAAGTTTTTAATCTGCACTTAAACCGGGTGAGTGTGTCTGATCCCCGAACACTGTCAGGAAGCCTGTTCTAAAGTTTAGGAGCTAAATGTGAGAATGATCTACCACCTTCAGTGGATCTTGCTATTCTAGGAACTACTAGAAGTCCAGAGATTTGAGATCTTAAAGAGCATGTCAGATTGTAATGTGTTAAATGTCCATTTAGTGTTTTGTAAGTAAGAAGCAGTAGTTTGTAGTCGATTCGAAACTTAACAGGAAGCCAGTGTAAGTCCTGCTGTTTGTGTTTAAGGCAATCAATGATCTGGCCCCGCCTTATCTTGCCAAATTATTAAAGGTCTACCAACCAGCCAGAACTCTCCGCTCCTCAGGACTTACCTCTCTGGTTGTTCCAAAATGCAAGTATAAAAAGTTTGGAGGCCGGTCATTTGCTGTCCAGGGACCAACGCTGTGGAATGCGCTTCCAGCACACATACGATGCGTCACTGAGCTGAGTATTTTTAAATCGCAGTTTAAAACTCATTTATTCAGACAAGCTTTTAACGCGTAGCCCTGAATCAACTGCTATTTTATGTTAATTGTACCTTATTTTTTTATTTTCTATATTCTTAAATATTTATTTATTTATTTTTTATATATTACTTTTAATACAATTTGTATTTTATTTTATTAATTTTTTTATTTTTTTTGCTTTACTGGAAAGCGCCTTGTGCTCCTGTTGGTGGTTGTAATGCGCTTTATAAATAAAGTTTGAAGTTGAAGTTGAAGTTGAAGTAGGGACGATAAGATTGGGGTTATATGATCATATTTTCTCGACCTTGTAAGAACTCTGGCTGCTGCATTCTGGACAAACTGTAACTTGTTTATTAATGATGCAGGACATCCACCTAGTAATGCATTACAGTAGTCTATTCTGGAGGTCATGAACACATAGACGAGCTTCTCTTCATCAGATATAGATAACATGTTTCTTAGCTTAGCAATATTTCTAAGGTGGAAGAAACATGGTTGATATGTAACTTGGTTGATATGATTTTCAAAAGACAAGTTGCTGTTTAAAATAATTCCCAGGTCTTTTACTGTTGAACTAATAGTTACAGAACATCCTTCGAAATGCAGGTTAAAATGCTGGAGCTTCTTTGTATTGGTTTTTGGGCCGATGAGCAAAATCTCTGTCTTATCAGAATTTATTAATAAAAAAATGATGCATCTTCCAAACAGCATTGTTTAAAATGCTAAATGACATACTGCTGGCCTATGATCTGGGTTGTCTCTCTGCATGTATTACTTGGTCGCAATGCAGCATTTGATGCCAGACAGATTTAAGCAAATGGCTATTTTTCTGTTTTGGATCTTATTTGGCGGATAATTTTTACCTTGTAAATGTCGAAAATGTTGTTTGAATGGATACATAAATACAATTAATCAAAACCTTGGAATAAGCTTTGACTGCTGTAATGATGACACATAGCTTCACATGTAGCAGCAACATCAGACACCAACATAATAAAGTTAAACAAAGTGTAGAGACAACAAATGCTAAATCTGACTTCATCCTAATCATTTCTGAAATAGCTAGTGCCATAGGTAGTTAAAAGCATGCCTGTATCATGCTATATGATTACTGAAGTAACTCTGGATGACCTTTCAGTTACATCAGGTACAGCAGCGAAAGCCCTCGGTCTGATTACTTACTCCAGTCTCTCATTTCCTATTTCTAGGTTGAATTGCCTTGCTGTCTGAATGTTCCAGTAGCTGACTGAACAAGCTCCACTTTGGCCAGAATGCAGGGAAACTTCTAGAGCCAGGAAATGTGACCACGTACTCAATATTTTATCCATAGTGCATTGAAATTTCACATGATAATAATTAATAAAATTTGCATTGGTAGATACTTCTAATGAATGAATTACTGACTAATAGTTTTGTCCTGGTGTACCTAAATGGGAACTTTTGTCTATTTTACAATAGGTTTCAAATTAGCGTTCAGGACTCGTCAATAATAGGTTTTACTCTATTAATTTGATTACTTAGGGAAGCTTTCGAATAGTGGGATATTTTCTACTCACATCACTCTTCTGGACCTGTACAGGTATGAGGCCACTGTGCAGAATTAAGTTATACCTGAATTTAACGATTGCACAGGAATCTCCGGGAAAATATCTGCAGATTTCCCGACTAACTCTGGACGATATTTTATACAACATGGCAATTGTTGCTTGTCAGCAAATCACATAATTGTGCATATCACATAAAACAACTCAAACACATAATACAAACACACAATTTCTCCACTAGGTAGTTACCTTAATTTTAAAACCTTTACACCCGAGGGATTATTAAATGTCTAAAATTATTTGTTTTAATAATAGGAGTTCTCTACCGAATGCCAGAAGGGAGAAAGTAAATCTCATGGTACATCGGGTGGGAATCAAAATGCTCTGGGCAACTCTGCCTGAAAGCTCTCTGTGATTTACAGTGGGGGAAATAATTATTTGATCCCCTGCTGATTTTGTAAATTAAGTGTACGTTCATTTTACCAGATAGAGAAAGCATATAAAAAAATATATATATTATATGTATAAATGAATTTGTATGTGATCGAGTGTTTATTTTTGATCCCCTACCAACCAGCAAGAGTTCTGAGTCCCACACACCCAAATTAATCCTGTCCCTTCAAGAAAGAACTCCAAATATCAACTAATGTGTATAAAAGACACCTGTCACAGAATCAACCTCTTCCATTTAAACCTCTCCACCACCATGGGCAAGACCAAAGAGCTATCAAAGGATGTCAAGGACAAGACTGCAGAACTGCACAAGGCTGGAATGGGCTACAAGACCATCAGATTGTTGCCTTGGCTTTGTCATGCTGGAAGATTCATCCACGACCCATTTTCAGTGTTCTGACTGAGGCCAGGAGGTTCTCGTCCAAGATTCTATATCGGCTGAATGAAATACCTTTAAATTTAATTGTAAATTTTATGACAGCCAGGAACCTTAACAGAACATTCTGAGTTTAATAACTTTATATAGGCTATTAAGGTTTATATAGTAGTAGTAGCGAGTCTTTGCAATTGGAAATATTTTATAACCGTGCCTAAAATGCCTATAACGTTTTCAAGTTGTAACACGAATTTGTTTCACAAATGCTTGACATTGAGTTTTAAAACTA
>MU551594.1:20997-36488 GCA_024362625.1 Silurus asotus | reverse complement strand
TGTGTGTGTGTGTGTGTGTGTGTATATATATATATATATATATATACACACACACACACACACACACACACACACACACCATTTGCAGAAAGATTTTATCAGTGTTGTAAATTTTTTCCTGACAGTAAAATTCCTCATGTATGTAGTTCTGTACTACACGTTTAAAAGTTTGTGGACACCTGACCATAAGATTTTTGCTGTTATTTTGAGCTCCACTCTTCTGGGAAGATGTTCCACTATATTTGGTGGAGATTTATTCAGGGGTGTTTGTAAAGTCAGGTACTGATGTAGGTGAGAAGGTCTGGGGTGCAGTCAGCTTTCACATTCTTTTATCTGCAGTAGAGTTGGAGAGAACTGATTCTAGAACACATTCTTGTGTTTGGAGATTGTTGGAAAGTCAGGTGTCCTAAAACTTTTGGTCCTACATCGCACATTTTTATAACTTTTTTTTTCTAACCATAAAAGATTCATAATAAAAATAGAATTATTTAAAACAGTTAAAATAATATATAAATAGATGTTTTTATATTTATATATATATATAATGTGAGTAATTTTTTAACTTTTTGTTTAAATAATTAAATTAATCACCAGCGACTTTAATAAATAAAAGTAAAAGTAAAAGAGGGATTTCCAGGGTCGTGTCCTGAATGGCGGTGTAGTGCCCTAGGTAGTGTGTACAGGTGTGTAGCTTCACTCCCTACATAGTGCACGAATGTAGTGCGCACCGGAAGGCGATCCACTTACCTGATAATCCTCCCATGGCGGAGGTCCAGGGCTGTGTGTAGACGATGTTCCACACCAGGAACGCGGAGAATCCCACCAGCATCCCGACGCAGGAGTAAGCCACACTGATGTACGTCTTCCTGGGAGCCATTTCACCTCCAAGAGTCTCACCGAAACCACAAACCTACTCCTGGACACGCTAATTCCCGAGCAGCTTCTCTCCAAACATCTCGAGGAGATTCTGGAGATCACTGAAGGGGTGAAGTTCAGAGAAAAAGCCGCTGTAGCAGCAGGTTCTAGTGTTCAGGAGCGCTTCATGTCTCTGTTTATAACCTGCGATTATTACGCAATACACCGCCCAGGGGGAGTTCCAGAGCGGAGCAGGGAACCACAGCGCCACCTGCAGCTCCGGAGGACAAACCAGCCCGATATCACTTCATTCTAATTCATTATAATATAATTAATTACCACTTCATCACTCATCCCTCCATGTTTTACCACTTCATCACTCATCCCTCCATCCTCTACCACTTCATACCTCCATCCTCTACCACTTCATTACTCATCCCTCCATCTTTTACCACTGGAGCACTCATCCCTCCATCCTCTACCACTTAATTACTCAGCCCTCCATCTTTTTACCACTTCATCACTCATCCCTCCATGTTTTACCACTGCAGCACTCATCCCTCCATCCTCTACCACTTCATCACTCATCCCTCCATCCTCTACCACTTCATCCCTCATCCCTCCATGTTTTACCACTGCAGCACTTATCCCTCCATCCTCTACCACTTCATTACTCATCCCTCCACATTTTACCACTTCATCACTTATCCCTCCATCCTCTACCACTTCATCACTCATACCTCCATATTTTACCACTCCAGCACTCATCCCTCCATCCTCTATAATTCTACCACTCATCCCTCCATCCTCCACTATTGATCCCTCTATCCGCTACCCCTCATCCCCTCTGTCTGTATCCTACTGAACGAGTATTAGAATGTATTTATTGACTCAAGGCACTTTTCACATATAAATGTAGATCCTCCATGTGGTTCTGCAGCAGCTCTGATTATTTAAAGTCTGGACTCCACAAGACCTCTGAAGGGGTTCTGTGGAATCTGGCACAGTTATAGTAGGAGATTCTTTAATCCTTATTATAAAGTTGTAAAGTGGAGCCTCCATGGATCCCATTGAGATCTGAAGGGAATCTGAAGGTCAAGACCCTGAACTCCATGTTCCTCAGACGGTTCCTGTACAGTGTGGGGGTGCAGGGAGCTTTATTCTGCTGAAAGAGGGCACTTTTACAATGAACTGGTGTAACTGCAGGGGGTCTGGAACAATGTTTAGGTGTTAACATAAATACCAAGACTAAAAGTTTTAAACTAAAGGAACATCAGCCAAAGAATCACGTTGGATCCGGTTCCAATCGGTACAAGACTTTTGATCCAATCACAATGATCTAATGGGGACTCATCTGATCTCATTGGATCATTAGACTCACAAAAAAAGGTGACAAACCACAAAACAAAAAAAAAAGTACAGACTTCAAATTTCTTTACATACTTTTCAAATTTATTTATAACAACCTGCAAATCTCATTTTTAAATTCCTAAACACACGTATGAGCGTCTAGACGTTTCCCAGCTGTTCTTCACTGTTGCTAATTAAAACTAGTCCGATTGTGGATTATTATTATTATTATTAGAAAATTTCAATAAACATTAAAGAACAGCTGTGAGAAGCCACGTGATGGTTCTCCTCACCACCTTCACTGCAGACACCAGAACCAAAAGTCTCAGCAAGTATTTGATGTTGTTGTTTCTTTTCCAATTCAATATTGTGTGTGTGTGTGTGTGTGTGTGTGTGTGTGTGTGTGTGTGTGTGTGTGTGTATGTATACACTCTTCTTTTCCTCCTTCTTTTTTAATCTTCAGCTTCTTCATCCTCAGGCTGTTCACCGTCCATCAGCAGAGCAGAATATTTACTGGCCAAGCTGAATTTCTAAAATAAAAGAAAATTGACCAAATTATTGAAAGTCAGTAAGACAGAGTACATGTGTGTGAATGAGAGGGAGGGAGCAGGTGGAGAAGATCCTGGAGAGGTGGAGGTACACGCTGGTGAGAAGAGGAATGAAAGTAAGTAGGAGTAAGACAGAGTACATGTGTGTGAATGAGAGGGAGGGAGCAGGTGGAGAAGATCCTGGAGAGGTGGAGGTACACGCTGGAGAGAAGGGGAATGAGAGTCAGTAGGAGTAAGACAGAGTTCATGTGTGTGAATGAGAGGGAGGTCAGTGGAGTGGTGCAGTTGCAGGGAGAAGAGGTGGAGAAGGTGGAGGAGTTCAGGTACCTGGGATCAACAGTGCAGAGTAATGTAGAGTGTGGGTGGATGTTCAGGACAGACACTGGAGGGGTGTGGTGGATGTTCAGGACAGACACTGGAGGGGTGTGGTGGATGTTCAGGACAGACACTGGAGGGGTGTGGTGGATGTTCAGGACAGACACTGGAGGGGTGTGGTGGATGTTCAGGACAGACACTGGAGGGGTGTGGTGGATGTTCAGGACAGACACTGGAGGGGTGTGGTGGATGTTCAGGACAGACACTGGAGGGGTGTGGTGGATGTTCAGGACAGACACTGGAGGGGTGTGGTGGATGTTCAGGACAGACACTGGAGGGGTGTGGTGGATGTTCAGGACAGACACTGGAGGGGTGTGGTGGATGTTCAGGACAGACACTGGAGGGGTGTGGTGGATGTTCAGGACAGACACTGGAGGGGTGTGGTGGATGTTCAGGACAGACACTGGAGGGGTGTGGTGGATGTTCAGGACAGACACTGGAGGGGTGTGGTGGATGTTCAGGACAGACACTGGAGGGGTGTGGTGGATGTTCAGGACAGACACTGGAGGGGTGTGGTGGATGTTCAGGACAGACACTGGAGGGGTGTGGTGGATGTTCAGGACTCACCGGAGCTGTAGGTTCCTCGTACTTCTTTGGCTCTGGTGCAGGTTTGGGTTCTCGATCTCGCTTGCTTTCTTTCCTGATAATCAGTAACACAAACAGGTAAACCGTCAGATTACTAATAAAACTAATTAAGAAATAAAATTGAAAAAAATAACTTAATATAAGCAATTATTAATGAGTGAATAATTCAAATACATAAACTAAACATAAATATACATTTTTAAATATAATCATTAAATAAACAAATATGTAAAGCAATTTTTTTAAAAATAAAAAACCTGAAATTTGACACTGACGTTTCTATTGAGTCTCGTTGTCTGTCTTTAGGACAGTCTCCTCCTCGACCCCTTCCTCCTCCTCTCAATGCCCCTCCCCCTCCACCCTGAGACACGCCCTTTTCCCGTCCAACACCGTCCACCTGATTCTCATCTACAGTTCACACACACACACACACACACAGAGACACACTTGTTATTTCAGCTGCATGATTGGTAACGTATGTACAGTGTGTGGGCGTGGCTTTCCAACCTTTACCAGAGAAGTGCTCATCTGAATTTACAGAGCTGCAAAGAACAAAAATAAACAAAAGGTTAATGAAACGTAAAAACCAGTGATGATAAAGATAAGCGCTCCGATTTCTCACCTGCCATCTGTGCTGCCAGGTGCGGATGAAGGTGCGGGGTTAGCTCCGCCCCCTCCGCCCCTTTTCGCCCAGGCGTTCTCCCTTGGGGGCGGGGCCGGCATCACCTTCAGCGGCAGGGCTCCCTGATTGGGGGAGGTCGGTTGGCGGGACCTGGGAGAGGTGGGTTCATCCACTTCGTTTTCTGAATGCTCGCTTTCGGGATACTTAGAACCTGCACAGAAAAATGTATAAGCAATGTCCAAATACCAAAATAAATAAAATAAAACCTGTTCCAGTACACAAATGTCTGTGCACAAATCCAGCTCTATGAAGATCTGCTTTCCATGTGTTGGAGTGGAAGATCTCCTGATACAAAGCTCCAACCCTACTGAACACCTCTGGGATGAATGTGAACTGCACCCCGGGTCTCCTCACCACACCTACATCAGTATCTTTACCACACTTGTAGCTGAATGAATCTCCACACTATCTACTGGAACATCTTCCCAGAAGAGTGGAATGAGATGTTGATGTATTACTGTCTAAACCAGTCAGATGTGACAAGCATGTGTGTGTGTGTGTGTGTTAATGTTACTGTACCTCCTTGGTATGTGGATTCACTGCCTGTGTGTTCTTGGTTGGTGGGCGTGGCCTCACTGCGCCAGCTCGGGTCCCTGCACACAACATTACAGATTAGAGGTGGTCCGAAACGAGTTTACTCTGGTTTACAGATGAGGTTCAAGGCTGGTTAAAGGCTCAACAACAATACAGATCCAAAAATTCTCTTTCTCCAACGAACGATATTTAAAGAATAAAAAAAAATAAAAGGTTAGACCTGTGGTCAACCTCAGTAAACAAAACAGCCATCTTGGTCCTACCAAAAGATATTTAACCTTTACATGAACAGAACACAAATTGCGGTTCAATGCAGATTTATGGTAGCTGCCTGGGTGCACCACTAGGTGGCACTAGTGTGATTTCTGTTGGATGTTAGCAATTTATACCTTTTAGTCCCTGAGACGTGGAAGTTCTGCCTGGCAATGGGAGAGCGGTGTCATGGAATAGATGCTCTGATATTCTATTGAGCGACTCTTCCACACTAGTGACTGTTGTGTAGTTTGGAGACTTTATCTGCTGTATGAAGTGATATTTTGCGCTGATTAGTTTCCTGCAGCAGTACTGAAACCGTTCTCCAGCTGGAAACTTCTCAGCAAATGCTGTGTGCTTCTTCTGAAAATGTGGCTCTACTGTATATCGAGCATGCCTGGGGCAGGACAGCATGTTTAATCTGTCCACGCATGGTTAAACACTGTTTTCATCTGCCTTTTTGTAGATTTAACTATAGTTTGTTGACAAAAGCAGGGGTCTGGACCTCACTATCAGCTACTCCAGGGTCAAAGGGTAGGAAGAGGACAGTGAGTAGACGTATGGATTAATACAGTGCTTCTCAAACTTTTTTAGCAGGAGGTCCCCTTGTGTAGGGTGAATCCTTTTGTGGTCCCAAAACAAAACTCCTAAAACAAACTATCCTCAAACTTACAATTTTATTTTTTATAGGCTGACAATCCTGACATACAGGTAAAATTAATTTATTTAAAATAATTAATATAGATTTTAGAATTTCTATGCGCCCCCCAGCGACATCTGGTGGCCCTCAAGGGAAATGCAGCCCCCTGGTTAGAGAGCCACTGGTTTAATAGACAAAACTATTATAAAAGGTTTTCCCTTCAAAAAGCTGTGTAACAAAAATAGTTTAATATATAAACAGTTAAATAGTTATTGTTGGAGTACAAATGAAGGATAAGAACTTAAAGCCCGGGACACACCACGCTGCTGGTTTTTGAGTGTTGATTGGCTTCTGTTTTCAGGCAGAATTTTTGATTGTTGAGCGTTTGATTGGCTCTTCAGTTTAGCAAATGAGCACACGTAGAAAAAAAAAACACCCAAAACCGAGAGCATTCTTGCTCTTATCTTTGCAACTTAGCAGACACGAGAGAAAAAAAAGCTACACGGATCTGTAATCACTGTTTGGATGCCGAATACAGACTATTGCCACCTGCTGGTATGGGAGAGTTAAGTCTATGCACTGTACACACACACACACACACACACACACACACACACACACACACACACACACACACACACACACACACACACACACACACACACACACAGAGACAATTCTCTAAAATAAAGATGGTAAAATATGTTGAAAAAGTGCAAGTTATTTTATTACTACTGAACTTTAGACGCTTCAGGCAAACAAAAAGCACATTTTTTAACATCTTCAAAAAGAGAGTGATTTCCTCTATTGTCTACTCCACCTGAACCAGCTCAACTCCACCATACTAGAGCGCAGTAAATGGTGGTTTTTCATATTTACATATTAAAAAATTGTGTCGTCCCAAAACACTACTAATACTAACTAAAGGTTAATATTTAAAATGGATGTAACCTCTGCTTGAGGCAGGAGAGATGCAGTTAGAGCTGGGAGATGATAGAGATGAAGTAAATACAGAGCACTGCGTGACGTAGAAGTGCGTTTGGTCTGTAAACTGTGTTTGTTTAGTCTCTGTCTCGCACTTTGAGCACTTGTCATTTTTATTCTTAAACTTGAAAACCAATACCAGTTAGCGCAGTGTCACTGTGGCGACAGATTCTTTATCATGTCGATCATATCTTTTGAATATTTTATATTAAATGTAACATTAAATTTCATGGCCATTCACTCAGATCACTCATTTACTTACTATAAATATTTTATAATTCACATTTCTATTTATATAATACTAAATATTCTACTGGATTTATTTATTCTTTCTTAGAAAAGATTTTGCACAAAAAAAAAAAAGAATAGGTTTGTTTACAAAGGAGAAGTGAGCAGAAGTTTGTGCACCCTCAGGACAAAATATATAAAGATTCAGCTTGTTTATTTTAACGTTTTAATGAGGTTGGTTTTTAAGGTCATGAGTAAAATTTCTTGGAGAAAGCATTGACCTCTAGGCTGCCCCCTAGAGGTCATCTGTAGCTAGTATGGTTACCATGCACGGCTGATCTCTCGATTAAGATGCCTGAAACTACCACACAAATGGAAAAACTCAAATCACATATTCATAATGTTATTTCATGTATAACTCCATTCTCCTGGTCCTTACCGGTCTCGAGGTCTTCTCTCTGAAGGTCTGGATTTGTCCTCATCCAGCTGTCTATGCATTCGGTCCTGCTCTTTCTTCAGACGCTCCTCCACTTCCCTCTCCTTAGCCGCTGTATCCACGGGTTTGGCGGCACCGAATATGGAGGCGGAGCGGCTCGGGTTGGTCTGAGGGGACAAACCACCACCGCTCGGCTCCTCCTCTTTCGGAACGCTGCGGGGTTTCAGGTTCAGTTTGGGTCTCTGAAGAGGAGCTGAGAGGAAACACGGTGATGTAATGTAATCAGTATCAACAATATAAACCCACACACAGTGCATGTGGAAATCTGAAAACGTTCCCCACATGTTACAGCTGGTCAAGTTGTAGAAACATCTCAATGATGGATCAGTGGAAAAAGGATGCACCTGAGCTAAATTTTAAGGGTCATGGCAACGACTGTGATACTTATACACGTGATTTTTTTTATTAATTCGCAAAGATTTAAAACAAACATCTTTTTTTTTTTATTTTTATTATTTAACCTTTATTTAACCAGGTTCGTCTCATTGAGATATAGAATCTCTTTTTTTTTTAAGAGAGACCTGACCAAAATAGCAGAACAAAATTAAATCACACAATCACAAAACAAACAAAAATGCAAAAGAAAACTCAACTGCATTTCAATTTAAATAAAAGTGCCAATAATTAAAACATTTGCACGTGTGGATGGACTCATGTTCTATAGATTTAACATGATCTTTAAAATCATTTAAGGAAATTAGACACTGTAGCTTTAGTGATGTCTGTAGGTCATTCCAAGTTAAAAGTGCAAAAAACATAAAAGCCATTTTGAACAACTCTGTCCTAGCTTGAGGAACATCCATAATCCATAAGTACTCTGTACAAAAGAAAGAAATTCGGATATGTAGCCTGGCAGCCTGCCTATAATCCCCTTATATATAAAAATATAAAGGTGAGTAAGCCAGCGATTTGACAGAGAGGGCAAATTCACTTTGGAGTGAAGTGTACAATGATGCGCGAGAGGTCTGCAATTTGAAATAAACCTTAAAGTTCATCTGAAGACACTTTAATGGGGCATTCATATACAACAGACCACCATAATCAATAAGAGAGAGAAATGTGGCATCAACTAGCCTTTTTCTGCTAGAAAAGTTTTTGTTCCTAAATAAAAAACCTAGCCTTAATTTCAACTTTTTTACTAGATTCTGTATATGAATTTCCCCTAGACAGTTTATATAAATAGTGAATAAAAGTGGCCCTAGAATGGAGCCTTGCGGGACCCCTTTACAGATTTATAAATATTTTGACGTTAGGCCATCAACTTGCGTAGCTCGAGTCCTATCAGTGAGGTAGTTAATAAAGCAGCCCACAGAGTGTTGAGATATACCTATACTGATCAGTCTCTATACCTATACTGATCAGTCTCTTATACCTATACTGATCAGTCTCTATACCTATACTGATCAGTCTCTGCACTAATATACTATGGTCAACAGTGTCAAATGTTTCGAACAAATCAATGAACATAGACACAGTGTTTCTTATCATTAAGTGCTTTAACTATATAATTAATTACTTTTATAGCAGCAGTGGTGGTGCTGTGTTTTTTCCTAAAACCAGATTGATACTTAGATAAAATTGACTAAGCATTTAAATACTCTTTCACTTGTTCACTAACCAAAGATTCCAACACTTTGGCCAAAGCTTAAAGTTTGGAAATAGGTCTATAAATTATTTAATTATATATTATATAATGCTAATATTTTTATTTAATATATAAACCAGAGAGCATTCACTACCTCTCTCCTCCCGCCTTTCATCCCGCTTTTCATCCCGCCTTTCATAGCGGTCCTCTCCATATCGATCTCCATCTCGCCGGTCATCAAAATCGCGCCTGTAGCCGCTCCCGAACGCTCGCCGTCCTCCTCCTCCACTACGGGAGTCATACCCTGTGAGTCACATGACCATAAGTTTATTGGGCCTCAGTTCTGAAGATGAACATTTATAATGGATATAAAAGCTGTGGACCGCTCACCTCCACGGTCATAGTCCCGGCCTCCTCGGTCATCATAGCGCTCCCGATCGTCATAGCGATCCCTGCGGTCTCGGTCGTCAAAGCGATCACGGCCGCCAAAGCGATCGTCACGCCGTGACTCGAACCGATCACGTGACTCTGAGAAAGAAAGGAGAGTTTATAAACAATAATGGTGTGATTATTATAATTAATTATGTAATTAATAACGCACTCTCTCCAAATCCTTCATCCTGGTCTCCACTGGGACGAGCCCTCCAATCAGTATCCGTCTTATCAGGCCCGCTGTCGATGCCACGCCCACGGTCTCGGTCACGGCCCGACATCATACCCCCGTCTCGCTCTGCAGAGGAAACACGCCAACGTAATCAGAGACCAGCAAATCAACACACAAGCATGCAGTCATTTATTTTTTTAATGCTTTATTCTCACAGCTGCAGGAGTTTTATATCAATTCATTTAAACAAACCACCTAAAAAAATTATAATAATTTTCTGGGCGGTGATTATCAACATCCTGAATTTATTATTACACATTATGTGCATTATTATTTCTTTTTTTATTCAGGTGAAAATATGAATTTTTATTCTGCCATAAACATGATAAAAACAAGATGAATAAAAATAATGGAATGTTCAGAAACAGCTTTTATTTTTCTCCGAGTTACAGAATAATGTGAAGATCCTCAGCTTCATATTATAAAGTGTGAGCTCTCAGTCTCTCCCCACATCTTTACTCACCTTTGTCATTAGACTGATCTGCAATATCGACCCGAATCCTTCTGTTCCCCAGGTTCTACACACACACACACACACACACACACACACACACACACACACACACACACACACACACACAAAATTAACACGGTGATGGTGAAGGTGCTGCTGAAGCTTATGGTGATAATGATAATAGTGATAATGGAGGTGGTAGTGGTAAGTTTTGTGGTGGTAGTGAAAATAAGAATGATGATGATGGTGTGGCGATAATAGTGATAGTAAGGATTATGGTGGAAATAGTAGTGATGGTATTGGTGGTGATTTTGATGTTGAGGATTATGGTGGTGATGGTGAAGATCATGGTGGGGATGGTGGAGATTATAGTGATGGTATTGGTGGTGATTCTGATGTTGAGGATTATGGTGGGGATGGTGGAGATTATATTGATGGTATTGGTGGTGATTTTGATGTTGAGGATTATGGTGGGGATGGTGAAGATTATAGTGATGGTATTGGTGGTGATTTTGATGGTGAAGATTATGGTGGGGATGGTGGAGATTATATTGATGGTATTGGTGGTGATTTTGATGTTGAGGATTATGGTGGTGATGGTGAAGATTATAGTGATGGTATTGGTGGTGATTTTGATGGTAAGGATTATGGTGATGATAATAGTGATAGTAAGGATTATGGTGGTGATGGTGAAGATTATAGTGATGGTATTGGTGGTGATTTTGATGGTAAGGATTATGGTGGGGATGGTGAAGATTATGGTGATGGTATTGGTGGTGATTTTGATGTTGAGGATTATGGTGGAGATGGTGAAGATTATGGTGGTGATGGTGAAGATTATGGTGGGGATGGTGAAGATTATAGTGATGGTATTGGTGGTGATTTTGATGGTAAGGATTATGGTGATGATAATAGTGATAGTAAGGATTATGGTGGTGATGGTGGAGATTATAGTGATGGTATTGGTGGTGATTTTGATGTTAAGGATTATGGTGGTGATGGTCATTACTGTAATAATGGTGACAATTGTGATGAACATGATGGTGTAAAGAACAGTGTAACTCTACCTCCTCATTGAGAGTGAGTGCACTGAGCAGTGACTCCACATCATCAAACTCAGCATATCCAAAGCCCTTCAGTCTCTCAGGGTTACTAGGTTCACGTGGCAACCTCACAGCACTGATCTGAGAGCGCACACACACACACACAGATTTTACACACTTATTCTCTTATGGTTGTGTTTCAAAACATAAAACAGACACAGTCTTCCCAAGAGTTTAAACTGGAGCACCGCGTGAAGCTACAAAACATTAAGAAAATTATATTGAATTACTGTGAACACACAACACCTCTACCGAAAAGAAGCACTGTGTGGGGTGCCATTACTTTATACATTAAGCATTATAAAAATATGGCCTGAGAGTTTTTCCTGTGCTTGTTACAGCCATGTGTGTTAATATGATCACATATGGGAGTTAAACGTATATTGGACTGCACTCGTCTCACCGCAAGTCCTCTGAAGAACTGTTTGATGGACTCTTCGCTGACATCGTAGGGCAGATTTCCGAGGAAGGCGGTGTAAGGTGGGCTGCGGGGCAGACGGGAGCGGTCCACGTTGGGCTCCCGGGCCGCACGAGGAGCTGTAGGTAGGATGGAGCGATCGATGGGCGGGGCACGATACGAATCTTCTGCGGTGTGCCAGGAAGTGGACACTGCATGAGAGATAAGTGTGTGTTTCATAGAGGAGAAAACCACAATCCTCAGGGAGAACCAAAACAGAACGTAAACAATATATACACCACATAACGGTCATGAGGTAACTCGGGATTAATCACAACTTAATCACGCATTTTTTAATCTGTTCTAAATGTACCTTATATTAATGCTTTTCAAGTGTTTTATATTCTAATCAACATGCGCATATACAAATATCGATGCTTCATGCAAATGTATGTTTATTTATTATTAGTGACGACAAACTCAACATAGAGCATGAAGAATAAATATTCTTAAGATAAGATAAATGTAAATGTTTTAAAGTAATTATGGTGTTTTAAATGATGCATATTTCAAAAAAACAACAGCCCGAACTTTTGCTTTGTTTCCACACGGACGGTTTTTATTGCCGGACATATGCGTCATGGAGGATTTCGGTGCTGATTTGTTGAAATGCTTAGTGATTAAAAATTAGTTTTTGGGAATCCCCCCCCCCCCCCCCCCCCCCCCCCCCCCCCCCGTTTTATATGAATCTCCTCACCTTCTCCATCGAGGTCTTCAGTCTCGTCCGCCCAGCTCGTGGGCTTCACGGCGGGATACGCCTGCGGTGCTGAACCGCTGCTGTCCTCCGCCAGGAAGTCCGTTAGAGTTAAAGTCTTCCCCTTCTTCTTAGTCTTCTTAGCTGCAGAAAACACGAGTGAATATTCAGATATAACTATTATAACAATTCCATTTCATACAGGTTGAGTTGTGATTGGTCAGAGTGTTGATTTATTCTCTTAGACAGCTGCTCTGACAGTAGGGTGTGTTTACAGGTAATGCTGTGGTGTAAGAGGAATAAAACCCTGCAGGACACGCTGTTACACCATGTGGACTTCAAGATAAACACCAGTCTGTGTGTGAAGTGTGATAAAGCGCAACCTCTTATACTGATAAAACACAAAAACGGTTTCTTTCTCATAGGTGACGCCCAGCTTCCTCTGCTTCTTCTCTTTTTTTCCCCCAGACAATATGCCCAAAGGTTTGTGGACACCCAAGCACATGTGCCTCTTTTTGAACACCATATTCCACAGTGAGCCTCCACTGTTATACTAAACTCCACTCATCTGGGAAGAGGATCCACTCGATATTGATTTCTTCAAAGAAAAGTAAAGTCTGGGAGTGATGTAATGGAGGAGGCCTGGGGTGCAGTCAGTGCTCACATTCATTCATGTTCAACAAGGTTCAAGCTCTTCAGCAGGAGATCTTCCGATCCAACCCACAGATCTTAATGGAGCTGGATTTGTGCACAGGGACATTGTCATGCTGGAACGGGTCTTGGGTCTAACGAGAGTTAGCGGAAATACGATTTCCACTGTGTATACATGACCAGGCTAAAGAACCCACAGCGCTAACCAGGAAGTAGCTAAAATATTTATAAAATATTTTATATATTATATTTAACTGGCAGGCATTTTATTTAAAATTGTTTCAAAGATGTAAACTGTTATTACAAATGTTAATAATATTTATAATAATAATAAATGAAATCACAATAAATTGTGTTTTTTAAACCCCCCCCCCTTTACCCCCTAATACTCCATTAATATCTCAAAGCAACTGAACTGAATGAACTGATCGAGTAAAAACGTTCACATCATCTGAGAACATGCACGTGCGCTCCTGGTGTAATCAGACGGCCGTGGAAGTATGAAAAGGAAGAAATCGGATGCGTCTCGCTCCAAAATCTCAGACTAAAGCCTTAATCAGAAGAAGATGAAATACTTGAATCTGAGGTTCTAGGGTCAGAGTCACGGTCTGGATCGAACACATCTGATGGTTTGGATATCAGAAATATCAGAATCAGAAATGCTTTAATAAAGTAGTCACTGCAAAAAACCTCATCCTCAACTCATCCACGGACACTTCCTGGGTGTGTCTCCAGGGTGTGTCCTGCGTGACAAGTCCTGCAGTCTGATTGTTGACTATTCCGATCTCAATCAGGCTAAATACGAGTGAATACGAGTGACTTCGTGTCCCTTCGTCCCCTTTAAAAAAAAAAAAAAACACCCCGTTGCACAACCTCTGGGGCGTGACCCCGTGTACGACGTGACACCGGACCGCTCTCTCCACACTCGGACACAGATCGGATTTCACACAGTGTGCATGTAAACACGGGGGTTATATCCAGAGCGCCTGGTTATAGGAGACAAAATAAACAGCTGATCCCTGAACGCACGGAGTTGATCAGATGCACGTGTTAGAGGACATTAGCATAGTTTTTAATTCGGATTACAAGGTCACGTGACCGGCGCAACACGCCAATAAACGTGAAACAGAGCATGGTTTAGAGGCACGTGTGTCACGTATGGGAGGAGGAAGAGGAAGAGGAGGAGGAGGGTGTACACTCAGCCATTTTGAACACTGACTCGATCCTTTGTTGGTTAATTAACGCAATTAATCAATTAAACCGTATATTAAAAATAAACACGTAGGTTTTTATTTTATTGTTATTATAATAATATTGTTTTTATGCACAACCCGCTTTCGCGTCTTCGGAGCGAATCGTCACACACCGCTTGCGCATTACACGTGTAAAAAAAAAAAAAAAAAGACCCATCCCTCCGCAGTGCGCGTGCGCGGAAACGGCACCTCGTCATCCGCACGCATGTGCACGCGCGTACACGCACGCGCGCGCGCCATCGCGCTGCGCAGAAGAAACCGCACGTTTCGGTTCTATTTATTGGTCATTGGTTATAAATTACATACCCGTGAACAGCAAACAAAAACGAAAAGAAAAACCCCAAACACACCGACTGAGCGAGCGGCAGTGCGAGAGCAGAGACACAGCAGGTCCATGAGCTGCTAGCGGGTTAGTCAGTTAGCTAGCCGGCTACACTCCGCCTGGTCAGGCTAACACGCCGCCTGCTTTACTAAACACCCCGTCTTTTAAATATTTTCTCCAGGAAATGTCTCACTGCCCATCACCAGATAACAAATACACATTTATACAAAATAAACACGCGTCCGAAAATCCTGCTTTATGCTTTTCTGTGGATTTTCAGACACCCCGCAAGTGCACATTCAGCTCACCTGACGCCGCCATGTTGGAAAGTGAGCACGTCACAGAGAACCCGGATGAAGGCGTGTTGCGTCACTGAGGCGCGTATGAACAACGTCCAGGGTTGTGTTTATTATTGTGTTTTACTGCAAATAGAAATTCAAAAAAGAAATAATCACAAGACAGATTAAAGAAAAGAGAAGAGCGACCTTTAGATAATACACCAACACAGAATTATAGAAAAGTATAACACATTAATAATTATAAACAGTATAAAAATATTACTACTACTATAAAATAAAAAAAGGTAAACACTGACAACAAAATAAAGAAAAAGGAGGGAAAAATTGGCATTTAGAAGTCATTAAATATTTACAAACAAGATTTTAAAACCTTTTTTAGACAATTGGATCAGTTACAGATTTTGCTTTAGTTCTTTCATGGGAGAGGGAGAGAGAGGGGGGGAGGGAGAGAGAGAGAGAGAGATAGAGGGGGGAGTGAGC
>MU551594.1:0-20677 GCA_024362625.1 Silurus asotus | reverse complement strand
GAGAGAGAGAGAGAGAGGGAGAGAGAGAGAGAGAGAGAGAGAGAGAGAGAGAAAGGGATAGAGAGAGAGAAAGAGAGGGAAAGAGATCGAGAGAGAGAAATAGATAGAGAGAGGGAGAGAGAGAAAGAAAGAGATAGAGAGAGGGAGAGAAAGAGAGAGAGAGAGAGAGAGAAAGAGATAGAGAGAGAGAAAGAGAGGGAAAGAGATAGAGAGAGAGAAATAGATAGAGAGAGGGAGAAATAGAGAGAGAGAAAGAAATAGATAGAGAGAGGGAGAGAAAGAGAAAGAGAGGGAAAGAGATAGAGAGAGAGAAATAGATAGAGAGAGGGAGAAATAGAGAGAGAGAAAGAAATAGATAGATAGAGGGAGAGAGAGAGAAAGAGAGGGAAAGAGATAGAGAGAGAGAAATAGATAGAGAGAGGGAGAAATAGAGAGAGAGAAAGAAATAGATAGAGAGAGGGAGAGAAAGAGAAAGAGAGGGAAAAAGATAGAGAGAGGGAGAGATAGAGAGAGAGAGAGGGAGAGAGATAGGGAGAGAGAGAGATAGATAGAGGGAGAGAAAGAGAGGGAAAGAGATAGAGAGAGAGAAATAGATAGAGAGAGGGAGAAATAGAGAGAGAGAAAGAAATAGATAGATAGAGGGAGAGAAAGAGAAAGAGAGGGAAAGAGATAGAGAGAGGGAGACATAGAGAGAGAGAGAGAGAGAAAGAGATAGAGAGAGGGAGAGATAGAGAGAGAAAGAGATAGAGAGAGGGAGAGGGAAAGAGATAGAGAGAGAGAAAGAGAGTGAGAGGGAGAGAGAGAGATAGATAGAGGTAGAGGGAGAGAGAGAGAGAGAAAGGGATAGAGAGAGAGAGAAAGAGATAGAGAGAGGGAGAGAGAAAGAGAGGGAAAGAGATAGAGAGAGGGAGAGAGAGAGATAGATAGAGGGAGAGGGAGAGAGAGAGAGAGAAAGGGATAGAGAGAGAGAGAGAGAGAGAGAGAGAGAGAGAGAGATCTCAGATACCTGTAAAAGATAGAGAGGTTTGGAGTTTAAATATTTGTAAGAAGTAAAATCAGATTCACTACACCAGCCTTTATAATAATTTGCTGTACATATGCCTACATATTTATCTGCATTTGTCAATTTACACAATTGCTATTTTTTGCACTTCTGGTGGATGTTAAATCTATTTATCTACTCCCATAATTATTCTAACAAAGTCTGTCAAGATTCGAGAGGTAAAAACTACTCGCTTCTGTTTCCTGTACATAACCCACAGGGATTCGGTGATGCTTTTCTCATGCAGGTCAAATAAAAGTCTTTAAAACGACTCGTCCTTCTGAGTCACATTAAAGACTCCTCCATGAAAAACTCATCACCCCAAGTGATTTAACATTTTTAATTGGTCATATTTTTATAATTGGAACTACAGTAAAAGTTGGTGTATGTAGACGTGTTGGGGATCTGATGATGGAATGTATCATTTGATTTAATTTCTGATCTAAGGTTCATTTTTGATGAACGAGATTCAAAGAACCGAGTCACTAAAATCATCCGATCTTGGCATCACTATAGCAAGCTGAACCTTCTGGACCCTCGAGTGAGGAACTTATACTGTATATAAATACAGTTTGAGTGTGTAATGCTGTAATGCATTAAGGTGAAGATTTCTCATATAAAAACAGATTTAACGTGTATGAATAATGAATGTATGAGTTACACTACTCATGTATAGGTATTGGGTAATGTGCTAATCTTCTAAAGAAGCTCTGCTGTATCATCAGTAGGTCATTCAGGGAGGAGGTTCATTGTTCAGCACAGCTGTGAGTTTCCTGCGTGTTTTCCACCACCACCTCAAATTGAGCAGTTTAAGACCCATCCAATCTCTTTTTCTCTTTGTTGAGCTTCTTTAACTTCTCCAGTTCTGTGTGTACTGCTGCAAAGAGGACTGTACTGGCTACCACAAGCTGGTAGATCTTTGCCCTAGCTACAGTATGTTAACTTCAGCCTTTAAAACTGTATTAAAGCGTAAGAGTGATGGCTGAGGTCAGGTGATAAGGTCATGCATTAAAACAGGATTAGACCATAGTTAAGAATCTCCAGTCTGATCTATGTAACGAGAAGTTAACACATTTTCACCTCATTATGCAATTATCATAACTATGTAGCGTACCTGGCGTGAGCACATTTCACACGAGCGTGTTTGTAGTGGTATAAGGTTTAAAAATGGGCACAGATTTTCAATCACATTGGTGAAGTGTCACACCATCCTTACATTTCTTAATGCCTTGAATGTGTTATGCTTTTGGACTGCCTTGTTTTTTAGATTCATCCATCAACTTTTAATGCTGACCAGTTTCGGATTTCCTGCTGAACACGTTTATTTATTTATTTATTTCAATCGCTCACCCACTTTACGTTTTGTCAGGTGAGTCTTTCACGTAGGACACGGGTCTTCAACCGGGGGTCCGCTGATTTACTGCAAAATATATTTTGTAAAATAAAATAAAAAAAAAAAATCATCATCAGGACACCAAATGGAACTATGTTTCCACACGGACGGATTTAATTGCCGGATGTGTGCATCATGGCAGACTTTGGTTCTGATTTGAGACTCGGTGCGTCAGTAAAACAAATGTTTAGTGATTAAAAATAAGTTTTTGGTGGAGTTTATTTTAATTTTTTTTTCTAAGTAAAAAGAGGACGTCCTGATTAAATGCGTGTCGCGTTGAAGGTTTTAATTTCGCCACTTTTATATTTATTTGTATTTTTAAGAAAAATGGTCGAACAGAAATGCGTGCTGGTTTTAATTGTGCTTTAATACAATTGATGTCGTTCAAACGAATTTGCGTTAACGTGTTAATAACGTGTTCATTTCGACAGCCCAAATTAAGTTCTAGGATCCAAAGAGGAACCAGACTCCAACCAAGACACCAAGAGTGTGATTATAACATCAGTAAAACATTACAAACACCAGAGTGTGAGAGATCATGAGCACCGGAGTGTGTGATTAAAGATAATATCTATACTACAGTCTTTTAACATTCAGCTGCAGCTTCTGGAAAACATCACAACATATGACATAATTATAGATTTCAACACCAACAATTAGACACTGAAACTGATATAATAGTGAAACTCCTGGAGAAAATGGGACACAGGTGCTTGTTATTATTACAGATGAGAAATGTAGATCAGCATGCTGTTTGTTCCACCGTGACACAGATTTCAATTACATTATTATTCAACACAGGTGTGTTACAGCAGTCAAGCCACAAGCCAAATGACATAATTGCCTGATACGCTACTACCATTATAGGAATGACATTCAACCAGTGACAGGACATTCCTATGTTTTTAATGTATTATTACTGGAAGCCAGCAAAAATGCTGCATCATAAACAACAACACAGACTTTCGAGAAGTCCTTACATAAGTACAGGACTCACAAAGCTGTCATGTTCAGTTTCCCCCTGTGACCTGTTTACAGTTGTTTAGGTAATGAAATGCCATGATGTCATAAATATGGGTCAGACAATGTGTGTTAAAAACATTTTAATTAACAAATTGCGTAATTCTATTTGATAATATTTAAACGTCATTATATGTCTAATCATCATTACCCCCGGTGGTCTAGTGGTTAGGATGCGATGCTCTCACCGCTGTGGCCCGGGTTCAAGCCACTCTTAGTGCCGGTCCCAAGCCCAGATAAATAGGGAGGGTTGTGTTAGGAAGAGCATCCAGCGTAAAAACATGTGCCAAATCAAACGACCCCTAATGGGAGAAGCCGAAAGAAAGTTTTTATAAATCTAATCATTATTAAAGAGTGGAACATATTGAAGAGCCTGTAGGGTCTTTCTGCATTAATCATTAGGGAACTGTGTGAAAAAGAATGTAGAGTTAGCGCCGTGTCACTGTGGCCACTCGCTCCTGCCCGGAAACACCATTCGTCCCGTGTATGCGTGAAATCACCACTTTCTAGTTGTCTCTAATGCTAGCGCTAGCTATAGATTCTGCAGTGTTTCATGTCCAGCTCCAATAATTTCTTTTAAAAAGAAGAAAAACCGGACAATTTCGCATAGTGAGGGAGTGAAAGAATGAAGGATGGAAGGAAGGAAGACATTTGTTAAAGTTGATGAAATCAGTAGAACAGTTAAGTAGATCATATATATATATATGTAAAACAGAATATTACCCAAATATAAAATTGTATTTAATTAAATACACAACTTAATTAATATAATAAAAAAGTGTATTGCATCAATTTGATTTATTGGATTTTATAGTTATATATTTAATTCTTATAAAATATTATTTTATAAATTATTTAACCAAACAGGCATTTTATTTTAGAAAGTTTTCATTTGTTTGTGTTAATAATAATAATAATAATAATAATAATAATAATAACTGTGTTAATCAAACAATTTTATGTTTTACGTAAAAAAAAAAACCCAAACTTGACCTAAAAGCAGAGGACTGTGTCGACTTTTGTGTACCTTTTACCTTCACACCCCAAATCTATATATCTTTATATCCCAGGTGTGTCTTATCGAGAGCTCATTTGTGACATTTCTTGACTTCATTTCTATGGAGCAGAGGAAAGTTAGTGCTACTACAACTACTGTACAAATCCATATTAGTGTTGGGTTTTGTCTAATTGCGTGCTCCTGTGTTGATTTATGATGTTTGATGTAGGACCCTGGTCCTGTAGTTAATGTCAACAGTCCACTACAGTGGCTCAGGATCGCAGGTTGCTTTTAATGACCTTTCACTGTGGACCTCAATAATGATGGAATTGTAATGAATGGACATTCGGTGATGAGGATGAGGTTCCCTTTTGAGTCTGATTCTTCTCAAGGTTTCTTCCTCGTGAAGTCTCAGGGAGTTTTTCGCCACTGGCTCACTTATTAGGGACAAACTTACAATTACAAAGAAACAAACATAAAAGAATGTATATTACCGTATCTCTATAAAGCTGCTTTGAGAGACTGCACATTGTTAAAACCGCTCTACAAATAAAAAAGGAATTTTAATGAAATCCTGCAATGTATACGGCTGGAATGACAATAAAATCTTACTTGACTTGTCTTTCCTTATAACATAAATATGTCAGTAAAGTATAAAAAAACCCCACAATTTCATGTCAGTTCAAAAATAGCAACATTTTATTATATTGAGTGCATTTTCAACTACATACCTACATTTCTTATTGGTGTATATGCTCTGAAATCTGCTGACACGTCTGAGAACATGTTGAGCCACAGAACCTTGAGAGAAAGCACTTCAGAAAACGAATCTGCTTCTAATACCTAGGCCACCTATGAACTGATTATTTAGAAATAAATGAGGAGGAAAGAAGTATGGTTGTAAAACTCATGCATTATTTACAGTATGAGTAATAAGGGAAAGATATTTGCGAGAATAAATATGTAGGTCAGTGTGATAATGGTGGCATGTAAGATGATTATGAGCATTCGTAATGTTAATCATAATAAGTGTAATCACGATTACAATACACAACACACACACTGGCGATTTTTGGATGACCACCTGCCAAATATTGGGTTGGTCCCATTTTTGCTTCTAAAACAGTCGTGACCCACGCGCATCAACAGCATGAACTTCTTTACCAGTTTGAGCTACAGGAGCTCGTCTGTTGGATCGGACCACACAGACCAGCCTTCGCTCCCCACGTGCATCAGTGTTCTGCATCAGCCGTACGTGACCCTGTCACAGATTCACCACTGTTCCTTCCTTGGAGCACTTTTGATAAATACTGACCACTGCAGACCAGGAACATCCACAAGAGCTGCAGTGTTGGAGATGCTCTGACCCAGACGTCTAGACGTCACAATTTGTCAAACTCACTCAAATCCTTACACTCTGACATTTATCACATTAACTTTGAGGACAAAATGTTCACTTGCTGCCTATTAAATACAGTATATTCACCCACTTACAGGGGCAATGATGAAGAGATCTTCAGTATTCTTCACTTTTCGGCTCAGAATGTTAGAATGTCATAATGCAAGGCCTGTTCGGTGTACGACATGAATGATGTGGTAGGATCTTCGAGTTAAGGTTTGTCACTGGTGCATAGTTGAACACAAAATTTTCATCAACGGTTTGAAGACCATGATCAGGTCCTAATTATCTTGCTTATGTTCTTGATCATGGTTTTGGTTAATTTTTGTTTCGGTTCATGTATTTAATATTGTGAGATGTCTTTTCTTTGGTTTGCACTTTATTAATAAATTTTCACGCTCACATTTGCTTCCCGCTTCATTGCACGACACCAAGACACATTTTATGAGATCATGATCTGTGGTAGCGTCAGACTGTGGAAGTGTGATAAAAACCTTCTATATATAGCTTATTATGTTTATATATACATAAAATCCATACAAAATGGAAAAAATACAAAAAGAGGTTTCAAGTTATAATTCACATTTATTAGCCACATGCACAACCATACACAGTACGATGTGCAGAGAAATGCATTTTCAGAGTATCTGTTACATTCATGTAGAATAGAAAACGTATATACACATGTACAGGTTACAGGTATATTTACTTATTTAAATGATGGAAGTAGTTAAATAAAGGGATTACATTAAAAATATGTAATTCCTTTTATGAGGTACTATTTTGTCATCATTATTACAACAAAGATGCTAATTTTTTATATTAATTAATCTGAGTACAAAATATTTATATATAAATCTGTATAGTTAGATATATAGACAGACAAATCTTTTTTAATGTAGTTGATATTTAAAAATTAAATCTTCTTCATGATCCACCGGTCCTTCCACAGGGTTAGTACCTGGCAATATACAAAAAAACATGATGAGCAAGATTTAATGAATTGACTTTAATTAACAGAATATTTCTTTACCAAATAATGTCTTACTAGATAAATCCTGGCAGGTTTTGGCTGATGACACTCGATAACCAGGTCTGGTACTGAGACACCTGAGTATACACACCAGGTGAATAGGACAGAGCACAGCCTTTACCCCAGCTAGTGATACCAGCCTGAACCCAGACAGCACCCTGCTTAGTGACCAGCGGACCTCCAGAATCCCCCTTTCAAAAGAGAAATAAACTTTTGTCATTCTCTGACTGTTGAAAGTTGATCTAGGTTGTATTATTTGGAAAATCTTAAAATTATTTGGGAATCTTAAAATTGTATCTGACTGTATTTATGTGTACCTGGCAGGTATCTTTGCCTCCTTGGTAGTAACCAGCACACATCATGTTTGGGGTAATGGAGCCAAATCCCAGGAGAAAATCACAAATCTGTGTATTGACAGTAGGTACCATCGCCTCCTGAAGAACACCAGGAGCTGGTAGTTGCACTACAAACAAACATAAAGACAAACAAATATATTTTAAAAAGTTATTAAATTATACCCTTGTTTGATTGCCAGAACCTGCTTATACACCCTCTAGAGTAAATATATGACTCACCATAGAGAAATGTCTTAAAGCTTATTGCCTACCCTGGCATTTTCAGAATTCATACACAAATTCTTAGGAGGGGCATTTCTACCCTTTTTGGTACCCAAGGTGGGAATTCAATTGGCAATGAATGATATTTGACAATTGGTAGAATTTGAGTGTATCCTGTGGTGTGTGTGTGTTCATGTCTATGTATTTTACCTCCAGAGGCAATGCTTCCCCAGCCTGTGATCCAGCAGCTGGTTTTATCTGGAAAACTGCTGCCTTGCCCTGCCAGACACACTGGTCTGATGTAGTCCGTGAAGTTGACTGAAGAGCTCAGGCGTAGAAGGGCGATGTCATTGTTTTGGGTGGCGCTGTTGTAGCTGGGGTGAACAATCACCTGAGATACACTTCTCGTAATTTGATTGGGATTAGAACCGGTTAGAGTCTGTTTCCCCAAATACACCGTCACAGCAGAAGAGATGGTGCTGTAGAATTAAAAATGTTTATTCATTACTTCACTTACATTCACAACTGATTAAAGTATATATATGTATAAATACAAATAAAATGGAATTGAATGAAACAAACCTGGAGAAACAGTGGGCTGCTGTCAGAATAAAGTCTTTGTTGATCAGGGTTCCTCCACAGAAATGTCCGTTATAATCAGGGCTCTGGAGACTAACCTGCCATGGCCACCCTCCTTCTGAGGAATTCTGCCCACCCACAATACGGGTGTTAAAAGGGGCACGACCGCATACTGAAGAAAGAGAAACATCAGTTACAATCCGAATGGCAATAATGTCATCCTATTGAGCAGAAGAATTAAAGTGATAAAGAAAAATACCCACCATCCATCTGGGAAAGAGAACCTGAAATGAGAGAAAGACTGCGTGTCACAAAAGACATTGTTGACTTTTTTGTTATAGAATCTATAGTCTGCAATTTTGCACACATTTGTGACCTAAGGGCAGACATGCATGTTTATATGTCAGACGTAAACACAGACTTCAGTACTTTACACCTACTTAATTAGCGTATATCACCTGGGGGGGTTATTTACTTACTTCACTTAACTTTACTTACTTACGCTACTTGCTTACCTACAAACAAACAAATGAAAGACCTGGCTTATGTTTCTTCTCTCTGGCCAGAATAAAGTTGTTGGATTTTCTTATAAACTCTTCTTATAAACTCTACTTATAATATCTCCTGCACTCTGATTTTTTATTTAACAGTTTTATGTTCAATTTACTTTTATAGCAATTGTAATAATAATAATAATAATAATAATAATAATAATAATATTATCTGCCAATACTGATCTTTGCTTTACCTTTAACATACAGGACCATGGCCAGAAGCACACACTGAAATCGCAGCATATTTGCAGTCAGCCTTCTGTCTCTGTCGCAGTCAGTCAGCAGATGTCTATGTTCTCCCTCAGCACTCTTTTATATCTTCTCAGCATTGCTGTGACTAATGATGTTTTTTGTCAAACCTATTACATAACTGGAATTTCCTTAGATACTTTAGTACATTTCTACAGCTGACCCAATTACTTTTTACAATTACCAATTACTCATACTCAACAATTTACATTCCAGGTGAAGAAAAAAACCAGCAGGTAAAGTTGCTGGAATGGTTTCTTCATTTAGTACATTATAATTGGTGTAGTCACGCAGATTTTTACCAGAAATGATATTCTAACTGGCACTTGCGATGTGGATGTCTGAGCGAATGAAAGGGAAAATTTGAAAATGTGAATTAGCACTTGGGATAAGTTTGATAATGCAATATCAGAGTCTGAGCAGGGGGAGTTTGCTGATACCAATACCATCATTAAAGACCTTCAGCAGCTCATGGAAGGTCATTTATGGCATTTGGAGACTCCCTCATTCAGTGCAACTTTCAACTGAGCAGCTGAGTGTTAAGGGCCATGCTCAAGGGGCCAGCAGTGGCAGCTTGGTGTTGCTGGGATTTGAACTTGTGACCTTCTAAACCAGAGTCCAATTCCTTAACCACTGAGCTACTATCTTCTTTGTCCAGCTCTTTATGGAGATGGGCCCAAACCAGGTGTTGTGATGTTTTCCATTTTGACCACCCAACATTTTAGTGATGATTCTACAACCAATGATGTGATGGCCATAAGAATCTGGTGAGATGACCTCCTCAGATAATTGTCTCATTTAAATTTAACTCATTTACCTGAAACCTTTAAATTCACTACTGTTACATTATTTTAAAGATTTTTACTACAATAAAATGTACAAAGCAAAACATTATTACATTCATTCATTTTAATTCAATTCAGTTTATTTGTATTGAACATTTAACAATGAACATTGTCTCAAAGCAGCTTTACGCAGATCATGTGGTGATAAAGAATAAATAAGATGTTCTTTATAAGTGTAAGTTTGTCTCTAATGAACCAGTAAAGCAGTGACTGTGGTAAAGGAACAACTTAAAGTTGATGTTAGAAGCAGGAAAAATGGGCGAACGTAAGGATATGAGTGAGTTTGGGCCAAATTGTGACGTCTAGACGACTGGGTCAGAGCATCTCCAAAACTGCAGCTCTTGAGGGATGTTCCTGGTCTGCAGTGGTCATTATCTATCAACAGTGGTGAACTGGCGACAGGGTCACGGGCGGCCTAGGCTCATTTATATATGTGGGGAGTGAAGGCTGGTCCGTGTGGCCCGATCCAACAGACGAGCTCCTGTAGCTCAAACTTCTGAAGATGTTCATGGTGTTAATGATCGATTGGTCACGATTGTTTCAGCAGCAAAAAGGGGACCAACACAATATTATGCAGGTGGTCACAATGTTCTGGCTGGTCAGTGTATGTGACAGTGCTCCACTGCTACTGAATTTAACACAACGTATGGAATGTTTCACTGCCATAGTTTTATAATCTTAAGATAGAATTCCAGGTCATGATGATAATTACATAAGATGTGGCAGATTTAATTGCTGCAATTGTCTGACTTTTACGAAGAGGTTTTTCCCTCAAGTAATAGAACCACATTCCACTGATGGCATAAGTCAGACAAATAACATTTTATGTTGAAGTGTACAAGGGTAGGTCTAAAAGAATGCCAAAAGGTCATATAATGTGACTGAGATTTCAGCTGTTTGCTGTGGCCCTGGTCTCGCGTTCCATGTTCCCCTATCCAACCTGATACACTAACCTCTATTACTTACCGTTAAAATCTGTTTTATTGTATAGTGTAGCAGCAGTGAGGAGTTTGTGATACTGTATGTTCAGGTAGGCCTATAATGAGGTTTGGCCCTGACCAGATGTTTATGGAACTCTGCTAGCTGTAATGGATCCAATATCACCAAGTCAAATAGACAGAGAGCTCTGTGAGCAGCCCACTGTTTCTCCAGGATAAATTCACACACAGTTCTTGGGTGAACATCAATAGCCTAAAGATCCATAAAGTTCCCTTTTAAGTCTGGTTCTGCTCCAGGTTTCATCCTCATGCCATCAGGGAGTTTCTCCTTCACCACAATCGCCACTGGCTTGCTCACCAAAGATGGACTTATAAGGAACATATTTGTAGGCAATAAAATTAAACATTCTTTTATACAACTTTATTACCTCTTTATCTTTGTAAAGCTGCATTGAGACAGAGTTTTTTGTAAAAAAAAAAAAAAAAAAAATTTGAATTAAAAATAAACATCTACTGACTCTATTCAGTGATGTAAGAAATGACTGAATGTTTTCTTTCTTTCTTTATCACTTGCATTTCTGGTCCGGCTGTGTATTTGCGAAAATGGACTTTAAATGGCTTTAATCCCAGTCAAAGTGCAAGCAGTGTTACAGAGGTAAACCTTTGCTCCAATTACCAATTATATGTCTCTGAACTCCTCTATTACCTTTACACACTACATCAGACAAGTGTGTCTGGCAGAAGGCAGTTTTACTGTTTACTGATGATATTAAATGCTACTTCTCTGGAGGTGAAATTGATCCATGATCATTTATGTACATTCATATTTATAGCATTTGGCTGACACCCTTATCCAGAGTAAGTTTCAACTGAGCAGTAGAATGTTAAGGACCTTGCTCAAGGGCCCAGCAGTGAAAGTTTGCTGTTGATTGGTCCACCAGAGTCCAGAGTCCAATGCCTTAGCCACTGAGCTACTTCGCATACATAAACATACATAAATGCATGGCTGCATGGACAATAAACACGCATGCATGATGTAATGTCAAATTTAACCACATCAACAGAGTTGCTTTGGGTCTGATGGCAAGTCAATAAGCCAAAAACCGTCCGCGTATTCCCAAATAACAACAAGTCTTAATCATGGCTCCTTCTGAACAAACTGCTTGCTGTGCTTAGGCTATTAAGAGAAAATCTGTGCACAGCCACTCTAAGGGGAGTTTCTATGCAGAATTTTAAGAGATTGGTGTGATCAGAGAGAGAGAGAGATGAACAGTTCAGGAGGTTATTCTTGCAACTAGGCAACCTTTGCACTCTGGGACAGTGACTGGTTGTCTCCAAAAGGGATTCAGTTAATTTCCGGTTTAGCTCCACACCCATCCAATGTAGAACCTCCACTGAGAACCTGACAGTGTACTATTATCCATGGAATTCTTTTATAACCCAAGCACAACTTAGACCCTTGGATTATTCTGGTTACCTGGTTTCAGCAAACCAATCCAGCAAGGCCAATTTAACATCCAAATGCAATTGTTAATAAATAATGTGTATCCTGTGGTGGATTTGACCTAGTAGTTTTGTTGTCCAAGCAATTCCATTTTCTAATGATTGCTCCAACAGTGGACCTTTTTTTACCAAGCTGCTTGGCGTTTTCCCCGTAGCTCTTTCCAGCCTTGTTTTCCCGCCAATTTTGTCTCTAGTGTCTTTGGACAGCTCTTTGGTCTTGGTCATGTTAGTAGTTGGATTCTTACTGATTGTATGGGGGGACAGGTGTCTTTATGCAGCTAACGACCTCAAACAGGTGCATCTAATTTGGGATAATAAATGTAGTGGAGGTGGAGATTTTAAAGGCAGACTAACAGGTCTTTGAGGGTCAGAATTCTAGCTGATAGACAGGTGTTCAAATACTTATTTGCAGCTGTATCATACAAATAAATAGTTTAAAAATCATATATTGTGATTTCTGGATTTTTTTTTAGATTATTTAGATTATTCTCTCAAAGTGGACATGCACCCATGATGACAATTTCAGACCTCTAAGTGGGAGAACTTGCAAAATAGCAGGGTATTCAAATACTTATTTTCCTCACTTTTCATCTTCAGTTGATAGCCACCCTTGGCCACTTGGTTCATACCTGGGTATTTCTTCTCTGCATTAGTCTAACAATTCCTTGGCTAAATGGGCCTTGTGTGGTTAATGCATTTGGGTTTAAACAGCATAAAAAAGAAAATCCCCTGTTGGTGAATTCAATTCAATTCAATTAATTTTTATTTGTTGTCATTTAACAATGAACATTGTCTCAAAGCAGCTTTACACAGATAATGTGGTGATTAAAAGTGACTATGTTCTTTATAAGTAAGTCTGTCCCTAATGAGCAAGTCGGTGGAGACTGTGGTGAAGGAAAAACTCCCCGAGATGGCATAAGGAGGAAACCTTGAGAGGAACCAGACTCAAGAGGGAACCCACCTCATCTGTGTTGCACCGAATGTCCATTTATTGCAGATATACGATGCTGCGGGGTGCAGTAATGAAGATAAGTAGTCCTTAGTAAGTGTAGCAGACTGTTGACATTAACTACAGTCCAGTCCATCCTCAAAGCTCCCGTTCTTACTCTGGAATTTCATGGAACCACCCAAGGTGTTGATGAGAAACCGTCCCAAGCTGCACAGAGTCGCCTCCAGTCGAAGAGAACATTCAAAATACTATTCAGAGGCAGGCCTGGATAAAGTGGGAAGATCTACGGAGATCTCACATACTTCTCTGGCACACCAGACTTCCTCATGTGATACCAAAACTCCTCTCTTCACCCTGTCGTCCACAAACACACAATGCAGCTCCTCCTGAACTTCTCTATACTTCTCCATCAACATTCTCAAAGCAAATAATGCGTCTGTGCTGCTCCTTATCGGCATAAAACTATACTGTTGCTCACAGATGGTCACCTCTTCTCTCAGCCTGGCTTCCACTACTCTTTCCCATAACTTCATGGTGTGACTGTTCAACTTGTTCCTTTTATTCCAACAACAGTCTCAAGTCTAGCAAGCAGTAGAGCAGGAGTGGCCAACCAGTCAGAGACCAACTGTGTTACCGCAAAGAGCCACATCATACACATGGGCACACATGAACATCACCCATCTCTTTCTCTCTCTCACACACACACACACACACACACACACACACACACACACACACACACACACACACACACACCTCTGCTCAGCCAGATTTATTGTAAATGTCACACACCAACATGATAATGACAGAAATTGACTCCTACAGTACTAAAACCACAGGCCAGTCAGTTTCAACAATAAACAATGTGTGCACTGTCTCACACACACAAACTCTCACAAACTTGCAGTTAGTTTCTTTCACATCTATGCCACGAGTTCTGTCTATTAATGGCACAATATCAAGGATTTCTTCTTTGATCACACAGTCGTTTGACACAGAGCGTACAAATATTGCCAACTGAGGCTTGTCTTGTATGTCACAACTATAATGCGACACTAAAATACTCACGTTTGAAAGTCAGAGTGCAACTGTGATTCAATAGCCGTGTTAAAGTCCGATATTCTGCGTTCAACAGTGTGGAGGGACAGTTGGACGTCTGATACCATGCGTTTTTAGTTTGTCGTTTTCAGATTTTACCAACGTCACTGAGACATTTTTTAACAAACTCCCCTTCATTGTATGGCTTATGATGCAAGTGTTACGGTCTCTGAGCGCTTTCTAAAATTTTGAAAAAACTGTATCTTTATTCTGCCTAACTTTTCAAAGTGACCAACTTGTGCTTGCGAAGTTCAGTCCCTTTTGGAAATTCCTGGTTGATGTTAGCATGGAGTGAGCTGAAGAATTGAAGCTTTGAAATGCGCTAATGACATCTGACCTATAAGGCAGAAAGGCTTCCCATTACGTTCAACAAAAAAATATACCGTATTTTCCGGACTATAAGACGCTACTTTTTTCCCATGCTTTGAACCACCGTGGCCTAAACAATGATGCGGCTAATTTATGGATTTTTTCGGGGATTTTCCCGGTTCCACAAGCTTCATGCCAAAAAACTGAATCCCATAACATTAGAAACTGGGCAAATCTGCCACAGAGATGTTTGATGTGACGCACGTTTGCCATATGGCGAAGCAGCAACGAGTCATTCGAAGTTTATCCATCGGCAAAAGCGGAAGAACTTCACTGGAAGACTTTGACAAGCTCAACCACGAAACAGCTCTGCATGCAATCCACATGACCCCACTTCCGCACCCAATCTTCTCGCCAGATTTTCTGGAGATGAAGATGCAGCTTTAAGCTCGTCGTTTTGACACCACCGCAGAGATCCAGTGCAGATCGCTTTGAAAACGGTGCTTTGAAAAGTAGACTTCCAGAACACATTCCAGACGAATGATGGGGGCATTGTATTGCTTTGCAAGGGGGCTACTTGGAAGGTGATTGTATGTAAACGTAGATAAATAAAGTACTTTCTGGTACACAGAACGAGTCTTGATCTTGGGAACGATTCCACTGAAAGCAGAACTCTCAGCAGATCAATTTTCTCAACTCGTAAAAAACAAACTGTGATATAAGCAGGAGAGAACAGTCACTATTTTCTGCTCAAAACAGTTACTGGATTTGTTGGCATTTATTTTTTGTTTTATAAAATAAAATTGCTCCAAGGCGTTCAGAAATAAACAAAATGAAATGACATTGTTTACTTTTATCAAAAGCCAATAATAAATAAATAAAGTTTATGATTTTTTTTGTTGCGAATCTTCAGGCGAAAGATCCAGGATATGAAATGATGTTCTGGTGCTGATGACATACTTTTCAAACCACACTTCATTATCTTCATTAGCTGCTCTATCGGACCACACGGTGTCAGAACCCGTCGCGTTTTATTTGCCGTGGGGTGAAGGTTTGGTCAAAATAACATAATGAGCATGAACACAGTCGAGCAGCAGAAAGAAGCAGCTGGAAGAGCGTATACAAATCTCTAGCCTTTTAGCAGACGTGTTCGTGTGTCTCGGTGAAGCCGCCCACCTCCGTATGACTAATCACGAAGGTAGGCAGAAGACACGCGCTCGCTGGAGCCGAGATTTGTTCCTTAAAACGTTGCAGCTTCGCGACGAGTGAAAGTACAAGTGCGTGCAACATTGCCCGCTTCACAAGGTGAAACTTTTTTAGAAGAAGTGCAGCACGGTGGCGGAGCTTCCATCAGCCAGCTCTCGTGCAGACGCTTTCAGCCTGGTGCTTTTAGACCCTCAGCCTCGATCCCACCTCCACTTTCAAATGAAAAGCTTTTTAGATACATGGGTGTGGCTTATATTTGGGTGCGCTTTATAGTCTGATATAACCGTATAAATTACGGTAAACTCTCCCACTCTGTTAAAAACGTCCTGTGTTCATCTTTATATTTTCGTTTTGCTGTGCATTTTTTTTCCCTGCCATTTTGAGAGCGAACTTGCCACAAATTGTTTACTTAAATGATCTTGCCCCTACTGGGAAACTTTGCGGTATTTTTATCTCACCCACATGCGCAATTGACAAAAATACCGTAATAAACTCAAGTAAAGTACATTAAACAAAAAAACACAAACACAAACTTCGATATGACCGTAAGAGCCGCATGAAACAAGGCCGCATGCGGCTCGAGAGCCTCGGGTTGGCCACCCCTGCAGTATAGTATGATTAGTGGTGTCAAGGTCGAGCAAAACAAGTAAAGAGACAAAACCCTGATCAGAGGCCAATAACAGTCATTTAGCACCTTAACTAGCGCCGCCTCTTTGGTATGATGAGGCCGAAATCCTGACTGTTACATTTCAAAAATGTTGTTCCTCAGTAGATGTGAGCAGAACTGCTGTGCTACAACCTTCTCTAGAATCTTGGCGATAAAGAGGAGGTTTGATATTGGACTGTAGTTGGACAGCTGACAGGGTGAAGGTCAGGTTTCCTAATTAGGGGGTTGATAACTGCAGTTTGAAAGATTTAGGTACAAAACCAGTGCTAATGGAAGAGTTTATTATTTTAAAACAGGTTCAATTCCCTCTGGAATGATCTGTTTGAGGAAACTTGTATGCGAGGAATCGAGAATGCATGTTGATAATTTTGATGAGGAAATTAATGAAATTAAATCATTTTCATGAATAGGAGTGAAGCTTTGTAATTGATTGTCTTCTATAATTGCACTGCTGTCTACAGGGTTACTTGTAAAATAATTTGGATTTATATTAACCGTCTGGATTTCTTGCCTGATGTTTTCACTTTTATTATTAAAAAAAATTCAGGAAATCATTACTACTTAATGATGGTGTGAAATGGTCTGAAATAGCTTCAGACTGTGGAATTATGACTAAATCTTTTATTTTTAATTTAAATGTTAATAACAAATCAAGTGTTACCACTATCAGTGGGTCCTCTAACATTTTGATTAATTTCAACTGAATCTAGAATGGACACAACTGCTTCTCTTAAGGAGTCTTCCTGATTATTAAAATGAATATTAAGTCATTAATGCTTTGTCTAAAGAAGCAGCTAAATTTGTGATGAAATCTGCAAATTCTATGAGAAAATCAGAGTAGCGCCCTGGGGATCTATAAATAATAAATAATCAAATTGACTGACTGGACCTACTTTGGATACTGGATAATTTAATGTTAATCAAGTTACTAAAACAGACTTTCTGAGAATTCCTACATTTTGGTTTCAATCAGGGGACAGACACAGTCTCAATATGGTGGATCCTGAGTGACAACTCTGTGCAGCTAGCAGACGGTCGGTTTAGCCTGTCTGTCTGCTTCCTGGCCTTGGCTCTGGACAGTCACTAGTTAACTAGTTCTGTTCTGAGATATAACCTATACTACAAGAAATGAGAGCAGCACCTTCCTGAGTAGGATGGATATCTACCTGCCCTAACAGGCCAGCCTTGCCCTCAAAAATAACACAAATTCTCAAAGGCTATGTGTCAGCCGGTGGCATTGGTTTCTGGGGTTAGCACTTCCACTTCCCAGACAAAAGAGACTCACAGAGCAAACTTGACTCTCTGACTCAGGTCTCAGCCACTCAAGAGTGACATGGCCTGGGAGCTACCATCTGACCTAGATGGACTGATTACCCTGGATACAAGAATAGATTGGAGGCTTTAGGAGTGCCATGGCAAAGGACGCCACTGCCGAACCAGGTACTTACAACCCCCTCCAAACCGCTTCTTAAAATTTGAATCTGCAGTGGGACCCAGCCACTGTCAATTGTCTACTGCCTCACCGACCATACAAAGGTACCAATGACCACTTGCCCACCTCGAGGGTGCCTGTACCATATTTTTAAAAAGAAAAAGAAATATGATTGCCCTTGCAGAGACTAACAGTGTCTCTCATAAGTTTTACCAAATTACGAAACACCTACCACCTGGTTCTCATTGGCGGAGGAGATGAGTGGAAGATAAAGTTTAACATCACTGCTGGCCACTAGAAATATCAGTCATGCCATTTGGCCTCACCATTGCACCAGGGGTTTTCCTGGCCCTTGTTTAAAGATGTGCTCTCAGACATGCTTAACCACTTTGTTTGTAACACTGTGTATTCCTTACACCCTCGGCCCAGTACACCACTATCCTCATTGTGATTGATAGATTTCCCAAAATTGAGTATTTGATTTCCCTCTGCAAGTTGACATTTATAAAAGAGACAGTCCAACTCTTGTTCCAACATGTTTTTCACTGTACCCTGTCATAGTGTTACCTGCATTTCTCTGTTACTGATGTTTCAGCTTAATGGTTTGTCCTTAAATGGGTGATCAATTGGTGGATTTTACTTCACAATCTGTTCCTTATAGACTCTTTTACACGTTACCTGCATCGTGCATTCGAGTCGCTCTTGTCGGCTCTAATACAGTTATTCTCAAGGGACTTGATTCTTGAACCTGCTACATTAACCACAATCTTGTATTGATGTCTTTGGCTTTTCAATGAGATAAATTTTACCTGGGTGACTTGCATAAGTTAAATTCTTTTGATCTCTGGGACTTTGATCAAAGGCGCAGCAGTGGCACCTTGGTGGTGTTGGGATTTAAACTTATGACCTTCCGATCCATCGTCTTAACCCTTAGGTTAACAGGTTAATGTATCGGCCATTCTGGGGGAGTTTAGAGAAAAACCACATATAGGTGTAAAATGTACATACAATTTACCCACATGTGGTACAGTTTCTTTAAGTCTGATTACAGATTTCTATTCAATTGAAATACAAACCAATACATATAAACACAGATCATAAGCAGCATGTACTGCATTTAAAGGCCATTAAGGATGGGAGTCACACCAAAACTGTTTGGCATCTGTGTAGTGATTATTCCAAGTGAGAACAATTCTTTGATTATTTACATTTACATTTATGGCATTTGGAGGATGCCTTCAGCCAACATGACCTACAACTAAGCAATTGAGTGTTAAAGGTCTAGAGTAAGGGCAGCTTGGTGTTGGAGTCCTATTCTTTACCCACTGAGCTACCACATCCCATTACGATTACCCTATTCCACAAAATGTTTTACAATCACATTTACATTCACCCATTCTTACCAGCTTTATTACCCCTTACCCACACTAACTTTCATTTATAAAATAACAACTCAGACAAGAGGCTCATACAGGTAATAACCTTTAAATTAGGTGAGTAATTTAATAAGATAAATAGATTACATGAAAAATATGTAATCTTGATGTAAACATGTAGTACTGTAAAAAAAGCATTATCACACACTTCTTTATAATTACAAAATATAAAACAGCTTTAGATATTACGACTATGTATATCAGATTCATTGCGATAAAAAATAAATATTGACAATCATAGCAAATAACATTTCATATTAAATAATAAATACAGCTTATTATTAAAGGAAAATTGTTTCATTGCACTTGGTCCATCGGTACATCCATCAGTCCTTCCACTGTGTTAATACCTGCAAGATACAAGAACAAATTAGGACCAAAAACTACTGAGTTGCAGCTCAAACCAGTTAGAGACTCATGGCCTAACATACTCCTGAGTAAATAATGTCTTACTAGATAAATCCTGGCAGGTTTTGGCCGATGACACTCGATAACCAGGTCTGGTACTGAGACACCTGAGTATACACACCAGGTGAATAGGACAGAGCACAGCCTCTACCCCAGCTAGTGATACCAGCCTGAACCCAGACAGCACCCTGCTTAGTGACCAGCGGACCTCCAGAATCCCCCTTTCAAAAGAGAAATAAACTTGTCATTTTTTGATTGTTGAAGGTTGATACAAGTTGTATTTATTTACAAATGTCTTCTTATTGTGTGTTTACCTGGCAGGTATCTTTGCCTCCTTGGTAGTAACCAGCACACATCATGTTTGGGGTAATGGAGCCAAATCCCAGGAGAAAATCACAAATCTGTGTACTGACAGTAGGTACCATCGCCTCCTGAAGAACACCAGGAGCTGGCAGTTGCACTATACACAAAAACAAAGACATACATTGTTATTTTAAAAAGTTATTAAATTATACCCCGGTTTGTCATAGAAACCCACCTCAACAACTTTTCAGCTCAGCCCAATAAGGAACATAAATTACTTGCTGTTGTGTTTCTGATTAACAACCAAACTCTGCATGACTACCACTTCTACTACAACTATTCCTGATGATGCAAACAAAACACCTCTGTAGGTGAGATTTTCCTGACAAGTACAATATGTTTGTTTTTTTTATCACAGAAACCTGTGTGTTCATGTCTATGTATTTTACCTCCAGAGGCAATGCTTCCCCAGCCTGTGATCCAGCAGCTGGTTTTATCTGGAAAACTGCTGCCTTGCCCTGCCAGACACACTGGTCTGATGTAGTCCGTGAAGTTGACTGAAGAGCTCAGGCGTAGAAGGGCGATGTCATTGTTTTGGGTGGCGCTGTTGTAGCTGGGGTGAATGATCACCTGAGATACACTTCTCGTAATTTGATTGGGATTAGAACCGGTTAGAGTCTGTTTCCCCAAATACACCGTCACAGCAGAAGAGATGGTGCTATAGAATTAAAAACGTTTATTCATTACTTCACTTACATTC
>MU551593.1:730532-765532 GCA_024362625.1 Silurus asotus | reverse complement strand
CTGGATGTGTAATGGTGATGTTGTCTGTGATGTTTACAGAAAGGGAGACTGGATGAGCTGAACTCCCTCCTCAGCAGTCAGCACGTGTACAAACCCAACTTGTATCCTGACGATTCGTGGGTGGAGTTTATTCAGATCGATTTGGACGACGTGGTGGAGAAAAACAACGCCTCGGACAAGCAGCGTCTGCTCGGCCCCTCTCATCACGGCTCTACTCGCAGCCTAGGCCCCGCCCACAACGGCGCTGCAGATTCCGGTCTTCAGCTGGACCATGACAGGGAAGAGCGCCACCCTCTGGTCAGCAGGAGCAACTCCACACCGACTTCGGAAATGCAAAACGAGAATCAAACTCAGTCCGATCATAATGACGGTAATACGTGGATGAACATGGACTTTTACGCGCAGGTGAGTGACGTGACACCTGCGGGGGGGGTGGTCCTAACCCCCGAGCAACAGAACAGCACACTGAGCAAGAAGAAGGGTGATGAAAAAGAAGAGGAGAAGAAGAAGGATATCCAGCTGATGGTGCTCGAACCTGGTGAAAGATATTCATCTGAGAACTCTGCAGGCCACGTCGTCCCTGAGTCATCATCCAATCAGGATCCGGAACAGCCGTATCACGTTCTTCATCCTGACGTCAAAGAAGAAAGATGGGAATCTTCCTATATCTTAGAAGCTCCTCCTCCTCCTCCTCCCTCTGTACTCCCGCCTCTTCCTGACTACACTGTCGTACAGGAAGTGGACGAGCAGCACAGCCTTCTTCTCAATCCTACTCCTGAACCTCAGCTGCCATCTTGCCCTCAGAATCCGACCAAGTGCCCCCCAAACCAGCCCGTGGGGTATCTGACACCAGAGCTGCTGGAGAACTTTAGCCCATGAGTGTGTGTCACTGATACACACTCAGCCTCCACATACACACGTTCAGAACCACCACATCAGACCTGCATCAGTCTGAACATCAGCCATGTGTTTAATGGGGTGTGTGGTGATGTGTACATGCATGTCATGAAGAAATAATACCAATGAGCCGTGTGTGTTTGTGAGTGTGTGTGTGTGTGTGTGTGTGTGTGTGTGTGTGTGTGTGTGTGTGTGTGTGTGTGTGTGTGTGTGTGTTGTGCTTAAGGTAGAGTTAAATCAAGTTACATATAAACTAAGACGTATATGCATGAGTCAATGCAACACAGGGACATTTTACCTCCTGAGTAGACCTGTGCCAATAATCACACACACACACACACACACACACACACACACACACACACACACACAAAATAGTTATGGTGGAACATTTTAAGTAGAAAGGTCAAGGTCATGCCATTAACCCCGAGCAGATAGGTTCCAGACTCAGTTCACAGTGTGTCTATGAGGGTTTTCTCCAGGTTCTCCGGTTCCCTCCCACTTCCCAGTAGGTGGATTAGTGACTCTAAATTGCCACAATGTTTACAAATAAAGGTACTAATCTGTAATCTGAGGATTATGTGGTATCGTCACCCTGGGACATAGGGATCCACCACCACCACTCTGACCAGGACCAGACCAGGACTACTGGACTCAAGGAGAAGGAACTCCAGGATGCACCTTTAGTACGAATTGTTCACTTTCACTACCAAGGTGCACTCTTCAGTGTGTCTTTAGTTTTATACTAAAATGTACTTATTCCTGTTGCTGATGTTGAATCATCATGGGTTCAGCATATACCTGGAGGCTGCATGAGAGGTTCTTAAGGTCTGAGTACTGAAGGTGAAAGCTCTTTCAGGTGAAAGGTTCGTATTAAAGATGAGATCATGTGATCCACACAGGTCCGGTCAGGGTGGTGGCACAACCTCGAGAATCTGTTTTTATAAATGTATCCTGTTCCATGTGGACATAATTCGGGATCATTTATCATGACTGACAACAAGGAGGATGAATTTTGCTTCTCGGAGAAGGACATACATCCCATAATAACGTTTAAGATGCACTTTAATTTAAAGCACTACATGTTTATTAGAAACAATTGTGTAAAGCGTGATATTGGCACCAGACTACTCTCGATAAGCTAATGTGAACCATGCACACATCGTTATCCAATCAGATTCGCTGAAGCACACAACCAATGGGATGAGAGTTTGGCCGTATCCATGGCGACAGCGGGTCTTTATTTACGGCTATACAATTTTTAGTCTCTGCATCAGCCACAAGCACAAGCTTTCAGCACACAAATAATGATGATGAGATGTGATGGTGAAGAGGAAACATGTGTGTGTGTGTGTGTGTGTGTGTGTGTGTGTGTGTGTGTGTGTGTGTGTGTGTGTGTGTGTGTTGTAATGGAGTTCTACTCAGATTAGAACGTCCAGAAAAGGAACACTGATACCGATTGTCTTAATGAACAGAAATGAAGTTGCACGTCGCTCGTTTCTCGTCTTACAGCCGTCTGGACAGAACAAACTCAGCCATAGCATCTGGACTGTTATTCAGAGTATTTTATTTTTTTAACACAAACACACACACAAACACACACACACACACACACACACACACACAACCTGTGACATCGGAAATGAAATTTGTGAGTATGTGTTTAAATGTGTTTTTGTTTTTATAATCACAGAATATTAAGATCATGTCATTTCCACCAGGGAGCGTGTGTGTGTGTGTGTGTGTGTGTGTGTGTGTTGTGTAGAAATGATCAGGGTTGAATGGAGTTGTTGTGGATGTAAGAGCAGATATAATGAGGTATAAGACTTGTGATTGAATTTTACACTCGTTTATAGTGAACGCTTACAAGGAACTTGTAGGAACTGGCTTCAGTTCAGCTCTGCTTCTCCTGTAGATAATAAAACTGCTGCCTCGAACACACTTTATTATTCACCAATCATATAAATACATTTTCAGTGGCTTTTGAAATGATAATCCTCACCTCCTGTTCCATGCCTTTTTGAGCAGGTTGTGAAGATCAGCTCTGCTTCATCTCGCAGAAACTATAACTAAAAGTTCCTGAGTTCCTAAAAACGGTTCCTGTGGTGGAAATGCTTTGATCTCTCAGAAATCTGACAGTTCATGTTTTTTGTTTTTTAAGTTTTACAGATGCCTTATTGTGCTGCTTTTACTCGTATCTACATGTTTGTGTGTTTGACACGTGTGTGTCCTCTCAGAAATAAGCTAATTTACACTTTAAATCTGTCGGATGGTTCAGTTTTCTCCAGGATGAAGTGTTTTTAACAAATGATTTCAGTAAAGTTTACGTCATGTGGGCGGGGCATATGGAAGCTACAGAACATTTAATCAGGTTTAAATTGAGGCCTCACCCACAACATACAGGACGAGACATCAGCATTTTTAACCCAGAACTCTGGAGAACTTTAATGAAACACATGCACATTATATTCAGTATTATTCTCTGTATTTTGTTTTTTTTTGTACATGATCACATGCAGGATTTACCCTCGCATGAGTTCAGCAGTGTTTCATATCCACGTCACATTCTCACATCCGACACGTTGGCTGTGTCTCATTCCTGATTTCAACACACCCTTGTTTACTTTCCCTTGGTCAAGTCCCCTCACTGTCCATTTACATGAAATGTATGAAATGCAGAATCCATTGCTCCATTTTTCAAGCTGTGAACAGAAAAGAAATAAAAGATTGAAATAGTTTAGGATCTGAGCTGATGGAACTGAGCTAACAGACCTACTCCTGATCACCAGGGGAAGGAAACACAGGTGGGTTGAAAGCAGGAGTGAACCCAGAGCAGGTGATGAGTGTTACCTGGTTCAGGTGTGTCAGGAGAGAACATGTGCACATGCAGGAAATATCTGCTAATGAAGATGAACCTGAGGGTCACGTGTGATAAACTGTTGCCTTATTAAAGAGATCGCTGCTGCTGCTGCTGCTGCTCATCGCTGATACACCAAAAAATCTAACGTCTTAAACCAACACAGGAACATCGTTTACTATCCACACTTATCAGGGACGCACCGAGCTGCAAGCTGTAGTGAGACACTGTGAGGAGATGGGTGGGGTGGAGACGGGTGGAGTGTCGATAGTCAGGGTGGGGACAGGTGGAGTGGAGATGGTCGAGGTGGATGCAGGTGGAGTGGAGATGGTCAGGGTGGGGACAGGTGGGGTGGAGATGGGTGAGGTGGGTGCGGGTGGCGTGGAGATGATTGGGGTGGAGATGGTTAGGGTGGAGATGATTGAGGTGGAGATGATCGGGGTGGAGATGGTCAGGGTGGAGATGATTGGGGTGGAGATGGTCAGAGTGGAGATAGTCAGGGTGGAGTTGGTCAGGGTTGAGATGGTCAGAGTGGAGAAGGGTGTGAGCTCGGTGCGTCTCTAGCGTTGATGCGAAGCTTACACTGAATGCTGTACTGTTATTAAGCTCAGTCTGTGCTGCTGCTTCACTTCTGTTTACTTTCGGGTGAATTTATAACTTGTTTATTAGACATGTGGAAGCTTATGAGTGTGTATATGTGTGTATTAATGTGTGGGAGTGTGTATGAGTGTATAAGAGTATGAGTGTGTGTATAAGTGTATATGAGTGTGTATGAGTGTATATGATCGTGTATGTGTATGAGTATGCATAAGTGTGTATAGGTGTGTATGAGTGTGTATGTGTTTATGAGTGTATATGATTATGTATAAGTGTGTCTGAGAATGTGTAAGTGTGTATGAGTGTAAAAGTGTGTAAGTGTATGAGTGTGTATGAGTGTATAAGTGTGTGTGAGTATGTATAAGTGTGTATGAGTGTAAAAGTGTGTATGTGTATGAGTGTGTATAAGTGTGTATAAGTGTATGAGTGTATAAGTGTGTATGAGTGTGTATAAGTGTGTATAAGTGTATGAGTGTATAAGTGTGTATGAGTGTGTGTATAAGTGTACGTGTGTATATGTGTATGAGTGTGTATGTGTGAGTGTGTATATGTGTATGAGTGTGTATGTGTGAGTGTGTATGAGTATGTGTATGTAAGTGTGTATGTGTGTATGAGTGTGTATGTGTATGTAAGTGTGTGTGTGTATGAGTGTGTATGAGTATGTAAGTGTGTATGTGTGTATAAGTATATGTGTGTATGAGTGTGTGTAAGTGTGTATGAGTGTGTATGTGTATGTAAGTGTGTATGTGTGTATGAGTGTGTGTAAGTGTGTATGTGTGTATGAGTGTGTGTGAGTGTGTATGTGTATGTAAGTGTGTATGTGTGTATGAGTATGTAAGTGTGTATGTGTGTATGAGTATGTAAGTGTGTATGTGTGTATGAGTGTGTATAAGTGTATGTGTGTATGAGTGTGTGTAAGTGTGTATGTGTGTATGAGTCGGTATATGTGTATGTAGGTTTGTTATTGTATATTAGTGTTTATTGCACAGTTTACCTTTTCTCTCCCTCTGTCTCTCTCTCTATCCCTCTGTCTCTTTTTATCCCTCTCTCTCTCTCTCTCTATCAATCTCTCTCACCCTCTTTCTATCCCTCTCTCCCTCTCTCTCTTTCTCTCTCTAGTGTTATTAGACAGGTTTTAGGTGGCTCATGAGGAAGCTGTAAAATTTCACATCTTATTTTTTTTCTGCTGAATAAAACTTATTTACTGCATACTGCCTTCATCACCAACTACCTGTGTAATGACTGAGAGACACACATTCCGGTTTCACACACTCTGGTCTCACTCACACTCCAGTCTCACTCACACCCCGGTCTCACACACACTCTGATTTCACTCACACTCTGGTTTTTCTTACTCCGGTCTCACTTACACTCCGGTCTCACACACTCTGATTTCACTCACACTCTGGTTTTTCTTACTCCGGTCTCACTCACACGCCGGTCTCACTCACTCCGGTCTCACTCACACTTCAGTCTCAGACACAATCCAGTCTTACACACACTTCGGTCTCACACACTCTGGTCTCAGACACACACTATGTGGTGTATTAAAGGAGGTTCTGAACACAGAGGAAAGCTCATCTCTTGGTACCGCAGAGCCATGCTGGGGACAGGAGGTGCATTGTGGGAGAGAAGGTCAGCACACATGAGGCACTAATGCTCACAGCGACAGGAAAAATAAGCAGTGAGGGATTCAGGAAAGCGAAGAGCACATGCTGAAAGCAGATCAGCTAATTAAGAGGCCTGAATGCACTTAGTAACCCTGCATGGGTCTGATTGAATCAGATGAAGACACTCTCACACACCACCTCTCAGGACATTGCAGGTAATTACCCATCATGCTCTGCTCCTCCGGCTCCAGTCTTTAGGTCAATTAAGCGTGAAAAGCCTCCCAGCAGCGCGCTTAACTACCTCAACATGCTGGTTGACCTTTTCCTCTAATGAATGGCTATTTGCTGAGAAAACACACATGGGAAAGAACCACGCTAACAGCGTCAGTTACAGACGCTAACGCAGATCAAGTTTCAAATATTACACCGTGTTCATGAAAGAGTGACGCAGCGCTGTACAGGGAGGACAAACCCGGTGTAGTGTTGTGTAGCATAGTTTAGTGTTGGTAGCATAGTGTAGTATAGTGTGGTGTAGTATAGTGTGGTATAGTGGGGTGCAGTGAAGCATAGTGTAGTATAGTGTGGTGTAGCGTAGTGTAGTATAGTGTAGTGTAGTATAGTGTGGTGTAGCGTAGTGTATTATAGTGTAGTGTAGTATAGTGTGGTGTAGTATAGTGTAGAGTAGTGTAGTATAGTGTGGTGTGGTGTAGTGTAGTGTTGTGTAGTGCAGTATAGTGTAGCATAATGTAGTCTTGTGTAGCGTAGTATAGTGTGGTGTAGTATAGTAAAGTGTAGTATAGTAAAGAATAGTGTAGTAATGTGTAGATTAGTAAAGAATAGTATGGTGTAGTAACGTAGTATGGTGTAGTGTAGAATAGTATAATGTAGTGTATTAAAGTGTAGTAGCGTTTAGCAAAGTATAGTTTAGTAAAGAACAGTGTAGTGTAGTAGCGTGTAGTTTAGTAAAGTATAGTATAGTGTAGTAAAGAATAGTGTAGTGTAGTGTAGTATAGTATAGTGTAGTAAATAATAGTGTAGTGTAGTAAAGAATAGTGTAGTGTAGTGTAGTATAGTATAGTGTAGTAAATAATAGTGTAGTGTAGTGTAGTAAAGAATAGTGTAGTGTAGTGTAGTATAGTATAGTATAGTGTAGTAAATAATAGTGTAGTGTAGTGTAGTTAAGAATAGTGTAGTGTAGTGTAGTAAAGTATAGTGTAGTAAATAATAGTGTAGTGTAGTGTAGTAAAGAGTAGTGTAGTGTAGTATAGTATAGTATAGTGTAGTAAATAATAGTGTAGTGTAGTGTAGTAAAGAATAGTGTAGTTTAGTGTAGTAAAGAATAGTGTAGTGTAGTGTAGTAAAGTATAGTGTAGTAAATAATAGTGTAGTGTAGTGTAGTAAAGAATAGTGTAGTGTAGTATAGTGTAGTATAGTATAATAAAGTGTAGTAAATAATAGTGTAGTGTAGTGTAGTGTAGTATAGTATAGTATAGTGTAGTAAAGAATAGTGTAGTGTAGTAAAGAATAGTGTAGTAAATAATAGTGTAGTGTAGTAAAGAATAGTGTCGTGTAGTATAGTATAGTATAGTGTAGTAAAGAATAGTGACGTGTAGTGTAGTAAAGAATAGTAAAGTATAGTGTAGTAAAGAATAGTGTAGTGTAGTAAAGTAAAGTGTAGTAAAGAATAGTGTAGTGTAGTGTAGTATAGTATAGTGTAGTGTAGTAAATAATAGTGTAGTGTAGTGTAGAAAAGAATAGTGTAGTGTAGTATAGTATAGTGTAGTAAATAATAGTGTAGTGTGGTGTAGTATAGTGTAGTAAAGAATAGTGTAGTGTAGTAGCGTGTAGTTTAGTAAAGTATAGTATAGTGTAGTAAAGAATAGTGTAGTGAAGAGTAGTATTGTAAAGAATAGTGTTGTGTAGTGTAGTGTAGTGTAGTAAAGAATAGTGTAGTGTAGTGTAGTATAGTATAGTGTAGTGTAGTAAATAATAGTGTAGTGTAGTGTAGAAAAGAATAGTGTAGTGTAGTATAGTATAGTGTAGTGAAGAGTAGTATTGTAAAGAATAGTGTTGTGTAGTGTAGTGTAGTGTAGTAAAGAATAGTGTAGTGTAGTATAGTATAGTGTAGTAAAGAATAGTGTAGTGTAGTATAGTGTAGTAAAGAATAGTGTAGTGTAGTATAGTGTAGTAAAGAATAGTGTAGTGTAGTGTAGTAAAGTGTAGTGTAGTGTGTAGTGTGGTGTAGTATAGTGTAGTGTAGTGTAGTGTAGTGTAGAATAGTGTAGTGTAGTGTAGTGTAGTGTAGAATAGTGTAGTGTGGTGTAGTATAGTGTAGTGTAGTGTAGTGTAGTGCAATGTAGTGTAGTGTAGTGTAGAATAGTGTAGTGTAGTATAGTGTAGTGTAGTGTAGAATAGTGTAGTGTAGTGTAGTGTAGTGTAGAATAGTGTAGTATAGTGTAGTGTAGTGTAGTGTGTAGTGTAGTGTAGTGTAATGTAGTGTAGTGTGGTGTAGTGTAGTGTAGAATAGTGTAGTGTAGTATAGTGTAGTGTAGTGTAGTATAGTGTAGTGTAGTGTAGTGTGGTGTAGTATAGTCTAGTGTAGTGTAGTATAGTGTAGTATAGTGTAGTATAGTGTAGTGTAGTGTAGTGTAGTGTAGTGTAGTATAGTCTAGTGTAGTGTAGTATAGTGTAGTATAGTGTAGTATAGTGTAGTGTAGTGTAGTGTAGTATAGTGTAGTGTAGTGTAGTGTAGTGTAGTGTAGTGTAGTGTAGTGTAGTGTAGTGTAGTGTAGTGTAGTGTAGTGTAGTGTAGTGTAGTGTAGTGTAGTGTAGTGTAGTGTAGTGTAGTGTAGTGTAGTGTAGTGTAGTGTAGTGTAGTGTAGTGTAGTGTAGTGTAGTGTAGTGTAGTGTAGTGTAGTGTAGTGTAGTGTAGTGTAGTGTAGTGTAGTGTAGTGTAGTGTAGTGTAGTGTAGTGTAGTGTAGTGTAGTGTAGTGTAGTGTAGTGTAGTGTAGTGTAGTGTAGTGTAGTGTAGTGTAGTGTAGTGTAGTGTAGTGTAGTGTAGTGTAGTGTAGTGTAGTGTAGTGTAGTGTAGTGTAGTGTAGTGTAGTGTAGTGTAGTGTAGTGTAGTGTAGTGTAGTGTAGTGTAGTGTAGTGTAGTGTAGTGTAGTGTAGTGTAGTGTAGTGTAGTGTAGTGTAGTGTAGTGTAGTGTAGTGTAGTGTAGTGTAGTGTAGTGTAGTGTAGTGTAGTGTAGTGTAGTGTAGTGTAGTGTAGTGTAGTGTAGTGTAGTGTAGTGTAGTGTAGTGTAGTGTAGTGTAGTGTAGTGTAGTGTAGTGTAGTGTAGTGTAGTGTAGTGTAGTGTAGTGTAGTGTAGTGTAGTGTAGTGTAGTGTAGTGTAGTGTAGTGTAGTGTAGTGTAGTGTAGTGTAGTGTAGTGTAGTGTAGTGTAGTGTAGTGTAGTGTAGTGTAGTGTAGTGTAGTGTAGTGTAGTGTAGTGTAGTGTAGTGTAGTGTAGTGTAGTGTAGTGTAGTGTAGTGTAGTGTAGTATAGTGTAGTATAGTGTAGTGTAGTGTAGTGTAGTATAGTGTAGTATAGTGTAGTGTAGTATAGTGTAGTGTAGTGTAGTATAGTGTAGTATAGTGTAGTGTAGTATAGTGTAGTGTAGTGTAGTGTAGTATAGTGTAGTGTAGTGTAGTGTAGTGTAGTATAGTGTAGTATAGTGTAGTATAGTGTAGTATAGTGTAGTGTAGTATAGTGTAGTATAGTGTAGTGTAGTATAGTGTAGTGTAGTGTAGTATAGTGTAGTATAGTGTAGTGTAGTATAGTGTAGTGTAGTGTAGTGTAGTGTAGTGTAGTGTAGTATAGTGTAGTGTAGTGTAGTGTAGTGTAGTATAGTGTAGTGTAGTGTAGTATAGTGTAGTGTAGTGTAGTGTAGTGTAGTGTAGTGTAGTGTAGTGTAGTAAAGTTTGTGATCATTTGGGTGAAACAGTGTGACTGGTGGCTGAAGGCTTCATTTCACCACATCAGTACACACTGGCGTGAACCTGCAGCTGTTCCACTGCATTTCTGCAGGAACACGAAGATCACAGACATTTTCGGGTTTTTTTGGTGATTCTACTTCTTTAAAGTGTGTCTTGTGTTCATGCTTCTATATTATAGAAATAAAACAGTATCATGTGGCAGGAGAGGAAACACAGCAGCTGCGACCCACAGCTCTGAGCTTAAACACGCCCACCCCGGGGCAGGAGTGTGGGCGGGGCCGAGGGGCGGGGTCCACACTGACAAGAGCCAACCAATCAGCGACGGAGGAGAAGGCGGGCGTGCAGACATGGTGGCGTGTTTAACAGGCGCGCGAGGGGAGCTGCTGGTCCCAGCCAATCACATGTCGAGTTTGCTCTGGATCTTTTAATATTCATGAGCTGACCCAGGACGGCTGCTGGCTGTCAGTGAGGAATTTGAAATTGCGCCAACGGGAGAGTACTGGGAGAGGAGGGTTGATGGGCGGGGCGAGAGCGTGGTTTCCGGTGCAGGCGATTTATAGCCTGCGTGCGCCCTCTGTCGGTTATTGTGTGAACAACCCTAAACAATTACATAAAAAATGATAATAATGAAAGAAAATAGTAAATAAAAACGTTGTAGTTGTTATTGTTATTAACTTGACGCTCAGTTTAAAGTGATACATTTTAGTCCAGTCATATTAATATTTTAGGGGAAATGTGAAGCTTATTTATCGATTTATTTGTTTATTATGTAAAACTTTTATCCATTTAAACCTTAGAAAGCCAAATCAACTGACAGTAATTTATTTTATTTACTTCTGAGCATTATTTTATAAGTTTATATAAAGATATTCACACACACACACACACACACACACACACACACTACTGCACCATAAACCCTACAGTGCTGACCTTCAACTTTCAAACATGAATTAAATGAAAAATGTTTTGTTTCTTTTTCATTTCAGGAGAAACGAATAATAAGTGAATGTATATTTATATATATATGTGTGTGTGTGTGTGTGTGTGTGTGTGTGTGTGTGTGTGTGTGTGTGTATAATCTGGAAAACCAGGCAACATCTCTACCCATTACAGAGAAAGTAGTTCTAATAAATAACATTACATTTTAAATAAATGCAAGAAGCAAATAACACACAGATTCCTGAAATAATACTGTTTATTTCTTACCGTCTAACACAATTATTCTACAGTCGCAATTATTTTCAAATTTAACACAAACACACACACACACACACACACACACACACACACACACAAACAATCTTGTACCTCCATCAGAATCAGTGCGTGATCATTTCTCCTACAGAGCATCAGGATTTGTGGTTTAATACTTTCCCAGAAAACCTTCATTAAGTTCTCAAAATGTCTCACACATCCTTCTTCTAGTGTGTGTGTGTGTGTGTGTGTGTGTGTGTGGATGTGGTGCAGATATTTTCACTAAGATTAGTTTAAACCCTTTCAGACCCAGTGCTAAAGGCTAGCTTTGTTAGTGGAGGTTGATGTCCACAGCTGCAGGGTGTGAGGGGTAATAACATCTCACTAAAACACACTCTTGAATGTTCTATTTCTAGCATGTCATGTAGTGCAACGTTCCTCGTTCTCTCTGATTGGCTGAGGATCAGGCAGGTGCCACTACAGCGTAGTTTCTGCACCTGACATCATTAAAGCCACTGAGAGTCACAGGGGAGAAGGAACCTTGCCAACATGGCCACTCAGATCTCCTCTGGCATGAACCAACACCCTGAGTTTACATGTGTACAGGAAGTTAGCTTGTTTGTTAAACACATTGATAAAACTCTTGTGTTGGAAACAGAGATTTTACTGAAAACTTTAGGATGAGGAGTGATGATCACTAATTAGTGTACGAGGTGATGGTTCATTCCTGAGACTAACTGAGGTGTCAATACTTGTTGGTGATTTCCTGTCAGGGTTCAGGTGTTGAGGTGATATCTTCATTCACTGGCAACTTTCTGACGCAGCTAGAGTTGGTAATAAAATTGTGCGTCAGTGACTAACTTGCTAACTTGCTAACTTGCTAACTAACCACCAAGATCAAGGAAAGTTGCCAGTCTTAGTTCTTGTTCCTGTTTATATCACCTGTCATTCTCATTCGCTAAGCCCTGCAGGTCAGGCTCAGATCGGTTGAGCCGGCTGTCAGTCGCCCAGTTGTGCAGGACGTCACTGTCAGGTTTCCCTGACGTGATTTTTGTCCGCTGTGAGCCCGTGTCAGAGACAGGAAGCTGCCAGCGGCTCATCACAGTGTCAGATTGGCCTCTCATTAAGATGCTGGCCAATCAGACGCCGTCAGTGTCAGCATCAGCTGGAGGGGTCGGACAGCACCCCCTGCTGACACCTGAAAGGGAATTTTCACCTGGACCCTCAGGGACGCTGCATCACCTGCTGGTTCCCTACAAAATCAGCTCCAAACCTTCCGATTCCAAGTTGTCCTAAATCTATCTGCCCGACATGGGCCTGTCCAAAATCGATCTGCCTGCTCTGAACCTGACCCACATCTACAGAGCCTCTTTGAACCTGCCCTAAATTGACTTGGTCCTGGTGGCCATGTTGGTGACTTGAACCATCGTGACTATGCCTCCCTTCAACTTCATGGGGAGGGTGGCTATGTTGATTTTCTCCATGATGATGTCCTCTGTGGTGTCCATGGTGATGATGTTGTTCTTCTTCTTCTGTTCTTGGTGTTTCCTTCTCTGTTTGGTCCTCACCATTCCTGTTACATTCCTCCAGCTGATCAGAGCTCTGTGATTCAGACACAATGAGTCAATAATCCAAACAGCAGAAATGGGCATGACTTTAAATGGGACAGATCAGAACCTCCATATGACCTTGAAGTCACACCCACTTAGAGATGAGTAAATATTGTCCTGTGCTGTGTTTAGTGTGTGTTAGTCCTCATCCCTGAGTGTAGATGAGTGTAGTGTATTGATGGTTTACCTTCAGTTCACAGTCTCCACACACAGCATTGCAGTAGGTGTTTCTGATGGCCTCCTCCACATGGGTCTGGCTCAGGATAGTGTACGGCAGAGACAGGTGATGTGTGAGACGTCCACATCTAAAGCACAGTCCAGTCAGGATTTATGAAACCTGGATTTATGAAACCTACGGTTTATTGATGAGTAAAAATAAGGCTACCTGTCATAGATCTGGAAGTCATCCTTCTCCACCTGGGCGATGCTCCACACATCAGGATCTTCAGAGTTCTGCCTGTGCAGAATTATGTGTCCTGAGAGTCTCTTTTCCAGCAAGTGGTGAAGACGGAGAGAGTTTTCATCCCGGCTGTTCACCACCATATATGTGATGTTTACGAAGCCAGCATTCTCCAGCTTCTGGCGCAGCTCGACCAGTCTACAGGGAAATCAGCATGAGGAAACATCACACCCAGTTAAAAACACTTTCACAATCTGACCTCTGTGCTGAGGACATGAGGCATGTTTACTGATTACACCACTGATAATGTGTGGAGGCATGCGTGCGTGCGTGTGTGCGTGCGTGCGTGCGTGTGTGTGTGTGAGTGAGACCTGGATGCCTGCGACAGGCAGAACAATCAGCTGGCTTGGAGAAAGGCCACTACGGTCACTTGGCCCAGGCTGTCCTTCAGCGGCTCACTATCTCCAACCTTCCACAAGGATGCAGGTTTACACCTCGTTCCATCCGTTTCACTCTCAGCCCTGCAGACCACCAACAGGCCGGCCAGCAGAGCGAGGCCCAGAGACCTCCACATTGCTCCTCCTCACCAACACACACTCCGTCTACAACAGACACACACATTCAATTCTTGTGTTAATGCTGCAGATGTGTATCCAAAATCAGCTTCACACTGTACACAGCTGATGTTGGAGAAACACGCTAATGCATAGAAATCATCTCATGCCCTGAAGACGGTGTGTGTGTGTGTGTGTGTGTGTGTGTGTGTGTGTGTTTATGAGAGCAGGTGTTAAATGGGCTGAGTGATGATGTTCTTTAATCACAGCTCTAACGTTACAGGTGGAGCAGATAGAGAGCGAGTGGGGCTTTTAGTGTAACTATGTGAATCCAAATCAAACGTGTAAACACTCGTCCTGAAGTCACGTGGAACACGTTGCTTTCTAAAACACCACCAGCACTCAAAGAGGTGGAGTCAGAGGACACCCTGCTCACCAGGGAGGCGGAGCTAAAGAGAGAGCAGGAGTGGGGTTGTATTTATATTGTTTGTGTGTGTGTGTGTGTGTGTGTGTGTGTGTGTGTGTGTGTGTGTGTGCGTGCGTGCGTGTGTGTGTGTGTCCTCTTGGAGAAAAAGGTTCTTCTGTGTAGAAGTGTAACAAGCTTGTATTTTTACCATATTATTATAATAATTATGATTATTATTATTATGATTATTATTATGATTATTATGAATATTATTTGTAATTAAATTGCTATTACAGAAAAAGATGATTAATACAGATAATTACTAAAACAGTTTAAAATAAAAAATATCATTTCAATATGTAAATTTTAATATGCAGTAAATATATTTGCAGTATTCGTCACATTTCTTTATAATTTATATGCAGAAATACATACACATGTGTACTATATTTTCCCTCCACACAGTTTTCCTGGTTTGTGTATAAAACATCAAAACACATGATTTATCAGGTAAATATTACACATTCAACAGAACACCAAAATCCTGCAGATGAAACTGATCTGAACCCTGAAGTAAAGAAGATATTAGAACAGGTTTCTGGCTTACGTGTTGTTTTTTTTTCCAACCAAGTCTTTAGTCAGAGCAGATTTTCTCTCCAGACGTCTGAGATCAATAAAGGCACAACTCGAACCCGTCCTATTTATACCCTGCTTGTTTTTCAGAACTAGAACAAAGTTCTCCACAGGCTCCGCCCATGTTTCCTCCCATAACTCATCGAGGATCACAAACATGTTTAGATGTGATTCAGGAATGTAAAACATACCCGTCCTCACCCGAACCCCACACCGCCTGCTGTGTTTCTTTTAGTCAGTTTTGTCATTAAAGTGTGTATATAATAAAAAGAGAACCAGTGAAAGAAGTTCAGACTGAACTTTAATCTTCAGCAGTGGAAGAAAACCCCACGTGAAAAGGTTCTCCATGTCAGAGTGGAGTGAACGTGACTTTAATAACCCCTGAGCTATCAATCCGCTCGTCCTGCCTGTTTTTGTCTATTTTTCTGCTCAGCTGCGCTTTTGAGTGTCGAGTCAGCATTTTTCCTGCTGTGCTGAACCTTCTCACTTCCTGTCCTGAGTCTAAAGTCTGAGTTTCCAGGAGAGAACTCTGTTTCTCTCGCGGTACTGCGCCACTCTTTCATTTGTTTTTATGGATTCATTTGTCCCGATAATTGTTTCCATAAAATCTCAGCAATCCTGAACTCAGGCGACTCTAACACACTGTGAGTTCCTGTGAAGGTTCTCAGCAGAAGCCTGTGTGGACTGTAGCTGTGTGTAGATTTAGTGTTCAGTGCTGTGAGAAATAACCACACAACAGGCTTCAGTCGAGAATAGATCATTATATAACCCTGAACATGTCCTGTGATGTGTGTGCATGGGGAAAAGTGCAGCTCGACTTCACACTAGTGTGTGTGTGTGTGTGTGTGTGTGTGTGTGTCTTAGTTAACCTTCTCATGCTCAAACTTGTCTTCAGATGAGTTTGCAGTTAAACTTTGGAGTGTGATAACAGCACGTAACAAACACTGTCTCCTTATCTGACCTTAATCCATATATCATTATCTCATCATCATCATCATCATCTTCATCATAATGGATTTAAAAGCAAATATTGTATATGACTGAAATATGCAGGTTACACAATTAGAGTGTGTGTGTGTGTGTGTGTGTGTGTGTGTGTGTGCATGCTATAAAGTCTAAAATGTACATTAAAGATAGTAAAATCCAACATTTACAGTATTTGAAATCCGCAGCTTTACTAAATGTAAGTAGGGAAGTAGAAGAAAAGGAAGAAAATAAAGACTAAACACTGTACATACGATAAAGTCTTTAATAATTTATCTTAAATTCAACACGCTAATAACATGACCTGTGGACGTGTGGACGTGTGGAGACGTGCGGAGACGTGGTCAAGCTGCAGCTCTTCACTTGACTGAGCCTGATTTGATTAAATAGTCACTCTTAAAGTCATGTGACCTTTGGGTCAGTGGGAACAGATGATGGTTACTGTTTTCCAGGATGTTTATTATATAACAGAATCTACAGGTGAGAAGGTTCAGAGATGAAGACGAGGACGAGGATGTGGACACCTCTCCTGTTAATAATTCTCTCAGCTGAGACACTGTGTCCTGAAGATCACATGCTGACATGCACATTCCACTCCATATCTACACTCCTGTCATGTCTTCAGTTCACCTCATACCTCCACATCTCCATCCAATAAACACCAGTGACATCTCCATCTGGTCCTTCTGATGCATTCTAACCTCACAGTATCACTAGCGCCCCCTAGTTAGTGAACATGATCTATACACGAATGCCAGTCAGAGGACTGGATTATGAAACATAGTGTTGATACTGAACATATGAAACTTTTATTCAGTTTAAATTAAATAAAATCAACAAAAGTATAAAATATTATTAACGACTCTTTTATCTTCAGGAGCTCTTCTGCCTGCCAAATTCTGAAGTCAAATCATTCTTATCTGTAAAACGTTGTTTTTATTACAAATGGACGCAGATTTAGAGAGAAGAAAGCGTGAAGAAGTTGGTGCTCAGTGAGGGATCCAGTGGAGACTCTGGTGAAGGAAATACTTCCTTAGATGGGATCAGGAAGAAACCTTGAGAGGAACCAGACTCAGAAGGGAACCTCATCCTGATCACTGAATATCCATTCATTAAATTATATTAGATCTTGAAAATGGTAAAACGTATATTTATGTATACTGTTGTGTGAAAAAGTGTTGGCCCCCTTACTGATTTCTTGTTTGTTTACATGTTGTAACACTTTAATGTTTCAGATCATCACACTAATGTAAATATTAGTAAAAGAAAACACAAGTGAACCACATGCAGTTTATAAATGAAGGTTTTTATTATTGAGGGAAAACTAAATCCAAAACTACAGGTCCCTGTGTGAAAAAGTGTTTGCCCCCTAAAGCTAATACCTGCTTGGGTCGCCCTCAGCAGCAACAACTGCAATCCAGCGTGTGTGAAACCTGCACTGAGTCTGTTTCTGCACTGTGGAGGAACTTTACTCCACTCATCTCTGCTGAATTGTTGTAATTCTGCCACATTGGAGGATTTTCCAGCATGAACCCCTTTTTTAAGGTCATGTCACAGCATCTCAATAGGATTCAGGTCAGGACTTTGACTAGGCCACTCCAAAGTCTTCAGCTATTCAGAGGTGGACCTGCTGGTGTGTTTTGGATCAGAACCCAAGTTTGCTTCAGCTTGAGGTCATGAACAGATGTCCAGACATTCTCCATCAGGATCTTTTATTAAACAGCACAATTCATGTTTCATTGATCACAGCGAGTCTTCCAGGTCCTGAGGTCATGTCACAGCATCTCAATTGGATTCAGGTCAGGACTTTGACTAGGCCACTCCAAAGTCTTCAGCCATGCAGAGGTGGACCTGCTGGTATGTTTTGGATCAGAACCCAAGTTTGCTTCAGCTTGAGGTCATGAACAGATGTCCAGACATTCTCCATCAGGATCTTTTATTAAACAGCACAATTCATAGTTTCATTGATCACAGCAAGTCTTCCAGGTCCTGAAGCAGCAAAATATCCCCAGACCTTCACACTACCACCACCATGTTTTACTGCTGGTGTGATGTTCTTTTTCTGAAATATGGTGGTACTTTTACACCAGACGTAATGAGACACACACCTTCTAAAAAGTTCAACTTTTGTCTCATCAGTCCACAAAGTATTTTCCCAAAGTCTTGGGGATCATCCAGATGTTTTCTGGCAAAACTGAGACGAGTCTTTGTTATTTTTGCTCAGCAGTGTTTTTTGTCTTGTAGACCATTTTTTTGCCGAGTCTCTTTCTCATGGTGGAGTCATGAACTCTGACCTTAACTAAGGCAGGTGAGGCCTGTAGCTCTTTGGATGTTGATGTGGGCTCTTTGTGACCTCTTTGATGAATCATTGCTGTGCTCTTGGGGTAATTATGGTCAGCTGGTCACTCCTGGGAAGGTTCTCCATTGTTCCATGTTTATGCAATTTGTGAATAATGGATCTCAATGTGGTTCTCTGGAGTCCCAAAGCTTTAGAAATGACTTTATAACCTTCTCCAGACTGATAGATCTCACTCTCTTTCTCATTTGTTACTGAATTTATTTAAATCTCTGCATGATGTCTGGATTTTGAGGAACTTCTGGTCTACTTCACTTTGTCCGGCAGGTCCTATTTAAGAGATTTCTTGATGGTGAACAGGTGTGGCAGTAATCAGGCCTGGGGGTGTGGCCAGAGAAATTAAACTCAGATGTCATAAACCACAGTTTTAACAGGGGGGCAAACACTTTTTCACACAGGACCATGAAGTTTTGGATTTTGTTTTCCCTCAATAATAAAAACCTTCATTTAAAAACTGCATGTTGTTCACGTGTGTTCTCTTTTACTAATATTTAAATTAGTTCAATGATCTGAAACATTAAAGTGTGAAAACAACAAAAGATAAACAACATAAAATCTCACCATATAACCCCGATCTTCTCGTCCCTACACTGGCCTCCTGTTAAGATTCAAATCCACTACACACTACTGCTTCTTACCTACAAAACACTTAATGGTTTATCTCCATGTATCTCCAGTCTTCTAACACGCTACAATCCATCACGCTACCTGAGATCTCAAAACTCTGGACTTCTACTAGTTCCTAGAATAGCAAAGTTCCACTAAAGGTGGTAGAACATTCTCACATTTAGCTCCTAAACTTTAGAATAGTCTAGAGATGCACTAGCACCATCTGGATTCCACTTCATGTGGAGTTTGGACACTGGACCTCTGAGTGTTTAAAGGCTCTGGCATGGAGAAGCTGGTGTTGGATCTGTGATGATCTCAGATGTTTAGCTATTTTATGAGTTGCTCAGTAGCTCCTGGTTCCATAACATGAACTGACTGTAGAAAGATCATCACTCATAATCACACACTCCAGTGCTCATGTTAGTTCTCACTCTCCAGTTTTCTGTAGTGTTTAAAGACTAGAATCACACTCGTGATGTCACACAAATCAGGATGAGGTTCTGCTTTTGAGTCTGGTTCCTCTCAAGGTTTCTTCCTCATGACATCTAAGGGAGTTTTTCCTTCACCACAGTCTCCATGGTGATCATCAGAGATAAACACACATCTGTAATTCTGTAAATCTGCTTTGAGATGATGTGTGTTGTGAAAGGTGCAGTAGAAATAAACTGGACGTGTACAGTGTAAACTGGAAGCAGGTGGAAGATCAGTGGTTAAAGCTCTGGGCTACTGTTTGGAAGGTGGAGGATTCAAGTCTTGGTATCGCTAAGCTGCTATTATCGGGCCCTTGTTGAAGGCCCTCCACCCTCTCTGCTCCAGGGGCTCTGTATTCTAGCTGGCCCTGTGCTCTGATTCCCAGCTTCCGAACATCTCTGTGATATGTGAAGAAATAATCAGACTGAACTGTAAAAAAAACAAAAGGTACATGTGACAAAATATAAGTAAAGTTCTCTCTTTAACAGCAGTAATGTGATAACAGTCATTGGCTGTAAAAGCGCCATGTTGCTCCTCACTGACAGGAAAGCAGAATGGCGGGAAAAGGTGACTCTCGCGTTTCGGTTTGGCGCAGCGCGTGGCCTTGTGGGTAATGTAGTCCTGAGAGGAAAAACGCCCGCCCTCTTTTTTTCCCCTCTGTGCGAAGCAGGTCGGAGCGCAACTCGGAGCTGAACACGATTATTAAATAAATAACTCCATAAACCTCCACCACCGGTTCCGTGTAGGGTGAGTACAGAGTAGTGTCTCCGCCGCGGGGTGTCCTGCTTCTCCGCCGGGGAAACAAATTAGCCGGATTTGTGCATTTTAATGCGCGATTTGATGACGTAAGAAACGTGAGTCAAAGAACAAATGGCGAATTGGGCTGCGTTCTGCTGGAGGCCGAGCTCTGGAGCGGCTATTTAGGTGTTTTTTACAGAACAGGATGTGTTTTTCGGACGAATTTTTCTCAGAAATGTTGTATTTGTCCTTGCTTTAGGGGCTGTGCGGTTTAGGGACATTATAAAGTGTCATTTTGGCGTAAAAGTTACAGCTTCCTGCCCTGTTCTCTGCTAGCTAGCGGAAGGCTAAGTCCCAAATGGATAGACAGTGTGTATGTAGGTGCACTACATAGGGTGTGAAATCATACTTCCTGCTCCCTATGTAGTGCACTATAGTAGTAATGTGGATGGATTTGGGATCAGGTCTGTACAATATGAACGCCTCGTGTTGTGCACTAGTGATGGGAAGATCGAATCATTTTAGTGACTCGGTTCTTTGAATCTTTTTTTTTTTTTAAGTTCATTTCGTCCCTTTGATCAGAAATACAATAAAATATCAATAAGCAGATCCCCAACACGTCTACACACACCGACTTTACTCCAGTTTTAATAATGAAAATATGACATGCAGCGAATAACAAATAATAAACAGAACGCGTAACTTCACCTCTCATATCTTCCGTTTCGTCGCTTCTTTTGTCACGTGACTCCCATAATTATTGTAACAGGACAAAAAAGTGATCGATTGATAAAATAATAGTTTAGATGAGAAAAGTCGAGAGTTAAACTACTAATTTCTGTTTCCTGTACAGAATCTACTGAGAGTTTGTGATGGTTGGCTCGTGCGCGTCCAGTAGAAAATGAACCAATCACTCTTTAAACCGACTCGTTCTTCTGAGTCAAATGAAAGACTCGTTCATAAATGATTCATCACTATAGTGCATTAAGAGCCTTCAGGGGAAAATGGTGCACTACACCATTACAGTGTACATTCTCTTCACCATTCATCATCAGACTGGGTTTGATTGGACTATAAGTGTCAGATTAGATACAGCTTTTTAATGTAATATTCAGTCCATTCAAATATTTAATCACGATTAATCGTGTGATTGTCATTAGTGATTAATCTGAAATCACTACTTTTCAAGTGTTTAATACTCAAAGTGCACATGGAGAAATACTGATGCAAATGTATGTTTATTATTAGTGAAACACAATTATTCTTGTGAATGATGTCAATCATCAGGACACCAAACGGAACTTTTGCTGTGTTTCCACACGGACGGTTAATGAGGTGATACCAGAGAAACTGCACCTCTTCTCATTTTGGTGCGGATTTTACAGAATGAGAGAATATTTATATTCAGTGTGAATTAGTTTGTTTCAAAGTAGACTTTTAGAGTTTTCTATAAATATATGTATTGTCTGAGTATCACTGAGATCAGGGTGTTTAATCTGTGTGTCTCTGAAGAGAGAGATGAGAGAGGTGGCAGATAGCGCCCCCTGTCTGTTTACTTTATTTTTGCCAAAAGCACAGCATGTTGTGTAGAAATAAAAGCAGGTACTGTTTTCATAAAAAAACAGTAATTTAAGGTGTTTTTTTTTGTGTTGTGAGTAAAAACTGCCCCAGAGGGTAAATTGTGTTGCATTACGGTGGATGTTGGTGCTGATTTGCGACTCGGCGCATCAGTAAAACACGTTTAGTGATTAAAAAACATTTTTTAGTGAAGTATATCATCATATTTTTATATGTGAGTAAAGAAAGAACGTCGAGGATGAATGTGTATTAAAGGTTTTAATTTCGACTCTTATGTTTGTATCTCCCCTGCTTTTTCCACACACCTTCTCTCTATCCCACACTCCTTCACAGGAGAAGTTCTCCACCATGTCTGATGATGGAGGAGTTGGAGAAAATAAACATGAGTTTCCAGCACATTATAAAGTGATGCTGGATAAACTGAATGAACAGAGACAGCTGGACCAGTTCACAGACATCACACTGATCGTAGATGGTGAGAACTCATCTCTCAGAACAGAACCTCAACCTCCATCATCATGAACAGATCAGGATGTGTGTGTGTGTGTGCGCTGCAGGTCATCAGTTTCGAGCCCATAAAGCTGTGCTGGCTGCCTGCAGTCAGTTCTTCCATAAGTTCTTTCAGGACTTCACTCAGGAACCACTGGTTGAGATTGAAGGTAAATCACTTTTCCCAGAATCCACCTGAGAGAAGACTCTACCACATGACATGCTGGGATGATCCCTGACTGTGTGTGTGTGTGTGTGTGTGTGTGTGTGTGCGTGTGTGTGTGTGTGTGTGTGTGTGTGTAGGCGTGAGTAACAGTGCGTTTTGTCACCTGATGGAGTTCACCTACACGGCCAAGCTCGCTCTGAGAGGACAGGAGGACGTGATGGACGTGTGGAGAGCAGCTGAGTATCTGCAGATGCAGGAAGCCATTAAAGCTCTGAACAACAGGTTCCACTCCTTCATCTGCTCTCTTTCTCTACATTTTGTTGTCTTTTATTTGTCTTCCACATCTTCTTTTTCTGGCTCGTCTTCAGGATGAAGAGCGAGGACAGGAGCACGCTGGGGTCTGAGGCTCAGCCCCTCTCTGACCAACCCAAAGCCAAGAAGAGAAAAATCGCAGAGACGTCGAAGGTGATCACAGAAACCCTGCCTGAGGTGGAGGCGGAGTCGGAGGCGGTGGAGATCGAGGTGGATGTCGAGGACGAAGCCATCGTTCAGGAGTGTGTGATGGAGGAGGAGGTGACGGACGGAGGAAGGGAAACAGACGACTCCGCCCTCGCGCTGCTCGCCGACATCACCAGTAAATACCAGCAGGGGGAGCAAAACGTGAAGCAGGGCCAGGAGGAGGTGGGGGAGCTGCAGGAGGAGGCTGTGATGGCCACAAAAACGCTGGAGGGGATCGAGGTGGTGGAGGTGCAGATCTCTGATAACATGTTCCGCTGTGATAAGTGTGAACGCTGCTTTAAACTCTTCTACCACCTGAAGCAGCACATGAAGACACACACCACCTGCTCGGACAAACCCCACGTGTGTAAACACTGCGGGAAGACGTACGCTCGCGAGGGGGCGCTCAAACAGCACGTCAACACGTGTCACTACGACGCCGAGGAGCTGAGCAAGAAGCTGAAAAAGAAAGTGCACATGTGTGTGTACTGTAGTAAAGAGTTCGATCACTTCGGACACTTCAAAGAACATTTACGGAAACACACAGGTACGACGTGATGTCCTTCACCACCATCATAACCATCACACAGCACAGAGGTACCCAGTGTTTAGCTTGTGTGTGTGTGTGCGTGTGTGTGCGCGCGCGTGTGCAGGTGAGAAACCCTTCAAATGTCCAGATTGTCACGAGCGCTTTGCCCGGAACAGCACACTGAAGTGCCACATGTCTGCGTGTCAGAACGGAGCAGGAGCCAAAAAAGGGCGGAAAAAACTCTACGAGTGTCAGGTGAGAGACACACTCATACACACACCTACACACACTCACAGGAGACGGGGGTCCAGGGGACAACAGGGGACAACAGTCATCTTTATTAAGTTACTGTGAATCTACTCTTCTCCCCCTGTCCCACCTGCTGTCCCTCACCCTGTCCCTCATCTGTCCCTCCTCCTGTCTTTCACCCTGTCCCTCACTCTGTCCCTCCTGCTTTCCCTCCCCCTGTCCCACCTGCTGTCCCTCCTGCTGTCCCTCACCCTGTCCCTCCTCCTGTCTTTCACCCTGTCCCTCACTCTGTCCCTCCTGCTTTCCCTCCCCCTGTCCCACCTGCTGTCCCTCACCCCGTCCCCCCTGCTGTCCCTCACCCTGTCTAACCCTGTCTCTCTGTCTTTCACCCTGTCTCTCTGTCTTTCACCCTGTCCCTCCTGCTTTCCCTCCCCCTGTCCCACCTGCTGTCCCTCACCCTGTCCCCCCTGCTGTCCCTCACCCTGTCTTTTACCCTGTCTCTCTCTGTCTTTCACCCTGTCCCTCCTCCTGTCTTTCACCCTGTCCCTCCCCCTTGTCTTTCACCCTGTCCCTACTGCTGTCCCTCCCCTTGTCTTTCACCCTGTCCCTACTGCTGTCCCTCCCCCTGTCTTTCACCCTGTCCCTCCCCTGTCTTTCACTCTGTCCCTCCCCCTTGTCTTTCACCCTGTCCCCCTGCTGTCCCCCACCCTGTCTTTCACCTTGTCCCTCCCCCTGTTCCTCCCACTGTCTCTCACCCTGTCCCTCACCCTGTCCCTCCTGCTTTCCCTCACCCTGTCCCACCTGCTGTCCCTCACCCTGTCTTTTACCCTGTCTCGCCCTGTCCCTCACCATGTCCCTCACCCTGTCTTTCACCCACACCTTGAGTAGAGCCTTCATCTTTTAGTATGGTGCAGCACTGACCTTTGATGGTTGTGTGTGTGTGTGTGTGTGTGTGTGTGTGTGTGTGTGTGTGTGTGTGTGTGTGTGTGTTCCTCAGGTGTGTGGTGAGGTGTTTAATAGCTGGGATCAGTTTAAAGATCACCTGGCGATCCACACAGGTGACAAACCAAATCACTGTACGATGTGTGATCAGTGGTTCACTCACGCGCAGGATCTCACTGCTCACCTGCAGCAGCAGCACGCTGTCCAGGAAGAGGATGGAGCCATGGTGGAGGAGAGAGTGGAGCTGGAGGATGGCGTGATGATGGCAGAGCAGGTGGAGCTGCAGGACAGAGAGATGAAAGAACAGGTGGAGCTGCAGGGCGCGGTGATCGAGGGAAGAGTGGAGCTGCAGGGTGGAGTGATGGTGGAGGAACGAGTGATTATGGAAGGACAGATGGAGCTGCGAGACGAAGTAATGGTGGAGGGACAAGTGGTACTGCAGGATGGAGTGATGGAGCAGCAAGTGATTCTGCAGGACGGAGTGATGGTGGAAGGACGAGTGGAGCTGCCAGATGGAGTGATGGTGGAAGGACGAGTGGAGCTGCAGGATGGAGTGATGGTGGAAGGACAAGTGGAGCTGCAGGATGGAGTGATGGTGGAAGGACAAGTGGAGCTGCGGGATGGAGTGATGGAGCAGCCGGTGGTTCTGCAGGATGGAGTGATGATAGAGGAGCGTTTGGAGCTGCAGGATGGGGTGATCGTGGAGAACCAGGTGGAGAACCAGGTGGAGACGGTGTTGATAGAGGTGGAGGAGGATGGAGTGAAGGAACAGACTCAGAGTGTGAACGTATGAAAGTGGATAAACGTGAGAGAGGAAACTGTGAATGAATGATATTTATTTTTGTAAAGCAGAGCACACGTCTCTCCTCACTGCTGCCAGCTTCCAGAACATTCTCAGCTCGCTCCTCCTCCAGGGGGGGGCGTGTCCCAAACACCTTTACACCACTTACATATAAAAAGAGTGACAATAATCAAAACCTCACTTCAACAGCAGGGGGCAGTGTTTACAACCGCAGCATGTGACATCATGTTATTGTTGTTGTAAAACGGTTGGACTGTTTTTAGCTGCACAATAAAACGATTTCAGCTCATCATTATTTAAATTTACAGCTTCAGCTGTTTATCGCATTATTAAACCCGTGAGCCGTGTTGACTAGCCTGCTAGCTAACGCCACGCTAACGCTACGCTAACTACTGTACTGTGTGATTTGCCCTGTAGTAAAGCTGTAAGAGAGAAAGAAAGCTAGTGGTGATGTCATAAGTCTGTGATTGAATGTTAAATATAAGAAGCCCCGCCCCCTTGCTGACCCGGAGGCCTGTGTGTGTGTGTGTGTGTGTGTGTGTGTGTGTGTGTGTGTGTATGTATGGAGGATTGGGACACGCCCCTGCAGCAGGTGGAGGAGTGTTTATTTATTTCTTGTCGCATTTTCATCTGTCACCTTTCACAAAGTAGCAACAAAACACTTTTATTCTCTTTATTATTATCATTATTACAGGTTCTCTTTTTTTTTTTTTTAAATGCTTTTTTTTTATAGAAGGTGCTCTCCCCCACCAATCTCTCTCTCTCTCTCTCTCTCTCTCTCTCTCTCTCTCTCCCCCCTCCCCCCCCCCCCCCCCCCCTCTCTCTCTCTGGGGTAATTAATTGTGACACTGTAGTGACTCTAAAGGGCTTCACCACAATGTTGCACGTCTCCGATATGATTTCAGATTGTAATGCGTTTGTACACAGCAATAAAGTCTCATCTAAACTCTGCTCATTTTTACTATTAGTAGTATTTTAATATTAGTGTCTATGATTTTGTAAATATTTACTTTTTTCCTTTTAATTAAAAAATCTTTGTTCTCCAGTAAAATATAATGTAAATAATTGATTCTATGATTAGGTTTGTTTTAGGTGGGCAGTTTGAATAGAATTAAAATGAGTATTAATAATTACAACATGATAAATCTGAATAGAACTTAATATTTAAATTAACTACAGTCTTTCAACTGTATTGGTTCCTGTACTTTGGCGCCTCCTGTTGGGGAGCCCCGAAATGACACGTGTGTTTAAAGCGCATTAAGGCTCTTCAGCAATCTGATTGGTCTGAGTAGATATTTAGCCACGCCCATTTTCATAACGGCGATTGGTGAGGAGCCGCTGTTAGTGTGGGGCTTCCGCATCTTCACTCTCATCATCATCATCATCATCATCACACACACGGTGACAGATGGAAACCGGAGCGGAGCTAAGCATCATCACCTACCTGGAGATAAAGGTGTGTGTGTGTGTGTGTGTGTGTGTGTGTGTGTGTGTGTGGTGTGTGTGTGTGTGTGTGCGCGCGCGTACAGTATAATAGATATAGTCGATTATAAACGCGTGTATTCTAATGAAAGGTTTTCGATGTTTCTCACACACACCTGAGAACATCAGCAGGAGGAGGAGAAGTGAAGAGAGATGAAAGAAAGCTCCACTGCTGAACTCCAGCTTTTCTTCACTTTGGATGAAAATAAATCATACAGGTGTTTGAGTCACAGCTCTGATCTGTGTGTCGCTAAAACGTGTTTATCATCAGTGTGTTATCATCATACACACACACACGCACACACGCACACACACACACACACACACACACTGTGTGTTAGGTCGAACCCAGCGTTCATGCGTGTAAATTTGTCAGTGTGTGAATTTTCCATGTCCACGAAAAGCACAAACTTCAGCAGGAACATCACGTGTTCTCTTCTTCATGTCGGGTGAAGGAGGAGCAGTGAGATGGTCTTCTCGAGAGATTATTGTGGAGCTCGTGGTGCGACGTTTCTTCAGTTCCCCTCGCTGCAGTTCGTCTGTGTGAAGCTCCGCCCCCTGGCATGCTGATGAAGCTGGTGTAGGTGTGAGGGTCAGGAGCTTTGATGACTTTGTGTGAGAAGAAGAACAGGAAGTGCAGTGGAGATTAAAGCTGCTTTGAAGGTGGGATTTAATAAGGAACACAAACGCTTTTTATCCTCCTTTATATTCCTCATCACCTGCAGCCCACTGAGTCTGATTTCCACTCACTCACACTTCTGAACATCAGAAAGCTCTCTGTCTGTCTGTCTCTCTCTGTCTGTCTGTCTCTCTGTCTGTCTGTCATGTTTGTCTGCCTATCTCTCTGTCTGTCTGTCTCTCTGTCTGTGTCTTTGTCTGTCTCTCTGCCTGTCTCGCTGTCTGTCTGCCTGTCTCTCTGTCTGCATGTCTGTCTGTCTGTCTGCCTGTCTCTCTGTCTGTGTCCCTGTCTGTCTGCCTGTCTCTCTGTCTGTGTCTTTGTCTGTCTCTCTGCCTGTCTGCCTGTCTCTCTGTCTGCATGTCTGTCTGTCTGTCTGCCTGTCTCTCTGTCTGTGTCCCTGTCTGTCTGCCTGTCTCTCTGTCTGTGTCCCTGTCTGTCTGTCTGTATGTTGTGTCTTTCTCCTTTTATTTCTGTCTTCCTCTCTCTCTATTTTATTTTTCTCTCAGTTTCTAAGACTTTCTGTAAAAAAAAATGAAAAAAATCGCATATTGAGAAATCCCACGTGAGTGTAAACGCAGCAGGTGACGTGTCTGAATGCAGGTGTGTAATGATCCCATGTGAAGATTCCTGAGCATTCAGAGATCTGAGGAGATTCAGTAGTGAACTGAAACACGTCAGTAGTCAGAGCTCAGGATGGACCACACACACGTGTCAGGACGTGGAGAAGCCCGAGAGCTGAGCGTGTCTAAAAGCCGGTCTGAGAGACGTGTACTGGACATGTGGTCTTTGTGGGAGGGGCTTTTCCCCTCACCTGTATCTCCTATCAGCCAATCGCCTGTTGTGTATGTGTAAGAGGGAAGAAGCGCTACAGTGAGACTCCGCCCTGTCCCACAGCACAGTCTACTACGTCCCACAGACGCCCCGCCCCCGCATGTACCTGTGATGTGATAGGGTGTTGCTGAACTGTGGGCGGGGCGTGAGCGCTGTGGAGCTGATGGAGGAGAGAACTTCCAGAGTGGTGCAGTGAAGAGATTCAACCAGCAGTGGGTGCTGCAGCTCACAATCAGTTAGTTTCGAACAGATCACGTGACACAGAATAAACCTGTGAAGTTATCACAATTTATCACCAAGCAACAAATCTGGTGACTGGAGAATATAATCACCTGAGCTCTGTGTGTGTGTGTGTGTGTGTGTGTGTGTGTGTGTGTGTGTGTGTGCGCGTTCCACTGAGAGGATAATCTCAGGAGCCTTGCTTTGCTATTTACTTGAACAGAGCACTCGTTCTTTAGGTGCACACACACACACACACACACACACACACACACACACACACACACACACTGCAGTATGTTTAAAGCTGTGCTGTGTGAATATTCATGATTTTATCACTTTGATTTTCAGCTCCATTGATATCAAAGCACATCAGTAAAACACACACACACACACACACACACACACACACACACACTAGTGTGTGTAAATACATACGGTACACACGTGAGTGAATCAGGTGTAAATGATGAAAAAGATTTGAGATGTATATGTGCATGTGTGTGTGTGTGTGTGTGTGTGTGTGTGTGTGTACTCATGAGGGACATTGTTAGGAGTGTTTGACTCAGAAACACACACACACACACACACACACACACACACACACACACACACAGGTAAAATAATGAGGTGGTGTCACTTCTCCTGGCTACAAGTCGGAGGTTTTATTATTGTAATTAAACACACACAGGTTTCACGTGTCTTCTGTCTGTCAGTGTTATGATCCATGTGTCCTGCTCACTACCTTACAGAGATGAAGTGAGACAAGTCCTCATCCCTCCATCTCACTCAATGAAAAATCTTGAATCTGAAATTATTTACGGTGTGGGAGGAACAGTGTGTGAATGAAACACTTAAAGATCATTGGACGAGACACCTGTCATTCAGATATACAGGAAGTATGAAATCTTATCACTTTGTTTCTTGTTCATGTGTAAAATTTTCCGTTTACTTTAAACTATTTTTATTGTAATTAGTGCATCTTTAAATAGAAGATAATAACAGAAGTAAACACAAGCAATGAGAAACTGCTGTACTTCCTGTATATCTTGAATGACAGGCGTCTCGTCCAATGATCTTTAAGAGTTTCATATATTTTTACATATTGAAGCCCTCAAAAATAAAAAAGCCAAAATGAACGACCTGCTGGACACTACAGCACAGGGGGCGCTGGTCCACTCACACTTTAGAAGCATCACTAAAATAGATGCTCCTTTTAAGTTCTTCTTCAGTTTGGAACAAAAGAATGGACAGAAAAGATTCATGCATGCTGTGTGAACAGAATCAGGGGATCTCGTGTCTTCTGAAATTCGCCAGCAGACAGTCAGCTTCTACTCGAAGCTGTACAGCAGTGAGAGTTCAGGGGCACAGTTAGTAAAGGAGATCTTCCTAAAGGACCTGCCAAAGCTCACAGAGTCAGTGGCCAAGGAGTTGGTTCGGGAGCTGACACTGGCTGAGCTTTAGAAGGTTCTCCAGAGCATGAAGAACAGGCGGGCACCAGGTATAGATGGTCTCCCTGTGAAGTTTTTCAAGGCATTCTGGGCAGTAATAGGGCAGGACATGCTGGAGGTCCTACAGGACAGTGTCAGAGGTGGTCAGCTACCAATGAGCTGCAGGAGAGCCGTCCTGACGCTGCTGCCAGAAAGGGAGACCTGACCCACCTGAAGAACTGGCACGCACTACTAACTACTGTGCACTGACCACAAACTGCTGTCAAAAGCATTAGCATCGAGACACGAATGTGATGGAGCAGATGATTCTCCTTGACCAGACGCACTGTGCCTGGCAGGTCCATATTTGACAACATATACCTAATTCATGACATTTTGGACGTCTCCAGGCTGCTGGTCTGATTCTCCTAGACCAGGAAAAGGCTTTTGACCGGGTTGAGCATGAATTCTTGTGGAAGGTGCTGGAAAGCTTTGGGTTCAACCCTGGTTTCAGAGCCGTGATCAGGGTGCGGTACAGTGAGACTGAGAGTGTGCTGAAGGTTAAAGGGTGGTTTATGTGCTCCTTTTAGAGTGTACAGAGGGATCAGGCAGAGCTGCTCACTCTCAGGTGTGTTGTGCTCTCTGGTGATTGAACCTTTTTTAAACAAGTTAAGGAGTCGTCTCTCTGGTTTTAATATTCCACATGTTCATGCATCCATGTGCGTGTCAGCTTACGCAGATGACTTGGTGGTCATGATGAACACAGAAGATGATGCAAAGTTTTTAAGTGGCGTTTTTAAAGGACTTTTAGATTTGATCTTCTGCCAAAGTCGACTGGGGTAAAAGTAAAGTCATTTAGTTGGGTGGGGAGGTGGGCGACCTTCACTGCCAGGAGGCTTAGCATGGAAAAGAGGTGGTTTTAAATACTTGGGCGTCTACCTGTGGAGCAATGAGTTTTTACAGAAAAACTGGGAAGGTTCTGTAGAGCATGTGACAGGCAGACTGAGCAGGTGGAAATGCTTAGTTCCAAAGATGTCATCAACAACCTCGCTATGTCGTCCCTCTGGCACAAGCTAGCCTGCGTTGATCCTTCACCAAATCTGCTGGGGAACATCCACTGAATTGGTGGATTTCTTCTGGGACAATCTACACTGGATTCCTCAGAGAGTTCTCCATCTGCCGAAAGAGGAAGGAGGGCACAGGCTGGTCCAGCTGTCCATCAGAGCTGAGCATTCCGCCTCCAGTTCCAGAGGCTCCTCACTAGACCCAGAGACTTAGTATGGAGAGCAGCAGCCAGTGGATTATTACACACAGTTGAAGGACTGGAGCTGGACAGAGCCTTGTTTTTAATGGACACATAAAAAACAGAACAAAGGCTGTGCACTACACTGGTTGCTGGTGGAACCTCTGGTGAACGGCGAGTGAATGGACATCTCCAGTGTGACTGTTCCTGCACTGTCCAGAACTCTAATCTCCTCGGGCGTTGTGATGCTCCGGGAACTTGTGAACGTCACGGGGTCAGACTTGTCGAGGGCAGAGGACCTGGCAGCACGTATGAGACTGAGGTCCCTGCGTGTTGTCAATCAGCTGCTACACCGCTGGAGAGCTACACTAACATCAGAGGAGCGTGTTCAGCTGATGGACTATCAACACACAGAGGCTGGTCCTGCAGAGGATGAACACTTTCCCCAGCTGAGCATCGCTCCTGACCTCGACGGGTGTGAGCGCCCCCTCCTGGACTGCCGGGGCGAAGGGGAGATGGACTTTGGGTCAGTGTCGGAGAAGCTGCTCTACAGAGTGTGTGTTCTGAATAAGGTTCTGAATAAGAAGAAGCTGAGTGTGAGGGTGGACCCCATGTAGAAGTGTTTAGGGTTTTAATGCACTGTACAAACCACCATTACCATAAAGAGCTGTGAGCTCCAGTGTGTCTGTGTGTGTGTGTGTGTGTGTGTGTGTGTCTGTGTGTGAGTGTGTGTGTGCTCTGTTACAGAAGGAGAATAAACTTTACACCAGAACTGAAATCATCACTCATGTTTTACTCAAATATATAATTATCTTAACACTTATTTATTTATGAAGTCACCCTGAATTTTATATGTGTAAATAAAGTTTTGTAAAAGTCTCTCTCTCTCTCTCTCTCTCTCTCTCTCTCTCTTTGTCTTTCAGAAGAAGTGATGGAGTTTATTTATTTTATTTGTGAGAAGATTAGTAGACGGCTCCTGTAGACGTGAGAGGAACACACACAGAGAAAAGGACAGATGGATGGATAGACAGACGAGTGGATGAAAAGATGGATGGATGGACAGATGAGTGGATGCTGAAAGACGAAAGCTCGTTTGTGTCACTAAAAATGGCCGCATGTCTCTTATAAACACACAAAAGACAACAAATGGGACCTGTGAATTAATTAATTCAGACTGAGACTGCCAGTGCACCTGCATGCACACACACACACACACTCACACTCACACACACTTACACACACACACACATGGGTGTGCTCTCCGATGAAGAAGAATGACATGTGATGTGAAGGTAAGAGATTTTGTGTCCTCATAAATGACTTAACGGTGTCAGGTGTGTGTGTGTGTGTGTGTGTGTGTGTGTGTGTGTGTGTGTGTGTGTGTGTGTGTGTGTGTGTTGGTGCTGAAATGATGGTCTTCATCACTTGGAGCTTCAGTTTAGTTTTAATCATCAAACCAGGATCTGAGGACTAAAACAAGTCAACAGAGAGCAGCAGCTCTGACTTTATGGGGACCTGAAGGTTTAGGAGCAGCAGCTTCTCCAAACGTTCAGTTTCTTCTTTATCTTTTTGTTTATTTGCAGCTTCTACTGAATCTCACTTAAACTTTAGACTCCAGAATATTCAGATATTAATATTAAGTGAAGTGACGTGTTTTATTTCTCAGATTTTCAAATAAATTCAATGATTTTGTTGTAGTTCCCACGTGGTGTTAAACTGCAGTGGTGTGTGAATTTGATGATGGTGGTGATGGTGATGATGATGATGATGATGATGATGATGGTGGTGATGGTGATGATGATGATGGTGGTGATGGTAATGATGATGGTGGTGATGGTGATGATGATGATGATGATGATGGTGGTGATGATGATGATGATGAGCAGGGGTGAGTTATATGTAGTTGTGATGTTGATCTCCAGCCGTAATGCCACGATGACGGCGGTGTACCCGAGTGATGTGGGCGTGTCTCCAGCCCTGTGTCTCCAGCGTTCCTCTGGCTGTACCAAGCAGGACACGTGCTCTGACGTGTTCACAGACGATGACGGTGCACTGGAGCGCAGACTCACGCCGCTCGAGCAGCTTAACCTGGACATGTGTCAGGACGACAGGGTGGTGCGCGAGATCACCATCGGCCGCCGAATCGGCTTCTACAAGATCCGGGGAGAGATCGGCTGTGGGAACTTCTCTCATGTCAAACTCGGGGTCCATGCACTCACCAAAGGTACCACACCAGGATACACGGGTTCATACACACAGTTAACCTGAGACAGTGCTGTGATGTCTTCTCACTGTATGCTGCTCCACAGACAAGGTGGCCATTAAGATCCTGGACAAGACCAAGCTGGACCAGAAGACACAGAGGCTGTTGTCTCGTGAGATCTCCAGCATGGAGAAGCTCCAACATCCCAACATCATCCGTCTGTACGAGGTGGTGGAGACGCTGACGCGCCTGCACCTGGTGATGGAGTACGCTGAAGGCGGCGAGCTGTACACCAAAATCACCATGGAGGGAAAACTGTCCGACATCGACAGCAAAGTCGTCTTCTCGCAGATCATCTCCGCCATCAAACACATGGCGAGTCACGTGACAAAATTAGCTGTTGCTATAGCAACGTACAATACGCGGATCACTACAGTGGTACAGTGGTTTCCAGCTTGTTTTTTAGAATTGATCTGATTAGTTTGAAGAAAAATATCACAGACTTCTGAATCTGCAGGAAACAAATCAATCATTTATTTGTAAATGATTTAAAATCAATTCACATCTATTTATTTTCTAAACGACTCCGAGGCAGTGGGTAATCTAACTTTCAGCAAACCCTTCGCTCAGTGGATCCATTTCGCTGTGCTTAGCATTTAGCGCCCCCTGCTGTCTAAAGTTTACCTTTCATGTCAAAACTGTAGTAAAGAATTCTGAACACTTCTTCTTTCTCCTGCAGCATGACAACAACATCATCCATCGTGACCTAAAAGCCGAGAACGTTTTCTTTTCCCGAAGCACGTGTGTGAAGGTGCGTATGAACAGAATATAATAGCTAGCAACATGCTAGTAACAACCATACGTGTTAATGACAGTAGCTAACTTAGCTATGCTGTTAGCCTTTTGAACTTTGTAGCATGAAGATGATGAAGAGAGCAGAGATGATACTTCTGACTCTTGATGTGTGATGATGCTCTGCAGGTGGGTGATTTCGGGTTCAGCACGGTGAGTCGGCGAGACGAGACCCTCAGCACACTGTGCGGTTCCCCGCCGTACGCGGCGCCGGAGCTGTTCCGTGACGAGCGCTACGTGGGTGTGTACGTAGACATCTGGGCTCTGGGCGTGATGCTGTTCTTCATGGTGTCGGGCGCCATGCCGTTCCGCGCAGACACCGTGGCTAAGCTGAAGCGCTGCATCCTGGACGGAGCGTTCTCGGTGCCGGCGTGGGTTCCCGAGGCCTGTCGCTGTCTGATCCACGCCATCCTGCAGCCGCAGCCATCCGAGCGCTGCAGCCTGGAGCACATGATGAGCAGCGAGTGGCTGGAAAACGTCGAGTTCCCCAAAGCCACAGAGCCGTTTAAGCTGGACCCGCTGTACCTGGCGGAAAAAGAAGATCTGGAAGAGGATGAGCTGGAGGTGAGGAACAGCCTGCAGGCCCTCGGCATCACCGTCGAGCACATCCGCAACAACCAGGGCAGAGACTGTAGGAGCTTCGTCACTGGCGTCTACCGCATCCTGCTGCACCGAGCGCATCGACGCCGCGCCTTCGAGAGCATGCCGCTCGTCACGCACAACGCTAATGAAGCTACCCAGGTTAAGAAGGAGCGACTAAAGGCCTACAAGAGCCTCAGACACACGTCCAAACTCTGCAGCATTTTGTGACGTCCTGGAATAAACAAACTCGTCTTTTTTACAGGCAGAAGATTCACTTCAGGGCGACCAGACGCTTTATTTTATATTTATAAAACGATTGTTTTCTGCCA
>MU551593.1:720532-725532 GCA_024362625.1 Silurus asotus | reverse complement strand
AAGGCCCTTAACCCTGTAACTGCTCCGGTGTATGATTGAGATTAATGTTAGGCAGCTCTGCATAGGAGCGTGTGCCAAATGCCATAAATGTAAATGTAATACAGGGGTTTTTTATAAAAAAAAACACATTTATGCACTTTCTTCATGTCCATGTTCCACATCTCATCATCTCAAGGAGGCATCAGAGGGTGTGATGATGAGGAGGAATTTATACTCGAGCTGTAGCAGGGCATTTCACATCATCTTCATTATTGCAGTTCATCATTTTCCTTTTCACTGAGAAGATGAAAGTTTCCTGTTTGTAAGATGGAGGATGTTGTGGATCCACTCAGGAATCTTCCGCTGTTCTGTAAATAATGGTGTAAAGGGAAGATGGAATCGGTTCCGTGGCTGATGCGTGTCCAATAAAATCTTCTCCTCGATCTTTATTGGTTTGTGGAACTGATCAGTGCTGTAAATAAAGCTTCAGCTGTAGAGCTTCATGTTTACTCCTCTGTCTGATGGTGTATTATGTGTTTCTTGTCGTTTCTCGGTGATGCACTTCATTTTCTTTTCTTTTCTTTTTAGCTGCTGATTATTTTGATGTTAGCGATCACAAGTGTAACGCAGGTTTCTGTCCATGTTACTGAATAAGCAGATTAAATAAACATTCCTTTATTATATAAAAACTGTGTGTGTGTGTGTGTGAGAGAGATGATCAGAGGACGTGATCATTAATACGTCTTATTTTGGCTTCTCCCATTAGGGGGCGCCACAGCAGATCATCCGTCTCCACACCCCTCTGTCCTCTACATCTGCCTCTTTCACACCAACTACCTGAATGTCTTCCCTCACCACATCCATAAACCTCCTCCTTGATCTTCCTCTTTTCCTCCTTCCTGGTGTCTCCATCATCAGCGTTCTCCTACTGATATACTCCATGTTCCTCCTCTGCACATGTCCAAACCATCTCAATCTCACCTCCCTCACCTTGTCTCCAAAACGTCCTACATGCGCTGTCCCTCTAATAAACTCATTTCTAATCCTGTCCATCGTCATCACTCCCAACGAACATCTCAACATCTTCAGCTCTGCTACCTCCAGCTCCACCTCCTGTCTTTTACTCAATGCCACTGTCTCTAATCCATACAACATCTCAGGTCTCACCACAGTCCTATAAACTTTCCCTTTCACTCTCACAGATACTCTTCTATCACAAATCACTCCTGCTATCACTCTTCTCCACCCACTCCACCCTGCCTGCACTCTTTTCTTCACTTCTCTAACACACTCTCCATCACTCTGCACTGTTGACCCCAGGTACCTGAACTCCTCCACCTTCTCCACCTCTTCTCCCTGTAACCGCACCCCTCCACTGCCCTACCTCTCATTCACACACATGTACTCTGTCTTACTCCTACTGACTTTCATTCCTCTTCTCTCCAGCGTGTACCTCCACCTCTCCAGGATCTTCTCCACCTGCTCACTACTCTCACCACAAATCACAATATCATCCACAAACATCATAGTCCACGTACCTCCACCTCTCCAGGATCTTCTCCAGTGAGTGATAGCAGGAGTGATTTGTAATAGAAGAGTGAAAGGAAAAGTCCATGGAGACTCCTGTCTGAACTCATCCTTCAACCTGTCCATCAGCACTGCACACAGGAACAGGGTCAGATACACCTCACTGCAGTCACACTGTCCTCATTATGTCTGTAGTTTGAGAGTCACTAACAGCTGGAACCAAATTCCTTGTGTGTGTCAACAATAAACCTGGTTCTGATTCTGGTGTCCTGCACCACCCTCACATTCTTCACACCAGACTTCCTCATACATCACTAACACATCATACACAGTTTTTTATTACACACTGATTTAATCTGCATTTGTGTGTGTGTGAGAGTCACTAACAGCTGGAACCAAATTCCTTGTGTGTGTCAACAATAAACCTGGTTCTGATTCTGGTGTCCTGCACCACCCTCACATTCTTCACACCAGACTTCCTCATACATCACTAACACATCATACACAGTTTTTTATTACACACTGATTTAATCTGCATGTGTGTGTGTGTGTGTGTGTGTGTGAGAGAGAGAGAGAGAGAGTGTGTGTGTGTGTGTGTGTGTGTTTATTACTGGGGGTCATCATGGAAAATGGAAAGTCACGTGGCGCCTTGATCTCATTTCCCGACCTCACGGTAACGGATGACGTCAGAGTGACGTTTCAATTCACAATGTAATTAAAGGTTTAGTAAAATAATGTTCGTGAGTTTATTTGATCATTTTAAATCAGATATCAGATTAAAGTGTGTTCCGGATTTAGACGGAAGTGATGAATATTTGGACAGAAGTGTTAATTGTCCACATTAATAAACACGTTCACCCCGCGGATATTTATTATAAATATAAGTAGATGTTTTTATGACAGAGATCTGTTCCTGCAGCTGTTCCGCCTCAAAATCCCTGTGGATCACTGTGGAACGTCCCAGTGCGGGTGCAGTTCCACCATAAGGCCACTGTGGGGCGCCGCGGAGTCACATTTCCACTCAGACTCCACTAACGCGCGTGGCGTCTGAGCCCGGAAGTGCATTCCCTCTTTCCAGACTTCTTTCTTTAGACATAATCCACCGGCAGGGCGCGCGCTCTTACCTCGCGCACACACACACACACACACACACAGCTGCAGGTGCGGCACGTGCTCTATTGTTGCCGCTTGAAATCAGCACGCGGTCACTAAACTCAAAACAGCGTCTCGAGCACAAAATCACCTGCAGCCCGGTGTGCACGCGCCACGTGCACTTTATCTCAAAACCTAAACAGACTTCAACATGTAGGGCACTTACACCCCCCTCCACCCCCCAACACACACACACACACACACACACACACACACACACACTGTGCTGTTAAAATTGATCTGAGATCTTAAACAGTATCAGATTAAATCACTGTAGTGGATTGGGACTGAACCTGAATTGGTCGTTGTTGGATTTGCGACTGGACCCTGCAGTGCCCACCGGGGGGGGGGGGGGGGGGGGGGGTATGAGAGGAATTTCACCTGATTGTTTGTTTGTTTGTTTCCACATCAATGGAAAAACATGTTTTGAAGTTCAGATGAAAAGCCGCTCCGCTTTGTTCTGAGCGGCTTCACTCCCACGTGGGACGTGTTACGAGGCGACATCATTCCGTCCAACTCATTTACATATTCCATCACTTCTGGCCAATCAGAGTCGCGAGTGGTCTCTGGCCAATCAGAGGCGAGCGCGAGGGGAAAGTCCTCACAGCTCTGCCGAGAATCTGCGCGCGCTGAGTTTATAAAGAGGAGCTGATGGAGCGCGAGACAAAGAACTGCAGAGAGAGAAACAGGACTGAGATCTCACTACTGCTCACTACATCTCCATACAGCTCTATATCACAGCTCCATACCACAGCTCCTCACAGCTCCACACAGCTGCTCTATACCACAGCTCCACACACACACTTCTCTGTTGTGGATTAATCACACAGCTGATCTTTCAACATGACTTTTGAGGAGATTTGCAGACAAGAAAACGACACAGAAACCAGTGACAGGTAACATCCTATTCTTCACCTTCTTCATCCTTATCTTCTACATCTTCTTCATCAGAACTACACTACTGTCAGTGATGATAATGATGAATGATGTGCTGCATGTGTCTGTGTGTTTACATCAATCTCACACACAACCTCTATTACAGTAGTGATGCTTCAACTTCTCTCTTTCTTCTTCTCTCCTTCTTCTCTCCATCTTCATCTTCTCTCCTTCATCTTCTCTCCTTCTTCTCTCCATCTTCTCTCCTTTATCTTCTCTCCTTCTTCTCTCCTTCTTCTTCTCTCCTTCTCTCCATCTTCATCTTCTCTCCTTCATCTTCTCTCCTTCATCTTCTCTCCTTCTTCTCTCCATCTTCTCTCCTTCATCTTCTCTCCTTCTTCTCTCCATCTTCTCTCCTTCTTCTCTCCATCTTCTCTCCTTCGTCTTCTCTCCTTCGTCTTCTCTCCTTCGTCTTCTCTCCTTCTTCTCTCCATCTTCTCTCCTTCGTCTTCTCTCCTTCGTCTTCTCTCCTTCATCTTCTCTCCTTCTTCTCTCCATCTTCTCTCCTTCGTCTTCTCTCCTTCGTCTTCTCTCCTTCATCTTCTCTCCTTCATCTTCTCTCCATCTTCTCTCCTACTTCTTTTCATCTTCTCTCCCTCATCTCTCCTTTATCTCTTCATCTCCAATCTTCTATCCCTCATCCTCGCACATCTCTCCCTCATCCTTACACATCTGTCCCTCATCCTCACACACCTGTCCCTCATCCTCACACACCTGTCCCTCATCCTCACACACCTGTCCCTCATCCTCACCCTGTACACGTCACTCAGTTCTGTTCATCATCAATAATAAATCACTTCAATCATTTGCATTATAAACTTTTGAGAATTACAATAAACACCTCCATTGTTGTTGTTGTTGTTGTTGTTGTTGTTGTTGTTTGTCAGTGTGCACATGCACAGTGCAGGTCGGGTTCTGGAGGAGGTGCTGGTTTCATCCAGACAGCAGGACTGGCTCACAGTGGGAGTGTACGAGTCTGCCAAAGTCATGAACACGTGGGTGTCTGCAGCTTCATCAGCTCTAACACGTGTGTGTGTGTGTGTGTGTGTGTGTATGTGTGTGTATGTGTGTGTGTGTGTGTGTGTGTGTGTGTGTGTGTGTGTGTGTGTATATAACTGTGTGTGTGTGTGTGTATATAACTGTGTGTGTGTGTGTGTGTGTGTATGACTGTGTCTATAACTCTTTGTGTGTGTGTGTGTGTGTGTGTGTATAAAACACTCTGTGTGTGTGTGTAAAACTCTGTGTGTGTGTATAACTGTGTGTATAACTCTTTGTGTGTGTGTGTGTGTGTGTATAAAACACTGTGTGTGTGTGTGTGTGTAAAACTCTGTGTGTGTGTATAACTGTGTGTATAACTCTTTGTGTGTGTGTGTGTGTGTGTATAAAAAACTCTGTGTGTGTGTGTG
>MU551593.1:690801-700927 GCA_024362625.1 Silurus asotus | reverse complement strand
GTGTGTGTGTGTGTGTGTGTGTGTGTGTGTGTGTGTGTGTGTGTGTGTGTGTGTGTGTGTGTAGATTTCAACAATGAAGCTGTGTGCACTGAATCTCTGCCTTCTGCTGGCATCATTTACACTAAAAGCAGGTAAGCGATGAGAATTTTACAGGTAGATTTACAGATTTTAATGTTCATATTTATTATTTAATGTTCATATTTCTGTTTTTTATCTCAGTTGATGGTTACTATAAACAAATACTCAGTCAGTGTCATTACACTCGGGATCTGGTCAACATTGAATTCATTCAGTCTCTGTACTTCAACATGACTGAATATCTGCGGTACAACAGCACAACGGACAGATACACCGGGTTCACAGTTTATGGAGCGAAACTGGCTGAATCACTGAATCTAAACCCCAAAAACAGTCTGTATTCCAATCTAGACATCTTCTGCAGATTTTACAGAGATCGCTATTCATCAAGTATTTTGAAGAAAGGTAGAAATCTCTGTTATTAACAGTGATGTTGTAGATTTTTAATCTTTCTGTTCCTCTATAATGTGTAACAGTTACAGTCACATCCATTTCAGACGGACAGACAGACACAGTCAGACCTCAGTGTTCAGTCGTATTCATGCGGTTTCTCATTTTGTCTCCAGTGAAACCTGATGTGGTGTTGAGATCATTGACATCGGAGTCTGATCTCCCCGTAGCCAAGCTGATGTGCAGTCTGTATGATTATCACCCAAAAGGAGTCAATGTGACCTGGCTGAGAGACGGCATGGTCCTAAAAGAAGGTGTTTCCTCCACTGAGGAGCTTTCAGATGGAGACTGGTACTATCAGTTCCACACTTTTCTAGAGTACACACCGAGACCTGGAGAAAACATCTCCTGCATAGTGAAGCATGAGAGCTTAACACAGCCACTCATACACACCTGGGGTGAGACTCTGGGCTCTTTTTTACAATGTCTATTAATTCAGGTGTATTACAGTCAGATATCGTGCTTAAGTGTGCAGATTCTGGAGATTCAGGAAGATTCCAGCTTCATACAAGGATCTGAATGTTAACTGAGGATATTCTTGTTCTCAGATCCTCTGTTTCCTGTGGATGAGCAGAACAAGCTGATTATTGGCATTTTCTTCCTGATATTGGGAATCGTTTTGGCTGTTTCTGGATGTCTTTATTACTTACTGAGATCCAAAAGTGAGTACAAAGAAAAAAATATATTATTCTTATCAAAATTAAATTCTATAAAAAAAACTATTCAGAATATGAGTCTAAAGAGTGATGCAATAAACCACATTGTTTTATGACTGAAAAGTCTGAACACACAGAAACTTTGTGAAGACCTGACAGGTGAAAGATCCAGAGGCAGAATACAGATTCGAGAGCTGAAGGCACATTTGTTTGACCAACTGGGTAGTGATGTGTGGTGAGGGCAGGGTGGTGATTGAGTCAATCTAAGATTAACCCCAAGCAGGAAGTAGATCTGGAGCACAGAGAGAAAAGTGTCCTTCACTGAGCAATCTGTTCACTTCTATTTTTAATGTACATTATGTTATTTTTCAGAACATATTGTAAAGGCTCAAAGATCACACACAAACATCTGATTTTCTTAAATGAATCCCAATCTTTATTCCAGATTAACATAAAATCTGTTTTTGTCTTTGCAGAATGCACCACATCAGAGACCAATTTATCAGAGACTACAATGCATGTATACATGAATACCAATAATAACTACATTTTCAATGATTTGATGCATTCTTAATATAAATCATTTGAAGGTTAAGTTTGGAATGAATGCATTAATGAGGTGTGATTTAATACTTTAAACTCACATTTCCTTTAAGAATTGAATGTCTGGTTTCTGTAATTTCATGGGATTAGAGTTATGATTTTGTATTTTTTTTTACTACTTTCTAATTTTGGACTCATGATCCCGAAATTTCACTTCTTGAAAATGATAATGTAAATCCTGTAAAAAAGAGAAAATGGCAGTGAGTCTGCTGCAGGAACGTGACCATGAGCCACATCTCATAAAGCAATAATAAAACTTTATCAAATTAATAACCAGTCACTTTTACAGGTGGAAGGAGTTTGAGTTTGATTGAGAAATGTATCAACCTTACTTTCAATTCGTTCTAACATTTATACTCCAAAATTATTATCCACCCATTAGATGAAAATATTTTGTGATCATCTAAATTGCTATAATTCTGAATTTTACAACAGTAACAGTATAACAGTAGGAGTGATACGCTTAACGTGTATTAGCATTTATTTATCTAGTCAATAACAATCCCAAATATCTATAGGCTTTGTGTTTCCTGCACCTCAACACAACTATTACTGTGTAGAATTCTGCCATTGTGTTTTCTCATATTATTGATTATTTCACTACTGGATGTAATACTTATCTCTAAATGTATTGTGTTGTTTAATGAATCAAAAATAAACTCTGAAAAACAGAATGCATCATTACTTTATTATTTATTTATATCTGATTAACAGTATGCCAAGACATAGGTACACTTAAGTTCTCCAAAACTAAGATGACACAAACTTCTCAACACAAATGTGATATAGCATATATTAGGTTACAGCATATTCAGAAAGTATTTAACCCCCATTTTCACAGTGACTGAACAGTTGCTGAATTAACACACTATGGTTGTGGAATAAATGGATGATGTTGTGTACAGAGGCTGTGTACTGCAACACCTTGATGAGATTCATTCATCTTGTTGCTTTAATACTCATATTTGGAGTTTTGATTAAATTTAGAAAAAAGTGATAATTCTATACTCTTAAGCTATTTCAGATCAATACTTCATCTCATTTCAAATCTTCCTCAGTCATAGCATTAGTACCTCGCCACTGTAGTTATTGACATTTATTAGATCATGACTGAATGACTTGAATCATTGTTTCATCACACTCTAGATGATGTAGCTTCCCTTTAATCAGTGAGAAAAAATTTGTACAATGGTATAATGATCATTTTCTAGACTAAAAAATGTTGTTGGAATAAAGGTAACAGTTCTCTGGTTAAGGTTTTATTTGACTGTGGTCTGTCTGTCAGGGTCTTCCAGGTTCTCTGCACTGACTTCTGGTTTCAGCACACTTGCTTTCCGTTTTGCCAGATTATTTCACTGGCTCTCTAATCCTGTGAGATTATTCTTGCCACCCTGCCTGGTCTGGTTCCTGTTCCTGACCCCTGTTCTGTTCTGCCCTATATTTCCATATCTCACTGGTTACCGGTTTGGACTCTGGACTGTTTTTGCTCTACCTGATATTGCTCAGTATGCCGTGCCTGGTTTTTGGACTCTTTTTGTACCCTGATTTTGGTTCTTTCTGCATTGATCTTTTTGCTGGCTCTTGGGTTTTGGACTCTTTATTAGACTGTGTTTTTGCCTTTTGCCCCATTGCTCTGACCCTATTACTGTTTTCTCTGCTTGCTACCCCTTTATTAAAGACAGTTTAACTCTCCTTTTGTGTCCTGCATTTGGGTATTCCTTCCAACTACCCGCATCTGACAGAATAACCTGTCCCTGTCCCAGCCTGTGTCCCCGATAATAATAATAATCTGGCCAGCAATGGACCCCGCAGATACCCAGAATCCGTGGTCCCAGCTAAACACCTTGAAGCTGGCTGCGGCATTAGGAGAACCATGGCATTCAGAAATCTGTTACAGCTCTGGGATACCAGGTCCAGCATAGTGGTGTCGATCACAATCCCTTATTTGAGCGAAACCAGCAGCAATCGCCCCAACCCCACCTCCAAATCTCGCTGGAAGTGCCACTCATCCTCGGTTTTTCACTGAGGATGCCACCCAGCCTCAGCCTTCCTGCCTGGCTGGGGGTATCGCCCAGCTCTTCTGATCAGCCGAGATCAGGACACTCTGTCTGTCTGCTCGGCCGAGCATGCCCCCAGCCTTTCAGCCCTGCCAAGAATGCCTCCTGGTCCCCCTGCATTATAGATAATGTCATGCAGCCTGGCAGTCATTCTGAGGATGCCTCTGGAATTACAAGATGCAGAAAAACTAGTAGATGTTTTTGTAACGCTTTACTGTCTGGGTGTTGGAGTAAGTGCAGAAATAAGCTTCAGTTAATTCAGAATGCAGCAGCAAGAGAATGGATTTGGACTGTAATTAATATTAACAGTCTGCTACAATGTGCTCTGAGCAGTTTATAACCTCAACACTGATGAAACTGTAATGATTCCACATTCGGTGCCACCCAGATGAGGATGGGTTCACTTTTGAGACCTTTTGAAGTGTCTCCACTATGTTCTCCTGTAGAGTTTTGCCAGAATGAATGCTTATAGTATTATGTTTGTAAAACAGTTTCACCCAGAGTTAGCAAACATGGAGAAAGCCACAGTGGGCTTCAAAAAGAACCTTGTGAAACGCTTTACGTTTGTAAAACACTAAATAAGACCTGAGACAGAAAGTTCTGTTAACTGTCCAGCAACATTTTCTACTCTATCAGGGTGAATATAATGTTCCTTTCTTCTTTCTACACCTCCCTGGTTCATCTTGATGCAGTACCCCTAGATGGTGTTCTGGTGCTGCTGCTGAAGATGGTATTATGAACGTGAGGAGCCACAACCCTGATCAGAGGCCTTCAACTAGCTCTGTCTCTGTGCTTTAATAACACCGAATATAATACCTCTAATAAATACTTTTCCTACGTAAATATAATATATAATGTTTTACCTGACATTTCAACTCCATCCACAGGGGAGGTTTGACCACGCCCCACTGCCAGGTAAAAGGATAGAGTAAAAATCTGAATCCTCTTAAATCTAGATACAAGAACCAAAGAATATGATTGGCTAACATTTAAGGAAGTGCTTATTATATGTGTGTGTGTGAAGATTAAACATTACAATAGCAGGTTGAACACATTACTGTAAAGTGGAATCTATGAAGATGAAGCTGTGTGTGATTCTCATCGTCTCAACTTTTCTGCCAGTGAACAGTGTGTGTAAGTAGAACAGAAGAGAATACTTGGATGTGATCAGTGGTGTTTAAGAAAACAGACTTTAAAATAAATGTGTTTCTTCCTCCAGTTGTATACAAGTTCACTGAACTGGTTGGCTGCAGTGACTCTGTGGATGAATCGATATTATTGTACAGTCTGGACAGAAATGAAATAGTTTTTAAAGATTACAAAGCCAACAACCAGGTCAGTCGACTTCCTCCGTTTGCAGATCCAGTTGATTTTGAAAACTTGGATGACTATGCCATTTTCACAAGAGATTACTGCATTCAGATCATGGAAAATGTGACAGCAACAATCGGCAATCAAACTGAGAACAAAGGTGATGAACTTCTTTGTATTAAGTTTTAAAGCAGTTTATTTGAATGTTTTGAATCTACACTCTGCTTCATAAATTACAAGCCTGAATGTCACCTGTCCAGTTCAGGGCAGCAGGGGTGTGTAGAATTATACACACACGGATACTTGACATGATTCACACATATCTAGTGTTACAGCTTTAAGATGATATGTATATATTCCTCATCTGAGTATTTCAGTTCTCAGCATCACTCAGTGATCAAACACAGATCCAGCAGCTGGACACTTTTCAGGGAAACGGTTTTTGTACGGTGCAGGTTTTATATATTTTGTGTAAAATGATGACTTTCTGTGTTCAGTGCCTCCAGATTGCAGCATCTACCCCAAACATGACGTGGTTCCTGGAGTAAAAAATAACTTCATCTGCTTCGTAACAAATTTTTATCCTCCACACATCAAACTGAGGTGGATGAGGAACGGTGTGTTTGTGACAGAGGGAGTTTACATCAGCCAGTTTTCCATAAACAGTGATGGAACCTTCAATATTTTCTCCACACTGACCACTGCTCCTGATAAAGGAGATAGATTCAGCTGCATGGTGGAGCACCAAGCTCTGGACTCCGCTCACTCCATAACATGGGGTAAGGAACATCTTCACTGCATTATATATCACTTTATCCTCTATTTAACACTCACTGTGTGTGTGTGTGTGTGTGTGTGTGTGTGTGTGTGTGTGTGTGTGTGTGTGTGTGTGTGTGTGTGTGTGTTCGTGTGTGTTTGACAGATGAATCAATGGAACCTCCACGTCTCAAACCAAGTGTAACTCCGACGGTGGTGTTTGCAGTGGGAATAACGGTGGGAATATTGGGATTAGCGACAGGAATCTTCTTCGTCATTAAAGGGACCTGTTTCTGTTAAATTCCCGTCACAGTATCAGATATTCAGGATCAGATATTCAGTATCAGATATTCAGGATCAGATATTCAGGATCAGATATTCAGGATCAGTAGCAACAACTACAATTCTGATATGGATACTGATGAATAATACATTTATATGATCTGATTATCACTACATTATATCTTGTGGAACTTTGGTGAAAACTAATCATCATCTTCTGACCAATCAGAATCCAGAATATACTACATTATAATAATAATAATAGAATATTAACACTCCTGATCTCACCTGAACTCTATCTCATTTGCATGTAGTTCTTCACACTGTATTTCAGAGCATCTAGATGATCTAAATCATAAACACTTTCCTCTGTGAGCACATTTAATAATTCATATACAAATTAAAATGTTTCTTTGTTCTTCACTGTTTACATGAAAACACGTCTCTAAATAAAGAATAAAATCACTGGAATAATTGAGTTTATTAACAGCTGCTTCTGTTTTCACTGCACTTTATTTGAAGAAATGTGTAAATACACTGTAGGTCATTAAATCCATTAAATCCACCATGATCTCCTCCAACATCTCCGCTCACTGGTGTAGATATAAAATCCCATCATATCATTACATATAACGATTATATTAGCAGATCCTGTAAGCTAGGAAATGAAGTCCTTTATAAAGCAGATGGAGATCTGATCTATGGAACACCATCACCATGATGAGTTGGAGTCTGGAACAACAGTGCAGAATGTTGCAGTGGTTTCAGTGTGGTGATGTAATGGATTTGTTCACACGGACTTTACTACAGTAATAAAGACCAACAACAACATTTCTACAAACATAAGTTTTATAAGAAATCTGTTTTAACTCAGAGAATCTCACTGAAATGAGGTCAGGACGCCCCCTAGTGGACAACTCATGTGTCTGACCAATCAGAGAGCACAGTTGCATCATGTGACTTTGAGTTTTAATTTTATTTCTTATATTTCTACACACATGCAGGACAGAAATAAAAACATCCACAGATGTAAAATCTAAATTCAATGACCTTTTTTATTACAGAGACGTCTTTAAATAATAATCATCATAGTAATAATAATAATAATAATAATAATAATAATCAATCTATAATTATGATTATTATTATTATTATTATTATTATTATAAAAGTTTGATACACACACACACACTTTATATATTCGAATACAGAAACAGGAAACGACTCATATGAAGGTGCTGAGGAGGCGTGTCTCACTTTATCACACACACACACACACACACACACACACACACACACACACACACTTCAGTTAAGTTAATATTCATCTTTATTTTAATACAAATTCATTCCTTTTTAAAAACAGGCTCAAAAACTCACACAAGCAGAAACATTAAAACACTTTTATTCTGATTTCATAATGTAAAATCATCAGGGTGAAGATGATGTAAACACACACACACACACACTGGTGTAATAAGTGAGATGCTGATGTACACACACACTTCCTGTTCTCTCACTTTTTATATACAAATAAAATGAATATAAATCATTATTAATTATAAACACTGTGCTGTGTGTCGTCTCACACCTCAATCATTTATTAACTTTTATTCAGTTATGATATTATGCATCTGTTTTTAAGAAAAAGTGTGTGTGTGTGTGTGTGTGTGTGTGTGTGTGTGTGTGTGTGTGTGTGTGTGTGTGTGTGTGTGTGTGTTGAATCATCATTACTACATTTACTCATATATTACAGTAGGATTTTATTTTATACAAGAAAATAAAGAATTAAACCATTGTGACCTTTTCAGCTCTGAATGAGTGCATGTGTGTGTGTGTGTGTGTGTGTGTGTGTGTGTGTGTGTGTGTGTGTGTGACATTAAAACACTGAGTTGCATCTGCAATAACATCAGCAAACACTCACCTAAACTAACACTGTTCATCATCAACATCATCAGGATACAACAATCCTGTAATAAAATGTGAGTTACACACACACACACACATACACACACACACACACACATACACACACACACACACACACACTCACATTTTATTACACAGAAATAAAACACCACATGAATAAAGAGTTTCAGTAAAATTCTGGGTTAATATTAAAACACACACATGTGCAAGTCTTTATTATTATTATTATTATTATAAGGATTATTATTATTATTATTATTATTATTATTAACACACAGTTTTCTCCTGATGCTAATCTGCATGGCTGCTGAACAGAGTTTCAGGTATTAGTGGTGAAACGTTGCCCCACAGGCAGCAGCACTTCGTAGAGAAGAGTAAAATAAGCTGCAGTTTGCTAACGTGGTGTTTACACACACCCGCGTTCTCGATGTGCTAGCATAAAGTTTCAATATATACACACTGCTGATTAGCATGAAAGCTAAAATGAGTCACATGTTCGTATGAATGCACATTTTTTATGTTGGCGAATTTTCATAATTGGTGAAAAATCTTTTATAGCTAGTTTTTTTGCTAACTGGGAAACGTATTAAAAAATGTGTGATACGAATTTACACGTGAATCTGCAGGTCATCCAAACGTTCATTTTATTCACAAAGAAAAAGCATCAGAGATGTGACCTGGATGTTAAATGTCTGAGATTAATGAGTGTAAAGTTAATGACTCGTTAGTGGCTCGTTAGTGGCTCGTTAGTGACTCGTTAGTGACTCGTTAGCTGCAGTATAAAGCAAATACATCCACCAAATCTACACAAATGTCATCATTAAAACTCTCCCTCAGCCTCCTGTACGCAGTTCCTGTCCTTTACCTCGACATGACACCAGAACGCTAACGCTAACTAGCATCTACGGCTAAGTCTATTATTGGAAGCACTTTACAAAAACAGAACTGAACTGAGTTACTGCGAGCGTGAAATATTTAAAAATAATTACATTAAGACGTGAAATTCATCTCCACTTCACCTCACTACACAACTTTACCTTTAAATAGCTCCGCCCACTTCTGAACCAAAACAGCAATATTTTACAAGGAGAAAGAGAAGGAAGAGTCTCTATAAAAAATAAGCATCTTTTATAAAAACGTTTTTATAAAATATAAGGTAACGTGTGTGTAGCAGTTGCTAGCGATATGCTAATTCATGTGGGCGTGGCCATGGGCGTGGCCGTGGACGTGGTAGGGTTTAGGGGAAGTGCGCCGGGGAGTTCTGGATGGTGGGAGCCTCCACTCGGTGGTCGAGTTGATTCTGAAGCCTGGTGAGGTTGGAAAGTTCCTCGAGTTCCTGAAACTGGCGGTCGGTTTTGTGGCTGACGAGCGAGCGGTAAAAATGGACGGCGAAGATGATGAAGACGAAGCCACAGGGGATGATGATGATGGTGGCGGCGTAGGCGGCGGCCTCTCCGGCGCTGATCCCGACGACGGCTTTCTCTGTGGAGTTGGTGCTCGGTGAGGCGGTGGTCTCCTTGGGGTTCAGCGGTGTTTTCTGTGGGAGGAACTTGACCCAGCAGAGCAGCAGAACCTCGACGAGGAACAGGAAGGTACCGATGACGGTGGAGAAGGCCCAGGCCAGCTCCACGTGATGGTGCATGCGCTCGTGAGGAGATTCCTTCACCGAGTTCAGGTTGTGGACGTTACTCACCGCCTCGATGTTGGGCAGGATGCAGGTGCTGATCATCAGAGCGAACAGGTGAACCGCAACCAACACCGTGGTACAGGCGCTGAACGCTATCAGGAGGAGGGGGTGGTAATCATAATCCCGCTCCAACTGCACCTCCACCATCGCCACCTGCACACAACAACAACAACAACACAACAACCTCTTCAGTACACACACTACATCACAACAACCTCTTTGGTACACACAACAACACAACAACCGCTCAGTACACACAACAACACAACAACCCCTTAGTACACACACACTACATCACAACAACCTCATCGGTACAC
>MU551593.1:669919-685448 GCA_024362625.1 Silurus asotus | reverse complement strand
TGTGTGTTTTTGTTTTAGAGTTGTGTGTGTGTGTGTGTGTGTGTGTGTGTGTGTGTGTGTGTGTGTGTGTGTGTAAAGGGCAGATGTTTCTCCTTCCTTGTTGATGTCTTCAGTGCCTGTGTGAATATTGCAGCTCTCTCTCTCTGTGTTTCAGGCTATTTTTCAGATGAAAATAAATCATAAAATTCCCCCAAAGTGTGTTTTAATAATAAAAACAAACAAATTGTACCCAATGTAGGTCCATTACATTACATTACAAGTTCTCATTATTAATCAATTAATTAATAAACCACAACAAACTCTTCTCACACACACCAACAAGGTAATGCAGCAGAATTCTGAATAACAGATCAAATAAAACGCTAAAGAATATAAGCATAAATCTTATAAAAATCTTGTGTTTATGAATAAAGTGAGATCATGGTCATGTCATTACTGTGATGTAGCTGCTGTTCAGTTGAAGAGAACGTCAGTGTTCACAGCAGATGGGACAGGAACCCCGACATGTTCTACTATTGTCATTCAAATCCTGGGTCTTGACCTTCTCAAGTCTGAGGAGTGTGTGTGTGTGTGTGTGTGTGTGTGTGTGTGTGTGTGTGTGTGTTTTATTGATACACAAACTTACACCTATAAAGAACATTTGAGAGCATCATGAGGCAGCTATCATGTTCATCTCCACATGATCTGTGTAAAGCTGCTCTGAGACTATGTTTATTGTCATACAAATAAACATGAATTAAATTGAATGTATTCAATATACAAAATACACAAATTAGAACTCAGTAATATCACTTAGTGTTCATGAATGATTACTACTTAATAGTAAATTGTAATTAATAATATTAAAATGTAAATGCACAATTAGACACACTTAATTATAATTATTAGAGTTTATACATGAGATAAGGACACGTGTGTGTGTGTGTGTGTGTGTGTGTGTGTGTGTGTCGATTCTGAATAAGGAATCTGGTCGGTTTTAATCTGCGCACTTGTCAGTTCAGGTTCCTGCAGTCCTGTGTTTTATACCCGTTCATGATCTCCACACTTCCGAGTCAGAATCGACTCCAACGACTCCGGAGTCGGATCGATCAGCTCGACCGCGTGCTCAGAGTCGATTCATTGAGATATGATTCAGCAGATAAAGAACGAGAATTTCGACAGGGTGTGAAAGGAGGAGATGTATTTATAACAGAATACAGTGTGCACATCTATAACACTGATGTATTTATCATCTGGAATTCCCCGTGGCGCTGCTTGGCCCGTTAGCCTCCTGCTAACTGTCTCTTTGTGTCAAGCGTCCGTTTATTTGGCCATCAACTAAGTTCCTCCCCTTACCGTGACATAATAACACGTCATCCGTAACTGTCCTCTATCTGGACTCTGATTGGCTGGATTGACTTTCCTCCTGCATGCTATTTCAGGAATATGCAAATGAGAGCAGGCGTCATGCTAGTGTGTGCTAACAAACAGCGAGCTAGGCTAGTTAGGCTGAGAGCGCAGAGCCACGGCGAGGGAGCGCTAAACAAATCCTGAGGAAATAAACAAGAAGTGGAGACGAATATCACACACACACACACAGTGTGTCTCTCTCTCACAGTGTGTGTGTGTGTGTGTGTGTGTGTGTGTGTGTGTGTGTGTGTGTTCAGTAGTCAGTAATCAGGATAGCGGTGGTTTCCGCCATCAGTGTGTGTTTGTAACACTGGCGATGAAATCGAGGAGCCATGGCGATGTCTCTGAGTGCAGACGATGAAGATTACGAGTCGGACACAGGAGAACAGGTCAACACACACACACACACACACACACACACACACACACACACACACACACACACACACACGTACGTCCATCTAAACATCAACATGACTTCTTTCCTTCACACCGAGTGAGGGGTGCGCGCGTGCGCGTTTCCTGATACTGTTTAAAATGGAAGAAATCATCATTCTCTCTCTCTCTCTCTCTCTTTCTATCCCTCTATCTTTCTCTCTCTCTCTCTTTCTATCCCTCTCTCTTTCTCTCTCTCTCTTTCTCTCTCTCTCCTCCTTCTCTCTCTCTCTCTCTCTCTCTCTTTCTCTCTCTCTCTCTCTCCTCTTTCTCTCTCTCTCTCTCTTTCTATCCCTCTCTCTTTCTCTCTCTCTCTCTTTCTCTCTCTCTCCTCCTTCTCTCTCTCTCTCTCTTTCTCTATCTCTCTCTCTCTCCTCTTTCTCTCTCTCTCTCTCTCTCTCTCTCTTTCTCTATCTCTCTCTCCTCTTTCTCTCTCTCTCTCTCTCTTTCTCCCCCCCCCCTCTCTCTCTCTCTCTCTCCCCCCCCCCCCTCTCTCTCTCTCTCTCTCTCTCTCTCTCTCTCTTTCTATCCCCTCTCTCTCTCTCTCTCCCCTCTTTCTCTCTCTTTCTTTCTTTCTTTCTCTCTCTCCCCTTTCTCTCTCTCTCTCCTCTTTCCCTCTCCTCTTTATCTCTCTCTCTCCCCTCTTTCTCTCTCTCTCTCTCTCTCTCTATCTCTCTCCCCTCTTTCTCTCTCTTTCTTTCTTTCTCTCTCTCCTCTTTCTCTCTCTCTCTCTCCTCTTTCCCTCTCCTCTTTATCTCTCTCTCTCTTTCCTCTCTCTCGCTCTCTCTCACTCTCCTCTGTCTCTATCCCTCTCTCTCTCTCTCTCTCTCTCTCTCTCTCTCTCTCTCTCTCTCTAGTAAAGGGAACAGGAGATTGAGTTTAGAACAGTCTGTGTATCTTCTGCTTTCTTTATGTTCCTCTCTGAAATCTCTCATGAACCTCTGTAGATCCACTATCACTTCAATTTCCTCACTTTCGGTTCCTCAGGGTTCCTGATGACTGTATGAGCAGCTACCGGCTGTACCCTGGTTTAGGGAGACAGGAGGACATGGGGAGGGGTTTGTTTAGATGTTTGTGGAGGTGTGTGTGTGTGTGTGTGTGTGAGAGAGAGAGAGAGAGAGCGAGAGAGAGTAATGTTTTGTCTTCCTGAATGGAGGGAGAACTGAAAATCCCCTGTTTCCTGTGTTGTGCTGAAAGAAACCAAAAGCACTTCTGTTCCAGCTTCACCTTTACTTTCATCTGTTCCTGAAAATCTTTATTACACCTCTTCACAGTGTGTGTGTGTGTGTGTGTGTGAGAGAGAGAGAGAGAGAGAGAGAGAGAGAGAGAGTAATGTTTTGTCTTCCTGAATGGAGGGAGAACTGAAAATCCCCTGTTTCCTGTGTTGTGCTAAAAGAAACCAAAAGCACTTCTGTTCCAGCTTCACCTTTACTTTCATCTGTTCCTGAAAATCTTTATTACACCTCTTCACAGAACACCTACAATTATTATATATATATATATACACGTGTTTATAAAATGCTTATACAGTGTGTACTAACGAGTGTCGAGTCAGCTGATAGCTGGTGTGTGTGTGTGTGTGTGTGTGTGTGTGTGTGTGTGTGTGTGTGTGTGTGTGCGTTTGATGATGTCATATCATTCTCTTTGCAGAAGTTCACCCTTAAGACCTTTTATATTATTTTTTTATATTCTCACATTTGCTTTATTATTATTTCTAAAATAAATAATTAGTGTTAGAGCAGTAATAATACTCCTAATGGTTCATTCAGTTCAAAAGTTTGTGCCCCCCATGTCTCAGTCATCCTCACGTTGATGTGTTTGTTTGAAACATGTTTCCTTCATGTAAATATCAATTGTATGAATAAATATTGAAATATAACAGATGAGGGAGTTCATCCACACACTCATCTACAGGAAGATTTACCCCGAGTGTGTTCACTGAGCAGGAAACATATACCTGTTCCTAATTACTGTTTGTTTATTTTCATGGTGTGTGTGTGTTTCGGTCGGTCGGTCGGTCGGTCGGTCATGCCATTGTCTGAATGTGGCATTGTGTAAATGTGTGTGTTCTCTGGGTATGGGTCAGTGATGACCCCTGAAATGAATGACTTATTGGAAGCGTTACTCATGCTGTGTGTGTGTGTGTGTATGTGTGTGTGTGTGTGTGTGTGTGTGTTCCTGTAGATGTAGGCACACACTTACACCTTTGTTGTGTAATGCTGTTGATCTGAGTGGACACATTTATGATGTGTATATTGACTCAGTGATGTGTGTGTGTGTGTTTGTTTGTGTGTGTGTTTGTTTTCTGCTCCACAGCAAAGGCCAGCCAACAGGCCCAAACCCAAGATGGCGTCCACGCCCACAGCGTCCACGCCCACCACCTCCACATCGTCCTCCACGGCGGGGGGTGTGGTGAAGCTGCCTTCCAATCGGAGCTCATCAGGGGCGCGGCGTAGACGCACACGCTGCAGGAAGTGTGAGGCGTGTGTCAGGAGCGAGTGTGGAGAGTGTCACTTCTGTAAAGACATGAAGAAGTTCGGGGGACCAGGACGCATGAAACAGTCGTGCATCATGAGGCAGTGTATCGCTGTAAGATACACTCACACACACACACACACACACACACACACACACACACACACACACATGAAATAGTCATGCATCATGAGGGGGTGTGTGTGTGTCTGTCTGTGTGTGTGTGTGTCTGTGCCCGCAGCCCGTTCTGCCCCACACAGCAGTGTGTGTAGTGTGTGGAGAAGCGGGTAAGGAGGACACACTGGATGATGAGGAGGAGAAGTTTAATGCCATGTTGATGGAGTGTTCCATCTGCAACGAGATCGTCCACCCTAACTGTCTAAAGGTAAGACTGGCGCTGTGTCCCAATTCCCTACACCATACACACTACTATACCCCAATCCCCCTACATCCTACTCACTACTATACCCCAATTCCCTACACCATACACACTACTATACCCCAATCCCCTACACCATACACACTACTATACCCCAATCCCCCTACATCCTACTCACTACTATACCCCAATTCCCTACACCATACACACTACTATACCCCAATCCCCCTACATCCTACTCACTACTATACCCCAATTCCCTACACCATACACACTACTATACCCCAATCCCCTACACCATACACACTTACTATACCCCAATTCCCTACACCATACACACTACTATACCCCAATCCCCCTACATCCTACTCACTACTATACCCCAATTCCCTACACCATACACACTACTATACCCCAATCCCCCTACATCCTACTCACTACTATACCCCAATTCCCTACACCATACACACTACTATACCCCAATCCCCCTACATCCTACTCACTACTATACCCCAATTCCCTACACCATACACACTACTATACCCCAATCCCCCTACATCCTACTCACTACTATACCCCAATTCCCTACACCATACACACTACTATACCCCAATCCCCCTACATCCTACTCACTACTATACCCCAATTCCCTACACCATACACACTACTATACCCCAATCCCCCTACATCCTACTCACTACTATACCCCAATTCCCTACACCATACACACTACTATACCCCAATCCCCCTACATCCTACTCACTACTATACCCCAATTCCCTACACCATACACACTACTATACCCCAATCCCCCTACATCCTACTCACTACTATACCCCAATTCCCTACACCATACACACTACTATACCCCAATCCCCCTACATCCTACTCACTACTATACCCCAATTCCCTACACCATACACACTACTATACCCCAATCCCCCTACATCCTACTCACTACTATACCCCAATTCCCTACACCATACACACTACTATACCCCAATCCCCCTACATCCTACTCACTACTATACCCCAATTCCCTACACCATACACACTACTATACCCCAATCCCCCTACATCCTACTCACTACTATACCCCAATTCCCTACACCATACACACTACTATACCCCAATCCCCCTACATCCTACTCACTACTATACCCCAATTCCCTACACCATACACACTACTATACCCCAATCCCCCTACATCCTACTCACTACTATACCCCAATTCCCTACACCATACACACTACTATACCCCAATCCCCCTACATCCTACTCACTACTATACCCCAATTCCCTACACCATACACACTACTATACCCCAATCCCCCTACATCCTACTCACTACTATACCCCAATTCCCTACACCATACACACTACTATACCCCAATCCCCCTACATCCTACTCACTACTATACCCCAATTCCCTACACCATACACACTACTATACCCCAATCCCCCTACATCCTACTCACTACTATACCCCAATTCCCTACACCATACACACTACTATACCCCAATCCCCCTACATCCTACTCACTACTATACCCCAATTCCCTACACCATACACACTACTATACCCCAATCCCCCTACATCCTACTCACTACTATACCCCAATTCCCTACACCATACACACTACTATACCCCAATCCCCCTACATCCTACTCACTACTATACCCCAATTCCCTACACCATACACACTACTATACCCCAATCCCCCTACATCCTACTCACTACTATACCCCAATTCCCTACACCATACACACTACTATACCCCAATCCCCCTACATCCTACTCACTACTATACCCCAATTCCCTACACCATACACACTACTATACCCCAATCCCCCTACATCCTACTCACTACTATACCCCAATTCCCTACACCATACACACTACTATACCCCAATCCCCCTACATCCTACTCACTACTATACCCCAATTCCCTACACCATACACACTACTATACCCCAATCCCCCTACATCCTACTCACTACTATACCCCAATTCCCTACACCATACACACTACTATACCCCAATCCCCCTACATCCTACTCACTACTATACCCCAATTCCCTACACCATACACACTACTATACCCCAATCCCCCTACATCCTACTCACTACTATACCCCAATTCCCTACACCATACACACTACTATACCCCAATCCCCCTACATCCTACTCACTACTATACCCCAATTCCCTACACCATACACACTACTATACCCCAATCCCCCTACATCCTACTCACTACTATACCCCAATTCCCTACACCATACACACTACTATACCCCAATCCCCCTACATCCTACTCACTACTATACCCCAATTCCCTACACCATACACACTACTATACCCCAATCCCCCTACATCCTACTCACTACTATACCCCAATTCCCTACACCATACACACTACTATACCCCAATCCCCCTACATCCTACTCACTACTATACCCCAATTCCCTACACCATACACACTACTATACCCCAATCCCCCTACATCCTACTCACTACTATACCCCAATTCCCTACACCATACACACTACTATACCCCAATCCCCCTACATCCTACTCACTACTATACCCCAATTCCCTACACCATACACACTACTATACCCCAATCCCCCTACATCCTACTCACTACTATACCCCAATTCCCTACACCATACACACTACTATACCCCAATCCCCCTACATCCTACTCACTACTATACCCCAATTCCCTACACCATACACACTACTATACCCCAATCCCCCTACATCCTACTCACTACTATACCCCAATTCCCTACACCATACACACTACTATACCCCAATCCCCCTACATCCTACTCACTACTATACCCCAATTCCCTACACCATACACACTACTATACCCCAATCCCCCTACATCCTACTCACTACTATACCCCAATTCCCTACACCATACACACTACTATACCCCAATCCCCCTACATCCTACTCACTACTATACCCCAATTCCCTACACCATACACACTACTATACCCCAATCCCCCTACATCCTACTCACTACTATACCCCAATTCCCTACACCATACACACTACTATACCCCAATCCCCCTACATCCTACTCACTACTATACCCCAATTCCCTACACCATACACACTACTATACCCCAATCCCCCTACATCCTACTCACTACTATACCCCAATTCCCTACACCATACACACTACTATACCCCAATCCCCCTACATCCTACTCACTACTATACCCCAATTCCCTACACCATACACACTACTATACCCCAATCCCCCTACATCCTACTCACTACTATACCCCAATTCCCTACACCATACACACTACTATACCCCAATCCCCCTACATCCTACTCACTACTATACCCCAATTCCCTACACCATACACACTACTATACCCCAATCCCCCTACATCCTACTCACTACTATACCCCAATTCCCTACACCATACACACTACTATACCCCAATCCCCCTACATCCTACTCACTACTATACCCCAATTCCCTACACCATACACACTACTATACCCCAATCCCCCTACATCCTACTCACTACTATACCCCAATTCCCTACACCATACACACTACTATACCCCAATCCCCCTACATCCTACTCACTACTATACCCCAATTCCCTACACCATACACACTACTATACCCCAATCCCCCTACATCCTACTCACTACTATACCCCAATTCCCTACACCATACACACTACTATACCCCAATCCCCCTACATCCTACTCACTACTATACCCCAATTCCCTACACCATACACACTACTATACCCCAATCCCCCTACATCCTACTCACTACTATACCCCAATTCCCTACACCATACACACTACTATACCCCAATCCCCCTACATCCTACTCACTACTATACCCCAATTCCCTACACCATACACACTACTATACCCCAATCCCCCTACATCCTACTCACTACTATACCCCAATTCCCTACACCATACACACTACTATACCCCAATCCCCCTACATCCTACTCACTACTATACCCCAATTCCCTACACCATACACACTACTATACCCCAATCCCCCTACATCCTACTCACTACTATACCCCAATTCCCTACACCATACACACTACTATACCCCAATCCCCCTACATCCTACTCACTACTATACCCCAATTCCCTACACCATACACACTACTATACCCCAATCCCCCTACATCCTACTCACTACTATACCCCAATTCCCTACACCATACACACTACTATACCCCAATCCCCCTACATCCTACTCACTACTATACCCCAATTCCCTACACCATACACACTACTATACCCCAATCCCCCTACATCCTACTCACTACTATACCCCAATTCCCTACACCATACACACTACTATACCCCAATCCCCCTACATCCTACTCACTACTATACCCCAATTCCCTACACCATACACACTACTATACCCCAATCCCCCTACATCCTACTCACTACTATACCCCAATTCCCTACACCATACACACTACTATACCCCAATCCCCCTACATCCTACTCACTACTATACCCCAATTCCCTACACCATACACACTACTATACCCCAATCCCCCTACATCCTACTCACTACTATACCCCAATTCCCTACACCATACACACTACTATACCCCAATCCCCCTACATCCTACTCACTACTATACCCCAATTCCCTACACCATACACACTACTATACCCCAATCCCCCTACATCCTACTCACTACTATACCCCAATTCCCTACACCATACACACTACTATACCCCAATCCCCCTACATCCTACTCACTACTATACCCCAATTCCCTACACCATACACACTACTATACCCCAATCCCCCTACATCCTACTCACTACTATACCCCAATTCCCTACACCATACACACTACTATACCCCAATCCCCCTACATCCTACTCACTACTATACCCCAATTCCCTACACCATACACACTACTATACCCCAATCCCCCTACATCCTACTCACTACTATACCCCAATTCCCTACACCATACACACTACTATACCCCAATCCCCCTACATCCTACTCACTACTATACCCCAATTCCCTACACCATACACACTACTATACCCCAATCCCCCTACATCCTACTCACTACTATACCCCAATTCCCTACACCATACACACTACTATACCCCAATCCCCCTACATCCTACTCACTACTATACCCCAATTCCCTACACCATACACACTACTATACCCCAATCCCCCTACATCCTACTCACTACTATACCCCAATTCCCTACACCATACACACTACTATACCCCAATCCCCCTACATCCTACTCACTACTATACCCCAATTCCCTACACCATACACACTACTATACCCCAATCCCCCTACATCCTACTCACTACTATACCCCAATTCCCTACACCATACACACTACTATACCCCAATCCCCCTACATCCTACTCACTACTATACCCCAATTCCCTACACCATACACACTACTATACCCCAATCCCCCTACATCCTACTCACTACTATACCCCAATTCCCTACACCATACACACTACTATACCCCAATCCCCCTACATCCTACTCACTACTATACCCCAATTCCCTACACCATACACACTACTATACCCCAATCCCCCTACATCCTACTCACTACTATACCCCAATTCCCTACACCATACACACTACTATACCCCAATCCCCCTACATCCTACTCACTACTATACCCCAATTCCCTACACCATACACACTACTATACCCCAATCCCCCTACATCCTACTCACTACTATACCCCAATTCCCTACACCATACACACTACTATACCCCAATCCCCCTACATCCTACTCACTACTATACCCCAATTCCCTACACCATACACACTACTATACCCCAATCCCCCTACATCCTACTCACTACTATACCCCAATTCCCTACACCATACACACTACTATACCCCAATCCCCCTACATCCTACTCACTACTATACCCCAATTCCCTACACCATACACACTACTATACCCCAATCCCCCTACATCCTACTCACTACTATACCCCAATTCCCTACACCATACACACTACTATACCCCAATCCCCCTACATCCTACTCACTACTATACCCCAATTCCCTACACCATACACACTACTATACCCCAATCCCCCTACATCCTACTCACTACTATACCCCAATTCCCTACACCATACACACTACTATACCCCAATCCCCCTACATCCTACTCACTACTATACCCCAATTCCCTACACCATACACACTACTATACCCCAATCCCCCTACATCCTACTCACTACTATACCCCAATTCCCTACACCATACACACTACTATACCCCAATCCCCCTACATCCTACTCACTACTATACCCCAATTCCCTACACCATACACACTACTATACCCCAATCCCCCTACATCCTACTCACTACTATACCCCAATTCCCTACACCATACACACTACTATACCCCAATCCCCCTACATCCTACTCACTACTATACCCCAATTCCCTACACCATACACACTACTATACCCCAATCCCCCTACATCCTACTCACTACTATACCCCAATTCCCTACACCATACACACTACTATACCCCAATCCCCCTACATCCTACTCACTACTATACCCCAATTCCCTACACCATACACACTACTATACCCCAATCCCCCTACATCCTACTCACTACTATACCCCAATTCCCTACACCATACACACTACTATACCCCAATCCCCCTACATCCTACTCACTACTATACCCCAATTCCCTACACCATACACACTACTATACCCCAATCCCCCTACATCCTACTCACTACTATACCCCAATTCCCTACACCATACACACTACTATACCCCAATCCCCCTACATCCTACTCACTACTATACCCCAATTCCCTACACCATACACACTACTATACCCCAATCCCCCTACATCCTACTCACTACTATACCCCAATTCCCTACACCATACACACTACTATACCCCAATCCCCCTACATCCTACTCACTACTATACCCCAATTCCCTACACCATACACACTACTATACCCCAATCCCCCTACATCCTACTCACTACTATACCCCAATTCCCTACACCATACACACTACTATACCCCAATCCCCCTACATCCTACTCACTACTATACCCCAATTCCCTACACCATACACACTACTATACCCCAATCCCCCTACATCCTACTCACTACTATACCCCAATTCCCTACACCATACACACTACTATACCCCAATCCCCCTACATCCTACTCACTACTATACCCCAATTCCCTACACCATACACACTACTATACCCCAATCCCCCTACATCCTACTCACTACTATACCCCAATTCCCTACACCATACACACTACTATACCCCAATCCCCCTACATCCTACTCACTACTATACCCCAATTCCCTACACCATACACACTACTATACCCCAATCCCCCTACATCCTACTCACTACTATACCCCAATTCCCTACACCATACACACTACTATACCCCAATCCCCCTACATCCTACTCACTACTATACCCCAATTCCCTACACCATACACACTACTATACCCCAATCCCCCTACATCCTACTCACTACTATACCCCAATTCCCTACACCATACACACTACTATACCCCAATCCCCCTACATCCTACTCACTACTATACCCCAATTCCCTACACCATACACACTACTATACCCCAATCCCCCTACATCCTACTCACTACTATACCCCAATTCCCTACACCATACACACTACTATACCCCAATCCCCCTACATCCTACTCACTACTATACCCCAATTCCCTACACCATACACACTACTATACCCCAATCCCCCTACATCCTACTCACTACTATACCCCAATTCCCTACACCATACACACTACTATACCCCAATCCCCCTACATCCTACTCACTACTATACCCCAATTCCCTACACCATACACACTACTATACCCCAATCCCCCTACATCCTACTCACTACTATACCCCAATTCCCTACACCATACACACTACTATACCCCAATCCCCCTACATCCTACTCACTACTATACCCCAATTCCCTACACCATACACACTACTATACCCCAATCCCCCTACATCCTACTCACTACTATACCCCAATTCCCTACACCATACACACTACTATACCCCAATCCCCCTACATCCTACTCACTACTATACCCCAATTCCCTACACCATACACACTACTATACCCCAATCCCCCTACATCCTACTCACTACTATACCCCAATTCCCTACACCATACACACTACTATACCCCAATCCCCCTACATCCTACTCACTACTATACCCCAATTCCCTACACCATACACACTACTATACCCCAATCCCCCTACATCCTACTCACTACTATACCCCAATTCCCTACACCATACACACTACTATACCCCAATCCCCCTACATCCTACTCACTACTATACCCCAATTCCCTACACCATACACACTACTATACCCCAATCCCCCTACATCCTACTCACTACTATACCCCAATTCCCTACACCATACACACTACTATACCCCAATCCCCCTACATCCTACTCACTACTATACCCCAATTCCCTACACCATACACACTACTATACCCCAATCCCCCTACATCCTACTCACTACTATACCCCAATTCCCTACACCATACACACTACTATACCCCAATCCCCCTACATCCTACTCACTACTATACCCCAATTCCCTACACCATACACACTACTATACCCCAATCCCCCTACATCCTACTCACTACTATACCCCAATTCCCTACACCATACACACTACTATACCCCAATCCCCCTACATCCTACTCACTACTATACCCCAATTCCCTACACCATACACACTACTATACCCCAATCCCCCTACATCCTACTCACTACTATACCCCAATTCCCTACACCATACACACTACTATACCCCAATCCCCCTACATCCTACTCACTACTATACCCCAATTCCCTACACCATACACACTACTATACCCCAATCCCCCTACATCCTACTCACTACTATACCCCAATTCCCTACACCATACACACTACTATACCCCAATCCCCCTACATCCTACTCACTACTATACCCCAATTCCCTACACCATACACACTACTATACCCCAATCCCCCTACATCCTACTCACTACTATACCCCAATTCCCTACACCATACACACTACTATACCCCAATCCCCCTACATCCTACTCACTACTATACCCCAATTCCCTACACCATACACACTACTATACCCCAATCCCCCTACATCCTACTCACTACTATACCCCAATTCCCTACACCATACACACTACTATACCCCAATCCCCCTACATCCTACTCACTACTATACCCCAATTCCCTACACCATACACACTACTATACCCCAATCCCCCTACATCCTACTCACTACTATACCCCAATTCCCTACACCATACACACTACTATACCCCAATCCCCCTACATCCTACTCACTACTATACCCCAATTCCCTACACCATACACACTACTATACCCCAATCCCCCTACATCCTACTCACTACTATACCCCAATTCCCTACACCATACACACTACTATACCCCAATCCCCCTACATCCTACTCACTACTATACCCCAATTCCCTACACCATACACACTACTATACCCCAATCCCCCTACATCCTACTCACTACTATACCCCAATTCCCTACACCATAGTGGAGGATCATCCTGGTACAGAAGTTCACTCAGATACTGCGGTGCGAGACCGTTAAGTGCTTTATACGTCAGTAGTAGTATTTTATAATCAATGCGAGATTTGATTGGGAGCAGTGTAGGCTGATTAAGACAGGGGTGATGTGGTCGTATTTCCTAGATCTGGTGAGGACTCTTGCTGCTGCATTCTGGACTAACTGAAGCTTATTTCTGCACGAACTCCAACACCCAGACAGTAAAGTGTTACAGTAGTCTAATCTAGATGTTACAAAAACATCTACTAGTTTTTCTGCATCCTGTAACGACATCATATTTCTAATTTTAGCAATATTTCTAAGGTGAAAGCAGTAGTTTTATAATCAATGTGATATATTTATATATATATTTATATACCACAAAATTACTAAATTAATAATAACTTTATGCAAAGTTGTAAATAAAATCGTTATTTACAGAATGTACAATAAAAGTAAATATATAAAGAAATTAACAGAACATGCATAAATGTGTAAAAACAACTATGAAAATAAATGATAAATAATTACAGGATATAAATGAGTATTCAATTCCATATAACTTTTTCCGGCTACGCAGTGACGTCACTTTAGTAGCGGAGAATTGATTGGTTGCACTCGGCGTCGCGCAGTGTGACGTCATTCGTTGACCGGAAGTGAAGGGTGGTTTTGAATGTGTGTTTAGCGCCTCGGTGCTGAGGGATGATGTAGAGATTATAATGAGTTATAAACACACACACTTTAGAGGAGGGGTATTAGGTGACCTAGGTGGTGTTTGAAGTTGACGCCGTGCTGCAGTGTGTGTGTGTGTGTGTGTGTGTGTGTTGTAGCTCCGTGATGGCGAGTGTTCATGAGAGTCTGTACTTTAACCCGATGATGGTGAACGGGGTGGTGCAGGTGAATATATTCGGTATTAAAGACTGGGTGACTCCATACAAGATCTCAGTGTTGGCGCTGCTCTATGAGATGAGCTCAGCTAATAAACATCTGGAACTGCTGGACAGGAGGAGACTCAACAAACTCATCTTACCTTTACAACAGGTAACACACACACACACACACACACACACACACACACTTCACCATCATCTTACCTTTACAACAGGAAACACACACCCTCACACACTTCACTATCATCTTACGA
>MU551593.1:635756-660756 GCA_024362625.1 Silurus asotus | reverse complement strand
ATCATCACACCTCCTCTCTGATCACAGATTTTTATTAATAAAAATACTTCAAACAGCCGAACAGTTTGATCATAAACACTCCTACATCTGACCTCAGTGTGCTGATGGACGTGGACACAGAGATGCAGCAGCTCGCAGAATCCTCACATCTGCTTTCTCATTCCAGTGAAGTTTGTGTTTCTGCAAGACGCTGAAGTACTGAAGTACGAGGTTCAGAATGAGCTCAGAACATCAGCGTGATGCGACTTGTGCTTTAGTCCACAAAAACTCCACCTGACACACTGAGGTTCCAGACTACACTTCCCTCTCCATCACATACCTGCCCTCCATCACGCTCCAGTGATCACAGCCAGAAACCTCCTCTAAACCACTGCTGAACAGTACTGAGGGAATCTCAGGAGTTTATTTGTGTCTGTATTTTACTGTAACTTCACATTTCACACTCAAATCTCTCACGTTTTACTACATTTAGTGAAATCAGTCGTTTCTTTTTATTAACGAGGATAAAAACGTGACTGGTGAAACACGCAGCGAGTCACCAATCAGGATCGAGCGCACGTCTGTTTTACACGTGTTCTGATCACCAACATACAATTCAGCATCAGTTCAACATCAAGCAGAACATTTAGAGAGGAACAAATGATGAAGAAACTCCAGACTGGAACTCACAACACACACGTGACCTCATTTACACGTTTTTATTTAAAGGTTTTATCTGCAATAATAATTATAATAGAAATCAATCAGTGTTTGAGTCTTTAATCTCATTCTATTAATAGATCAGTGTGCTGAGAGTCACATTCGAGTCTTTACACACAAACTGAGGAGATTAAGTGAAGAATCTTTACACAGTCACACACACAGCACTTAATCATTACAGATTACACCTTTCCCTCCTGAAGATAAAATGTTCTCCATAAACTACACTAACGGTTTTGTGGAAGATTCACTCCAAACGTATGTCAGAAAAGTTCTCCATCACTGCTACAGCTGCTGAGAAAAACATTCACATCATAAAGAAGGAAAAAAATCACAATCATACCTGATCCTGAACAAGTAGCTGCTCCCCTCAACATTCAGTCATCAGGAGGATCTACTGTAGCTTAGCAACTCTACAGAACTAGCTAACAAATTTAACAAGCGAATTTACAAAACTCTTTCATCTGTACATCAGACGCATGTTACATGAAACACCAGTCTCATTCCAGGTTCACTCGAGGAGCTGGAAATTCTTCATGTTCCTCTGAGGAGTGAAGGTAAACCCTAGCAGGTCAGATCTCACCTGTACACTGTGTTCAGCTCACAGTTTTAATCTGAAGGTCCATGGATTTCTCCACTGTACGGAATATGGGGTAGATCTTGTCTCCAGGTCCCAGTTTCATGTCCTTGAAGGTGTAGATTTGATCTTTGGTGTCGACGTTGTAAAAGGTCACCCACCTCTCGTCCACGTCCACACAGACGCCCAACACCTGGGGCACAGAGTTGATGGAGAGACGCACCACGTGATTCTCCAGGGCTGAGAAGGAGAGCCAGAAGTGGAAGATGCACCAGTAGCCCTGAAACGGAGCGAAGGCGAAGCGACCGTTCCTCTCTGCCGAGCTCTTCATCACGCCAATCGTGAACTCCTTATTCACCTCCACCTGCAACACAACACTCACATTACAACACTCTCCATCCTGAGGAGCAACAGTTCCCCAAGACCTTTCAAAAAGGAACAGTGGTGATTAGTGGTGGAGAACAGTTATGTGTATAGGTGTGTACATGTGTGTAAAGGTAGCTATATGTGTTTACAGATGTGTACATGTGTATATAGTCGTGTGCAGGTGTGTACATGTGTGTATAATCGTGTACAGGTGTGTACATGTGTGTGTACATGTGTTTATAGGTGTGTGTAGGTGTTTAAATGTGTTTAAAGGTTTGTACAGGTGTGTATAGGTGTGTACATGTGTGTGCAGGTGTGTACATGTGTGTATAGTCGCGTGCGGGTGTGTACATGTGTGTATAGTCGCGTGCGGGTGTGTACATGTGTGTATAGTTGTGTCCGGGTGTGTACATGTGTGTATAGGTGCGTGCGGGTGTGTACATGTGTGTATAGTCGCGTGCGGGTGTGTACATGTGTGTGTAGTCGCGTGCGGGTGTGTACATGTGTGTATATTCGCGTGCGGGTGTGTACATGTGTGTATAGCCGCGTGCGGGTGTGTACATGTGTGTATAGTTGTGTGCAGGTGTGTACATGTGTGTATAGTCGTGTGTGCAGGTGTGTACATGTGTGTATAGTCGTATGTGCAGGTGTGTACATGTGTGTATAGTCGTGTGTGCAGTTGTGTACATGTGTGTATAGTTGCGTGCGGGTGTGTACATGTGTGTATAGCCGCGTGCGGGTGTGTGCAGGTGTGTATATTTGCGTGCGGGTGTGTACATGTGTGTATAGTTGTGTGCAGTTGTGTACATGTGTGTATAGTTGTGTGCAGTTGTGTACATGTGTGTATAGTCGTGTGCAGGTGTGTACATGTGTGTATAGTCGTGTGCAGGTGTGTACATGTGTGTATAGTTGTGTGCAGGTGTGTACATGTGTGTATAGTGGTGTGCAGGTGTGTACATGTGTGTATAGTCGTGTGCAGGTGTGTACATGTGTGTATAGTTGTGTATAGTTGTGTGCAGGTGTGTACATGTGTGTATAGTCGTGTGTGCAGGTGTGTACATGTGTGTATAGTCGTGTGTGCAGGTGTGTACATGTGTGTATAGTTGTGTATAGTTGTGTGCAGGTGTGTGCAGGTGTGTACATGTGTGTATAGTTGTGTGCAGGTGTGTACATGTGTGTATAGTTGTGTATAGTTGTGTGCAGGTGTGTACATGTGTGTATAGTTGTGTGCAGGTGTGTACATGTGTGTATAGTTGTGTATAGTTGTGTGCAGGTGTGTACATGTGTGTATAGTCGTGTGTGCAGGTGTGTACATGTGTGTATAGTCGTGTGCAGGTGTGTACATGTGTGTATAGGTGTGTGCAGGTGTGTACATGTGTGTATAGTGGTGTGCAGGTGTGTACATGTGTGTATAGGTGTGTGCAGGTGTGTACATGTGTGTATAGTCGTGTGCAGGTGTGTATAGTTGTGTGCAGGTGTGTACATGTGTGTATAGTCGTGTGCAGGTGTGTACATGTGTGTATAGTCGTGTGCAGGTGTGTACATGTGTGTATAGTTGTGTGCAGGTGTGTACATGTGTGTATAGTTGTGTGCAGTTGTGTACATACATGCCAATAATGTCGTCCTGAGCTGAAGCCGTCTTTGGCGATCACACACTCCCACCTGTCGAACCTCTGAGGTCCGGGCTGGACTTTGGATTTGTGGCCCATTCGCACTCGTTTCCCGCTCTGAGAGATGACGAGTGTACGGTGAGACGTCTCAGGATCCAAAACCACGTCGGCTGCCAGAGGAGAAAATTCACCCATCAGTTCTCTGAGTTTATTTTCTCTCAGTACGAGAACTTCACCTCATGGTTCCTCTCTCACCTGCTGTGGGTTTTGTCCCTCTGGTAATGTAGGCTGGAAGACTCGGAGAGCTGCTGTCCTTTTTCACAGACTTTAGTTCTTCTCTCAGCAGCCGGTTTACTTCCTCCAGCTTCCTGATCACCTCCTTCAAATCAGCATTCTGCTTGTACACTTCCAGATCTTTGGTGACCTCCACCAGCTGGTGCTGCTCCATCTCCCTGCACCTGTAGTGATCCCTGGCATGCTTCTCACAAAAGGAACGAACACAAGTTAAGCACGACTTCCAGGCTTTAAATTTCCTCGCGCTGCACGCGTCACAGGCCACATCTTCAGCTCCGGCGTACTGAGCCGTCAGCACCTGCTCTTTACTCGCGGAGAAACCGCTGGCGCCTGACGAGCCGGTGATCCCTGAGTCTCTGCTCAGCGCTGGAGATGGAGACCTGAAAACCCAAATCACACGAATCACTCGTTCACTGCAGAAGAGTTGACTTTGTTTTATTTCTGTTAGATGGAAGTGAATGTATTTCAGATGAAGGAAAAGCCGAGTGAAGGTGTGAGGAATCACCTGGGGTTAAACTCGTGTGATCCACTGAGACTCGGAGGCCTTTCCATTGAGTTATTGCTTCTTCTGTTCGAAATATAAATCCGTTAACATTAATTGTGGTGTTTTTATAAACGACGACTTTTGTCTCCTCTCAATAAAAACACAATCATAATTATTAAATTCTGGTTTAATACAGTAAAATGTTCCACAGATCTGCTGAGGGAAATCACTATAAAGATCTAAATGTCTATAACTGAGTGTGTCTGCTAGTGTGTGTGTTTCAGAATGATATTTTACCTGCATTTAACCTGAGGGTCAAACGTGAACACAGCAGACTCCAAAGAGTTCACACTCACACGGGACTGGGCGCTCGGAGACTTCGGCCTGTACACGGTCCAGAGAACACACAGTGAACATTATGTAGAAACATCTGCATGACGCTGGATTGTAATTGGTCAGCAGGTGGTGATTAGTGCTCTAAAACAGTGGTGCAGGTTTATATCATGCGCTCGTTCTGAGACGTTATTGTTTCTATAGTAACAGTTCATTCACATGTCCTGTGAATTATGTCATTAAAAGGTTTTCTGTAAACAAGGTGAGATGAACGGAGGGAGTCTCCAGTGTCTAAGATTTATACCAGTCAGAGGTGAAGATGGAACTGTAACTCAGAGATCTGCTATACCGACTTTAACCAACAGGGGACGACAGATGACTGATTCACTTAACAGGTTTAAACTGTTCAGATTTACCTTTCATCGTCTTCCTTATCATCATCATCATCCTGACATTCAGGCACTGAATCAAAAGAGCAAACACTCACATCAGACCTCAGAGACCAGGTTCTGTTCAGGGGTGAGCTGAAGAAGAAGACAGTCAAAGGTCATTCAAAACAACAAAAAAAAAATACTGTCAAACAGACTAAAGTAGATTAAGTAAGATCACAAAACAAGGAAGGAAACATCTGAGCTACACCAGGACAATTAGAAACTAAACTGAACTCTAACCCGAGCTCTAACTCTATCCCAAACCTGAACTCTAACCCGAACTCGAACTCTAACCCAAACCTGAACTCTAACCCAAACCTGAACTCTAACCCAAACCCAAACCTGAACTCTAACCCGAGCTCTAACCCAAACTTGAACTCTATCCCCAACTTGAAATCTAACTCAAACTCGAACTTTAACCTGAACTCTAACTCTAACGCAAACCTGAACCCAAACCCAAACTCGAACTTTAACTCAAACCTGAACTCTGCTCACTGAAAATGGAGGAACAAAGAATGTATATTTTTAGTGAGCAGTGTTCAGGTTTGGGTTAAAGTTCGAGTTTGTGTGTGTGTGTGTGTGTGTGTGTGTGTGTGTGTGTGTGTGTGTGGTAGCCATGTTAAAAGGGTATGGTGACTGCTGGAGTTGTTGCTGAGATCAGATCTGAATCCCAGTACAAACATGATTAAACATTTCCTAACGTTTTGTTTGTGTGTGTGTGTGTGTGTGTGTGTGTGTGTGTGTGTGTGTGTGTGTGTGTGTGTGTGTGTGTGTGTGTAAATCAGATCAGAGTGTAATTTCTCTTGTTGTTTTACCATCCTGGTTCTGTAGATCTTTTGAAGTTAACAGCTGCATCTAAAGACCTGGTGCTGGCTCTGGCTCTGGTCTCGCTGCTATTAGGCTGAGAGCTGAACATCATCCTGCTTTAGAGGGGAAAATTGTCCACATTACAGCAGGTCAAGTGTGGATAAATATCTCCTGTTCATCTAACTCCACATGGAGTTCACCTAGGTTCCACCCTGGAACTTCAGTGTAATTTAGCTAAAGTAAGTCACGTCTGACTAAGACTTTATTGCCATCAGAATTTTTTGAATTTCTGCCATGACACTTTTTTCCCATAACAATGAACAAAGAGAATCTGCAGGAAAACCTAATCTTTTCATATGTGCGTGTGAGTGCGTGTGTGTGAGTGTGTGTGTGTGTGTGTGTGTGTGAGTGTGTGTGTGTGTGTGTGTGTGAGTGTGTGTGTGTGTTCTACACCACACCCTGTAGACTCCACCTCTCTGAGTCTGGAGGACCAATCATAGCAGTGCTGGAATACAGCCACACATATTGTTACTAAATCCAGTCTCTCCACACTGTTTACTGGACACTTCATGGAGACGTGAGTGTGTGTTCATAAAAAAATCCATTGGTGATTTTATATTATACTATACTACCTCATATATACAACCCACACACACACACACACACCTCAGATCATGGACTAGAGTATGGACAGGAATGAATGTGTAGAAGCAGCAGTCAGGATTCTGTAGATCAGCGTGTAAATGCACACAATCCAGTCATTATAGTTACAGAAGTCAGGAGACTCTCAGTGTCTCAAGTCTGGATAAATGTGGAGGTTTGTGTTATGAAGGAGATCCAGCGTAAAACATCTGCCAAATCAAATCTGCGGATCACGAATCAGAATTTCATAGCGGATCAGTCGAGACCCGGGTTTACAATGACCACCACAGGTATCAATAACCACAGGGTACCGGTGTAAATTGTGCTGCTGTTGGCTGAAGTAGGAGAAGGAGAGGAGGAAGACGTCTACAGAGACAGCAGAGAAAGGAGAAGTGGAGGAGATGTGGAGGTTCGGGTTGGCAGATGGTGGTAGATTTTGCTTAAAGGATGGTAATGGCAGTGGTGAACACGTATTTTAAAAAGAAGGAGGATCACAGGGTGACGTATAAGAGTGGAAGAAGGTGCAAGAGTGGAAGAAAGAGGTTGGAGAAACAGAATTGGGATTGACAGAGTGATGAGAAAAGTAGGCAGGAGAACAAGGAGATGCAGCAGCAGGTGAAGAGGGATGTGGTGAAAGGCAAGGAAAAGGCATATGAGGAGCTGTAGGAGAAGTTGGACACTGAGGAAGGAGAAAAGGATTTGTAGCGATTGTCCAGGCAGAGGAACCGAGCTGGGAAGGGTGGGCTGCAAGTTAGAGCAGTAAAGGATGGAGATGGAAATGTGATGACTAGTGAGGAGAGTGTGTTGAGAAGATGGAGGGAGTATTTTGAGCAGTTGATGAACGAAGAAGGTTGGATGGTGTGGAGATGTGAAGCAGGATGTAGATAGGATTAGTAAGGAGGAAGTGAGAGCAGTGATTAAGAGGATGAAGAGTGGAAAGTCGGTTGGACCAGATGACATACCGGTAGAAGCAGATGTAGAGAACAGAGTAGTATGAAGGTGGATGATCCGCTTTGGTGACCTCTAAGGGGAGCAGCCAAAAAAATAAGAAGAAGAATCTAAAGGCTCTTAAGCAGATAATTTACCTTCTCAATTCTGTAGATCTTTTGAAGTTAACAGCTGCATCCAAAGATCTGGAGCTGGCTCTGGCTTGGGTCTCACTGCTCTCAGGCTGAGACCTGCACATCATCCTGCTTCAGAGAAGAAAAGGGTTCAAGTTACATCAAGAACAGTCTGGATAAATATCTCATGTCCCTTTAACGCCACATGGAGCTGAGCAGCAGATGAGTTTTAGTGTCAGATGTTCGCTTGAGTTCCACCCTGAAGCTACAGTGTAGCGTAAAACACTCAAACTGAGTCTCATCAAACCTCCATCTCAAGATTTTCAGTGAATGTCCTGATGTGGGATTTACTGACATCTACAGTGTGTGTTGCATAAGTATTTTCCCCCTGCATTTTCCTAAGAGTAACTCATGTGAGGTGATGAAATTTTAGACATAAGTGAATATAAATCTGTAACTTCACTCTCTCTACGTTTACAGAACGCTACATGAAGATGCGAGTGTGTGTTAATGGAAAACATGGAGTTTCATTTCTCACTTCATTAGCTTTAAATTTCGCACACAAAACATCTCTCAGTTCATGGACGTCATGACGACGTGCTGTGTGTGGAGGTGAAAGTGTCTCACCTCGCGTCTGGGTCTGTGTCTGGGTCTGTGTCTGGGTGTGTGTCTGGGTGTGTGTCTGGGTGTGTGTCTGGGTCTGGTGGATCCATGTCTGCAAAATAAAAAACAATTTCATAAACTTTTTATTTTACACATTTATTCATCTTCATTATTATAAAAATAAATAGTAAAATGTTTTAGAATTAAAGACAATAAAAAGACAAATTATTCTTAAATCCATTAAAATTAATAGAAATAAGCATTATATATTTAAGATACAATTAATATATACAAGGTAATAATAAATAAAAAAATAATAAATATAGGAAAATAAGTAATAAAGCTAATTTTAAATACAAACAAATAAATAAATAAATAAATTTGTGTGGAGTAAAAGTGTGGAATTAAAGCGTTCAATTCCACTTTACTGAAAGTATGAGATTCCCCCCCCTCCCTCTCTCTTTCTGTTTCTCTTTTCTTTTATATCTTTCATACACTCAATAAAATGAGCATATATATATATATATGTAAAGAGATTGTTCTCTTCCTATATAATCTGAAGGCTGAAGGCTGAAGGTGTCTCTCCGTCTCTCAGGCCTGTAGATGTGATGTACAGATGACGAGGTAACGAGGTAATAAAGTAAAAATGTAAAGTTTATGAGTGGATGAAAATGAGGTGAAAACGAGACGCTCAAAAACTCATATTTGAAATGAAACACTTTCCCTGGTCAGGAATAAAATGTCATGAAGTTCGCTCCTACCGTGTTTCAGTAGCTCTCAGGTGGAGGTGTTTATAATCTCTGCGGCTTTTGCCTTTTGTTTGCTTGCCATGCGAGAATCAGGAGGAGGAGGAGGAGAAGGAGGAGTGAGAAGGAGTGAGAGAGTCCATCACTTTTCCTGTTCAGCAGGAATGCAGCTCTACAGGTCTCACTGCAGTGATAACATTTCTACACACTCAAACCCAGGGTACATTTAAATACCGTCTCAGGAAAAGTGTTCAGGTTTTCTGTTGACTTGTTGATGACATTTATTTAAAGTACACTGGTCCCCCGGAACATCGAGGGGGTTGCGGTCTAGGACCTCTGCGAGTTCCGAAAATCAGTGAATTTTTGATGCAGCCCGTATGGTACATTAGTGAATTCGTTTAGACATTATGTCACTTCAATTTCAATAATGTTTTAAAATGTTGTGAAATTTGTTATTAAAAACAGTTTATAATGTTATTCCTAACATTCCTGAACATTCTGCAGATTCCCGCTAATTTTAAGATAATCCACAACTTGCTGTTTATTACGTTCCAAACAAGAACCAGCGAATATTCCGAGTCGTGAATTATCGTGGGTCGGACTGTACACTGTACACATACAGATCAGACGTGTGATACGCATCGCTCATGAAAACCAGGAAGATCAGATTTATTCCTTCTTCATTACTGTTAATTACATAATCATCATTTTTTATTCAAGTCAGGTTTTATACATTTGAACTGATTATTTTCCTCGAACAGCACATGCCTGAGTGCTTCACTTCCCTTGCACCACAGTAACCCACCAGTAATTACACTTTTATCCATTTAGTGTTACTTTCCTGTCATTTCCTGTTCTCACTTACATTATAGCAGCTATAAACACTTGTTCCCTTATCAGTCGCTTATTTGAAGATTTGAAGCTTGTTATATCATATCACTGAGTATATTATTATAAGACTGAACAAACACACGTCCATCCATCGGTCCTCCATTCACTCTTTTACTTTATCCCTGGGTGAGGTTTGGAGCAGCAGTTGTAGAGGTAACGAATCATATATAAAATGCCTGTATTTTATTTTGAACTATTCAGTCAGTTTTGCTCCACAAACTTCAGTGACATGTGACCATAGTATAATGTGATAATCCATGGCAAGGTGTGAGGCCTTGCACCATTTTATGCTCTCCACTTCACCTCAGGATGTTCTCCACCTCCACATCTACACTAACATCCTGTAACACCTCACACCTACATTATATTTTTTATATGTCCTGAAGATCTGTTCATTTTAGAAACAAAAGGGCACAGTTTTTTTAAAAATTTTTTTTATAGAAGACAGATTTCATGTCAAGTTCCTCAGGTTCCTCAGTGGGTTGCAGTAAGGAGCTGAAGCTCTGACCAGAACATTGACTTGCACATGCTTTTAAAATAAAAGTCATTTGCACATGATTTCAATACATAAGTGGTTTTATTACTCAAGTGTCGTGTAACAGTCGTATAAATTATTGTTCATTTCACAATTTTTCCAACACACACCACATAAACACTGAGACGCGTTACACAGACGTACACAGAAATTGTAAAGACAACGGTGATGTAAAACACACTTAGCAACTTGGTTCAACATCATACACGTGAATTTTTCATGAACATCTAACACAAACTGTGTTCACGCTAGGTACTGACCGATAGCGGGTTCCTGATATGATCGCGATATTGTTTACGGAAATATGCTACGCTTGCGCTACAAAGAAACAAATACTCACTAGCAATTAAAAAATAAAATGTACAGTACTAGCATAACAAGTAAAGTTCTATATGTTAACTGAAACAATAGCAAGGTAAAAATATAAGCTCTGAAACAACTTACAGGAGACAACACACACTACATCTATAAATGAAATGTTAGCTATTGTCATAGATTTGATGTTTTTGTGTTGGGTGAAGGAAGTTCGACATTCAAGCAGTAAAATTCAACACAGCGGATCACTAGGCTAGTAAGCAGCATGAACACTGAACTATAACATGTTGCTATTTAGCTGTTAAGAATAATGATGAAGCCCTTAAATACTCAAAATATGGATGATGAAAAGACAGAGTGAAAACAACTGTCATCAAAAATTTCAACAATTACCTCAGACACTTACCTCAGACAGCATCAAACGCTAACTAGCTACCTACAAGATGCAACAGAGATTTTCTTTGGGGAAAAAAGTAAAACACTGCAGCCCCATAAGGCACCACGTCTTCGACCCGACTGCCAGAGGAGTGAGAATATTTTGAGGTATACATGCTAACAATATTATTCCTGTAAAAATATTACATTATAACAGACTAGCGGTATCGTAGCAATAAAGTCAAAGGTTACAGTGTTACACAGTTGACATCGTTTATCACAATCACACAGCTAATATAAGGAATCTTCAATAAACAATTACCTCCGTGTCTGATTCACCTCAGTGTTTATTTTACCTCAGTGTTTAATTTACCCCAGTGTTTAATTTACCTCAGTTTTACATTTACCTCAGTGTTTAATTTACCTCAGTGTTTAATTTACCTCAGTGTTTAATTTACCTCGGTTTTACATTTACCTCAGTGTTTAATATACCTCAGTGTTTAATTTACCTCGGTTTTACATTTACCTCAGTGTTTAATATACCTCAGTGTTTAATTTACCTCAGTGTTTAATTTACCTCGGTTTTACATTTACCTCAGTGTTTAATTTACCTCGGTTTTACATTTACCCCAGTGTTTAATTTACCTCGGTTTTACATTTACCTCAGTGTTTAATTTACCTCAGTGTTTAATTTACCCCAGTGTTTAATTTACCTCGGTTTTACATTTACCTCAGTGTTTAATTCACCTTGGTGTTTAAATGACCCCAGTGTTAAATTTACCTCAGTGTCTGATTTACCTCAGTGTCTGATTTACATTAGATTTTAGTGTCTGATTTATCTTACAGGCAGCTGACACATGGGCCAGACATGCTAACAGCTCTGTTATACAGTAAAGAAAGTTTGGACACACGCTCAAAGTACATAAGTACACATCACTGCAGGACTGACACTAACACTACAAACACACACACACACGCACGCACACACACAAACACACACACACACACGCACGCACGCACACACACCACGTTATCACATTACAGCAGTACACACACACACACACACACACACACACACACACACACACACACACACACACACACACAGATGCTGTAAGTGTTAAATAGGTCTGTACACTAAACAGCTACAGGAAGCAGTGAAAACCGAAGCTCTAGTCATGCTAGCCTTTCTCTCTTAGCCTAGCGACTGAAATGCTACTCGCTAAGAGTAATATTCCTCATTTACTAGTGTATTACCAGTGTAAGAAACAGGAAGTGTTGCATTAGTAGCGACCAGTTGTGTAGTGCAGCTTAAACTGATTTACTGCTACCATGTCCTGTTGTTAGCAATGATTAATATAATGTCCAAATTAGTCGTTGGAACATCAATGTTAATCTGAGGTGAAATCTAAAAAAAAAATCCTGTATTAGCATAAAGTTAGCAAAAATACACAGAGCACAAAGACAGGACTGTTAGCGGTTCACACGCTTTGCTATAATAAAAAGCATTTATAATGTTATATATTTTTTTTTCAATCTCTGTTCCTGTGGCTGAGGGACGAGCGAACGCATACCGCTGAAATAAAAAGTCTTGACGTAGCAGTTTCGTTAGCGTTCATGTCACAAGCTGCTCTCATGGCTTTTGTTGGAAGATTAGCAAAGAACACAGTGGAGTTTAGTGACGTTGGTGGCAATGTGTTGCAGAGGCAGTACGAGTCAAATCTGACCATGCTCACACACACACACACACACACACACACACACTGCAGAGGCAGTACGAGTCAAATCTGACCATGCTCACACACACACACACACACACACACACACACACACACACACACACACACACACACGTATCACTACAGCACTCGACTCCTTATTCAGAAACACTACGAGGATGCTAATCGGCTAATCTGGTCCACTGTCGTGTGATGTTTCTGGATCTTTCATCGGAATTAATTAATTTACTTTTAGAAAGTTTGTGGGGAAGAATATCGGCATCTTCGATTCTCCTCAGTCTTCTCCTCAGTCTTCTCCTCAGTCTTGCCCACTAGCTTCCCGCTGCAGCGCCGACGGCTAAAACGGTGAGTGTGTGCCAGTGTTTCTGTGACGCTAATCCTGCGTGTCGCGTGTCGTCTTTCTCACCGCCGTTTGACTTTCTGTGTGAATGTGGTGATGGTGCTGGATCACAAAAAAGCCACGATGGGGAACAGGGGGGAACTCAGAGAGCGACGATAATCAGTGCAGAGAGGCAGCATCCATCCCCATCCCTTCATCACTCTATCCATCCATCTTCCCCAAACAGTTTCTCCATTCCTGTTCCATGGCCACAGTGCTGGGTAACGCTAAAAAGGTCAAAAGCTTAGCTTCACCTCTCGCAGTAGTTCAAGGTGAAACTTCCGGAGCTCTTCTGCTCTACAATGCTCCACTGCTCCTCGTCCAGCTTGTCCTCCAAATCTTCTTCATCTTCATCCTCTTCTTCGTCTTCCTCATAAAGGCTCGGCTCCTCGATGGAGCTTTCCATGCGGTAGCAGTAGGGCTGACCCTCCGTGTATTCGTATATAGTGGGCAAACTGCTCTTCAGGCTGCAGCGCCGCCTCAGCGCCACCAGAAGGGGCTGTGGAGCACAAACACCTCACGTTATCACTTTCTAGCTGATTAGCTAGCTGCTAGTAGAGTTATCTTATATCATTAAAACACACAGAATCACATAAATCCAAACCCATCAGTAGCTACAGCTAATTTGCTATAATTAGCTATATAAGCTAATGCACAAAATGTACAAATGTAGCAGGTGTTGGTTAGCAGTGTTGATGTAGCATGTGTTGACTAGCGGTATTTTTGTAGCGGGTGTTTGTTAGCTGTGTTGATGTAGCAGGTGTTTGTTAGCTGTGTTGATGTAGCAGGGGCTGGTTAGCCATGTTGATGCAGCAGGTGTTGATGAAGCAGGTGTTTGTTAGCAGTGTTGTAGAAGGTGTTGGATAGTGGTCTTGATGTTGCAGGTGTTCGTTAGCAGTGTTGTAGAAGGTGTTGGATAGTGGTCTTGATGTTGCAGGTGTTTGTAAGCAGTGTTAATGTAGCAGGTGTTGATAAACGTTTTTTTTGTAGCAGGTGTTTGTTAGCGGTGTTGAGGTAGCAGGTGTTTGTTAGTGTTGTTGCTACCTGAGGCATGGTAAAGATGTCCACATTGTTCCCGAGGTCGATCCAGGCCAGACAGGAGAAGCTGTGTGGAATCTTCAGCACCTCGGTCAGGTCCTTCATGATGGAGACAGTCAGTCGGTTTCCGTTTAGCGCCAGCGTGGTGAGTTTCGGCAAAACACTCAAAGCAGGCAACAGGATACGCAAACCTTCATCCCGTAGCTCGGTGAAGCTCAAATCCACAGAGAGCACGGCGCCCCCGCTGGTCTGGAGGTAATACGCCACATGTCGAATGTCCCTCGTGGAGAGCAGGATTCCGGAAAGATCCACCGAGTCGCTGCAGAGCTTCTTCTGGAGGGTGGTTTTCAGCCTGGATAGAAGAAGAACAGAGACAAAACATTAATCCTGTTCATCTTTATTTCCTGCTCCAAATCGCATGGTGATGTCACATCCTGTACTGGAAGATATTTTATATCCAGCACTTAGGGACGCTTCCTGTTTCATCTCACCACAATGTAACTGCTTCATCCTCACCATGCTCCACATCTTCTCTACTCTCATCTAACACTCAGGACTTAAGGAAATCCGTATTTTTTTCAGTTTAGACTACAAAGGATATTTTATGGCTTGTAGCTGCTGTAGATGTTTAATTTCAGATGTCAGGATATCTTTAGTGTATGTTAACGAATTCTTTAGGTAGCTGATTTGGTGAATGTCTGGAGAAGTGAGGAAGCTTTTCATGATCACCCAATGTGACCATCTTCCACTCATCTATTTCTCTCCACAAAGAGAAAAGTGCCAAAAGGACCACAGACATCATACTGAAATCTCTGACAGAAAGTTCTCCAAGCCTCTGTTTGTGGAAAAGACAGTGTCTTATCCTCCAGGGGGTGCTGTGTGCACAACAGAACCTCGAAGCTCAGAAGCTCAGTGTGTGTGTGTGTGTTTACCCTCCACTCAGATCCTCACTGTTGGAGTGACCTCTGTAGTTTTTCTAGTCATGTCTCCTTTATGTAACTCGGCCTGAATGTAATTACTTTTCCAAATATAACTCTGTCATCACATCTCTGTGTCTCTCTCACTCACACACACACACACACACACACACTTACACACACATGGGCGCGCGCGCGCACGCACACACACACACGCACACGCACACACACACACACACTCTCTCACACACACACACACACACACACACACACACACACACACACACACACACACTCTCTCACACACACACACACACACACACACACACACACACACACACACACACACACACACACACACACACACACACACACACACACTCTCTCACACACACACACTCACACACACACACTCACACACACACACAAACACACACACACGCGCACACGCACACACACACACACACACACATGGTAAAAAGCACATTCTGTGTCCATGGTCCTGATTTTCTGATCAACTGTCACTTTTAATTATGGTCACTCGTCTCATGTCTTCTGGCAACTGTCATGTGTGTGTGCGTGTGTGTATGTGTGTGTGTGTATCTGTGTATGTATCTCTGTGTGTGTGTAAGTGTATGTGTATCTGTGTGTGTGTGTGTGTATGTATCTCTGTGTGTGTGTGTAAGTGTATGTGTATCTGTGTGTGTGTGTGTGTGTGTGTGTGTGTGTGTGTGTGTGTGTGTGTGTGTGTGTTACATTACATGCTGGACTTCAGTGAGGAACAACACAAGAAAAAACCCTTAAAGTAAAAACTAAATGGCATTCAGGGTCATAAGTATTTGGACATTGTCGCCCATCAGCCCAGGCGTCTGACATAAAGACGTGATGAAAGTGTAGACTTTCAGCTTTAATTCCAGGCCTTCAGCAGAAATATGAACCTCTTTAGATCGTCTCCAACGTGTTTGACACAATTTCCCCACACATTGATTACGGAAGTGATGAGACTCAGCAGCAAAGTCATTTCACACAGAACCACATCCAAAACCTCGACTACCTGCCAGGAATCTGTCCATCCAAATCTCACTAGCCAATGAGAGTAAAGCAGTAGTAAACCCCGCCCCCATGACAGGCGTGTGCTAGGTGGGGAGTGTAAACGTGTGGAGTGTGAAGGAAAACCTGAGATCACTGTTTTTCATTTCAGAGATTTGATTCTTTCTTACTGAATATTTTTCAGTGTTTTTTGAAAAGTCTGATCCGTTGCGTAAGTTTTTTATATGGATACCTGATAAAAAAACTAAAATAACACTTCTTGTAAAATAGTACGAAACTTTATACGAAAAACATTATTAATTAATTGTAAAAATGCGCTAAAGAAAAAAATATGAATATATAAATCACTACATATAATTATCTAATAAATGAATAATTTATATATTATAGCGCTCTCTGTGCAGCACGCAGACTCATGTATAATAACAAACAGCACGTGGTGGCTGTGATTCACCTCTAGAGGCCGCTCTCGTAATAATAGCGAATCAAACGCCAGAAAACTATAGGTATGGATTTTTTTCCGATAGACGATATTTCCAGCGATTAAATATCAACTACCTCAACCTCCATTAATAACCAGGGGACATTTCTGTTAGAAAACCAACCTTCATTATCAAACACAGATATGATATTAATAAAACACATTTAAAATTACATTAAAAAAATATGTCAGAGGGCCGTTCTCCATGTAAGGGCCGGAGTTTGGGGACCCCCGTTCTCCATGTGAGGGCCGGAGTTTGGGGACCCCCGTTCTCCATGTGAGGGCCGGAGTTTGGGGACCCCCGTTCTACATGTGAGGGCCGGAGTTTGGGAACCCCTGTTCTACATGTGAGGACCGGAGTTTGGGGACCCCCGTTCTACATGTGAGGGCCGGAGTTTGGGGACCCCTGTTCTACATGTGAGGGCCAAAGTTTGGGGGCCCCTGGTGTAGAGGAAATGTATTTTAATAAATCTGGATTGTGGTCACAGTTATGTGTGAGTTCTGAAGAGCGCTGTGCTTTTTAACCCCCCTGCAGATCCACCTCTGATCAGTGTGAGGAAAGCGTTTAAATCAGACCACTGTGTGTGAGAAGGAAGTGAAACTCAGGTGTGAATGTGGAGGTGGACGTTACAGATGGTTCTTCTTCTCTGAGCGACGAGGAGGAGCTTGAGATATGCAAAGATATTCTGTTTTTGCAGACTCATAAATGATTCAGATGTTTTTCATTATTCATTCTGTCCCACTGCGACACACACACACACACACACACACACACACACACACACACACACACACTTTCTCTCTTTCTGTCACTCTGTCTGTCTCACACTCCATCACCGGCTGTCAGCTTTCTTTTCCATCTATTTGTCTTTTTCCTCGTCTCTCACCCTCAAGGCTAAATACCGCAGCAAATAAATGAAGGAGATTTCCCATGATGCATTGGGACCAGTTAACGGAGTGTGTATAAAGGGAAATGCTGGAGCGCTGAGTCGTGTTAAACTTAAACCGCTCTCACTGGGGGACGATGGCTAAAGGTGAAGAGCTTTCCAGCAGAACCATTCCCTTATCAAGGTCCTGGAGAGAAAGACTTTAGAAAAACTGACGTATCAAAAACATCCCTCCCTCGTCTCTTAGACAAAGCTGAAGATGAACAGATGATGATTCACAAAGCCGTCCTGCTGAGACCCACCCCTCCATCACCCAGAAGCCGTCGCTATGGTGATGCCTGACTTTCCCACCTGAGTAGGAAGTCACATCTGGGAGGAGTGTGAGATACCGAGCAAGCGTCTGCTGTAGCGTCTGTTCGCGCAGACGTCTCATATCCCGACAAGTCCTTATCTTTCATCATCGACTGAGATTTTATTCACCATGATGCATATAAACTCTACTACTCTAAACTCTAAAACACTACTTACTCCAGAGGTGTCCCCTACACCCAACCCTCTAACACCTACACCCGACACCCTACCCACTACACCATACCCCCTACACCTAACATCCTACCCACTACACCCGGCACTGTACCCCCTACACCCTGACACCTACATCCGACACTCTACCCACTACACCATACCCCCTACAACTAACATCCTACCCACTACACCCGGCACCGTACCCCCTACACCCTAACACCTACACCCGACACTCTACCCACTACACCGTACCCCCTACACCCTAACACCTACATCCGACACTCTACCCACTACACCGTATCCCCTACACCCGACCCCCTAACACCTAAACCTAACATCCTACCCACTACACCCTAACACCTACAACCGACACCATACCCACTACACCCGACACCATAACCCCTACACCCTAACACCTACACCCGTCACCATACCCCCAACACCCTACACCGTACCCCCTAACCCCTACAACCGACACCCTTCACCCTACACCCGACACCGTACACACTAATTGAGGAAAAAGAGCTAAGAAACGCTGAGAAACTGAGGAATGCTGAGAAACCCTGTAGAACAATGAAGAATGCAAAGGAAAGCTGATAAATGCAGAGGAAGACTAAAGAACCCCAAGGAACGCTAAGGAACACTCATTTACTCCGAGCTGGTTTCTCTTTTTTTTTTTTACAATCCAGATCAAGTGAAGAAAATAAAATTATATAGTGTTTCTGCACCTAAACTCCGCCCCCAGTACACGGACACATCTCTCTTGGCCAATCACAGCGATCATGGAGCTCAGAACATGGATTATTATAATAAATATTTTATTTTCCTGATGATTTGGTAATTTTTTTACAGAGTGTGCGTGTGTGTGTGTGTGTGTGTGTGTGTGCCACAACTTCGCCTGCTTCAACTATAGAATAATCCAGTGTTTTATTCGGAGCAGTGATCAGACCTCTCCTGATCTTCTCCTCACACGTTAGACAGTAAAATCCAGCCTTCCATCAACTCGAGTGCTGAATTTAGAAAATCTCCTGGAGTGAAGGATCAGTTACAGCTGGAGGTAAGAACATGTTCTAGATTTCATGCAGGTAAAAATAACATGCTGCGTCAAAGTGACTGGAGTCAAATAAGAACTACACAACCACATCATGAACGAGTGAAGTGAGGAGAACTTCAGCACTCGTGATCAGAAACTCACTATTTTAAAACTTTACACTTAAATAATGATGTACAGATCATTATCTTACAGAAGTTGTGAAGTCAAATGTTTTATATTTTAATATTACATTAGATTTTAAACTCGACTGCTGTCCATATTCACATTCATGCAGAATTATTACATCCTGATATCTGTATATTAGAGCCTTTCACCTGTCTGTCTCTTACTCCACCTGTCTGTCTCTCACTCCACCTGTCTGTCTCTCACTCCACCTGTCTGTCTCTCACTCCATCTATCTGCCTCTCACTCCTCCTGTCTGTCTCTTACTCCACCTGTCTGCCTCTCACTTCACCTGTCTGTCTCTTACTCCACCTGTCTGTCTCTTACTTCACCTGTCTGTCTCTCTCACTCCACCTGTCTGTCTCTTACTCCACCTGTCTGTCTCTCACTCCATCTATCTGCCTCTCATTCTACCTCTCTGTCTCTCACTTCACCTGTCTGTCTCTCACTTCATCTATCTGCCTCTTACTCCACCTGTCTGTCTCTTACTCCACCTGTCTGTCTCTCACTCCATCTATCTGCCTCTCACTCCACCTGTCTGTCTCTTACTCCACCTGTCTGTTTCTCACTCCACCTGTCTGTCTCTCACTCCATCTATCTGCCTCTCACTACTCCACCTGTCTGTCTTTTACTTCACCTGTCTGTCTCTCACTCCATCTATCTGCCTCTCACTCCACCTGTCTGTCTCTCACTTCATCTATCTGCCTCTTACTCCACCTGTCTGTCTCTTACTCCACCTGTCTGTCTCTCACTCCATCTATCTGCCTCTCACTCCACCTGTCTGTCTCTCACTCCACCTGTCTGTCTTTTACTTCACCTGTCTGTCTCTCACTCCACCTGTCTGTCTCTCACTCCACCTGTCTGTCTCTCACTCCACCTGTCTGTCTCTCACTCCACCTGTCTGTCTCTCACTCCACCTGTCTGTCTCTCACTCCACCTGTCTGTCTCTCACTCCATCTATCTGCCTCTCACTCCACCTGTCTGTCTCTCACTCCATCTATCTGCCTCTCACTCCACCTGTCTGTCTCTCACTCCATCTATCTGCCTCTCACTCCACCTGTCTGTCTCTCACTCCATCTATCTGCCTCTCACTCCACCTGTCTGTCTCTCACTCCATCTATCTGCCTCTCACTCCACCTGTCTGTCTCTCACTCCATCTATCTGCCTCTCACTCCACCTGTCTGTCTCTCACTTCATCTATCTGCCTCTTACTCCACCTGTCTGTCTCTTACTCCACCTGTCTGTCTCTCACTCCATCTATCTGCCTCTCACTCCACCTGTCTGTCTCTCACTCCATCTATCTGCCTCTCACTCCACCTGTGTGTGTGTGTGTGTGTGTGTGCGCATGTGTGTGTGTGTGTGTGTGTGTGTGTGCGTGTGTGATTAACGTTACAGCGGTACTGAGCTCTAATTCGTTACATTTATCTACAGTCTCAGAGCCTCAGATTACTGCAGCTTTCATGACTCATGACCTCACTGTGAAGCTCAGAGAGAAAAACCCCAGAGCGAGAAGCTCCAGACATGAGCCTGTAATTTTCAGCACTCAACCATGAAACCTCCATCCCCTCATGCTTTCAGGAACTTCAGAACATCCTATTAAAAATCTCCACCCTTCCTAAAATCTCATATTTACATCTACATTCACAGCATTAGTCAAAAGCCCTTATCCAGAATGACTTACAAACATCTCATCAGCAGTTACAGGTTTAGGGTGGTGCTGGGTTTTTTACTCATGACTTTCCAATCAGTCCATTGCCTTAACCACTGAGCTACCATGCTCTCCAACAGCTCTTCATTCTTCCATCCATTTCACCTGCTCCCCCTGTTTCCAATCCAAACTTCTCTGAATTATTAGCTGAAAGCCATGAGGCAGTAGTAGGCAAGAGCCTGGACTGTAACAGAGCTTCAGAGTTTCCTGGAGTTCTTGTCCAGAACACCAACACAGATGGCTTTTAGAAACGGCTTTGAAGAAATAATTTAGCATTGTTTAAACATCCTGAAGCTTTTATCTTCTCTGTCATAAAGGTCCATATGCATCACAAGTCAGAGCAGGAGGAGTTTTATCCCAAATTCAAAAAGATCCTCCAGAACTTAAACCATGAAAGCAGTTACAAAGTTCTTATCTATTTATGATCCTCAGTGATTTTTAGCCCAACCCTCACCTGTACTTCTGTTTGTTTGCTAATTACATGCGTGGTCACTGTATGTTCGATCGTTTTCTGCGATATCCTAAGAGTTTTTTTATCTGGAGATAAGTGTACGTACGGATTATTAGTCTGCAGCCACTCTGGTTCTTCCTCCATGGCCCTAAGGGGTTGTGATCATACTTAGGCTCTTCAGCCATTCTTTTGATTTCAGCTTGATTTCAAACAGTTCAAGTGTCTTGGCTTTTCCTAAGGTTTGGGGTAGGATTGCTTTCACATCTTCTATGGCAAAGTGCTGCCTCATGGTTTGTTCCTCAAAGCGTGTTATTAATTCCTGTGCCCCATCACATATGCTTGGGAGTCGGTCTATTCGGCCTGTCAGGTCCATCAATGTCCATGGAATATAGTTAAGCTCTTTCTCCTTAACAATAATTGGGCACTGTGTGTGTTTTTCTACAAAAATTTCATTTTCACTTTCATTTTCATCATCTATGTGCAGTTGTATTTCAGGCCTTGTGTAAGATCTGCTGCTGACAGTGGCTGTGGTTTTTTCTCCTTCCTGTTCTCGTTCCAGTGCACCACAGGTGGCGCTTCATCTAATTCTTGTATTTACGGCTGCGTATTATTTCTTCTAGCGTTTGTTGAGCCGCTCTGGTAGCCGTGAGCTGCATCTCCAGTCCTGCATCTTTTTCTCTTTTCAGATTGGTTATTTCTTCACATCGTTTCAGTTCCTCCACAGGCTCCATACACTCCATAGGATCCCAGACTCGTATCATTCCACATTTCTCTCAAGCTTCTCTGCACTTCTGTTGAGGTGAGCTGTCTCTTTTTTGAAAACACGGCTGGTGTACTTCTGGGTCTTTGACTGAAGTCTTGCATCTATCGTTCCTCTTTTTGTTTTATTTGTTCATTCCACTCGACTCTGCATGCTTGGGGTTCGGTTCCTGCTTTATCTGTAGGAACATTTTTATTGGTTTGCATTGGTTGGTTTCTCATCCTTTCTGTTGTGCCTCGTCTGATAGCTTGATCTTCTAGTTCAGTGCCTTCGTCAAGCCGTTCTCTAAACATAAATATTATGATTCTTCCAGGTGTAGGTCAGCCTTTTTCAGCCATGGCACCTCAGAAACCTGTTGTTTTCCTACTAACTAAATTTATCACTACAATTATTTATTCCAGTACACCAGCGAACATGTGACACAAATGCTGTCGACTCCAAGCAGTAATAAAAACAAGAATGTACCAACAGATTTGAATGCGCAATATAAAATTTTACAAGAACAACACGCAATATTCAGCAGCACTGCAACCGCACGCAACCGCACGCAACCGCCGTGACCCACGCCCATCGCAGCCTAACTCTCTCTAGCTTTCACCTTCCGATTGCATTTATTCTGTGTTTATTTATTTTAGTCATAATGAGATGATGTATAATGGATGTAGAATACTACTATCTACTCTTTCACTTCTTATTGCTCCAGCTTCTGTATGTACTTCATACCTTATACTACTCTGCCTCACTTATAAAGCACTACACACATAACATACTAATATAGCATTAACTGTGCCATATACTAATTCGTTTATCGAAAATTTAGGAATCAATTTAATCAATTTCCAAATCAATTTCCCCCTGAATTATCTCTATAAAATATTTGTTATTTTGTCTAAGTACTTGTTTACACTATCTTATGTATATACTCATATATAAATGATACGTGAATGTATATTAATTTTCTTCTTTCGGCTTCACCCATTAGGGGGCGCCACAGCGGATCATCCGCATGTTTGATTTGGCACATGTTTTTTTACACTGGATGCACTTCCTAACGCAACCCTCCCCATTTATCCGGGCTTGAGATCAGCACTGAGAGTGCACTGGGGATGGGCCACAGGGACCCTGGCATCCTGACCACCAGACCACCAGGGACCCTGATATGTGAATGTATATACTGACCTACATACTTTACTTTACTACATCATACAATTTTAACTTAAAGCAGTTAAATCTTCTAGAAATTTCTTTCACTTAACTTTATTACCTTCTCCTTTTACACCACTCCTGCTCCTCACACAAATCACATACGACAAAAACAGCAAAAAAAAAAACACTGCATCTTAATGAACGAGTTTCCTGTCCTGAACTTTTTCTAAATCAAATCTTGCCTATATCTTAACTACGAGCTTCCTTAGTGCTTCTGCATGTTTGTGTTTTGGTTGTTGAACATCTCATACCACTCGTTTTCATTAACTGACAGTGTGTAAGATCTGTGCCTAATCACAATGCCAAAATATATATATATAAATAAATAAATATACCTACTTAAAATTCTACTTTGATTATGGATTATATGTGGATGAATGCTGCCACTACTTTTGGGAAGACTTGATGGACCGTGTGTGCATCCCTTCTTGCCTTCCACTGTTCATACCCAGGATGCTTCAACCCAAACTACTGTTTCAGCCCTTTTTCTCTGACTCTCCTTTCTCCACCTATTCTCCAACCACTCCCCTGTCTCCTGGAGACCAGCCTGGTCCTTCCCGGTTATTCCTCAGGACCTGACACCGTTGTTCTCTCACTGTGAATTTCTCTTTTCCCTCAGCAAGTCATTTTTTTATCTTTACTTTCTTCTCTAAGCTCTCAGCCTGTTCCCTGTGGCCTTCACCAAGTCATGAAGTTCATTGTTTTTTCTCCTTACTCTTCCCCTGCTGGGAATTTGATCCCACTCTCTGTTCCAGAACCTTCAAACATCTAACTCCATCACTGTCAGGATTGTGGCTCTTAAAACGGTTTCACCTCGATTCATGGATGCTGAATAATAATAATATATAAATAATAAGAAGAAGAAGAAAAGGAAAGAATCAGGAAGATGAATGTGTAATAAATAAAGAAGGTGTTATTACCAGGCCTGAGCTTTCCTCCGGCTCATGCTCTGTCTCAGCCACTTGGAGTGCGGTGTGAGGTGATAGATCAGCTGCCTGCAGATTTTATCTGACGACTTCAGCATGTCAAAGTCCTAACCCACAATCACACAAACACACAAATACACAATCACACAAAATACCTCACAGTTTTGCATTTCAACAAATTAAACCCAGAATTTGTGATCAGGTTTGCACTTGTTATTGTAACTTGCCTGCATTACCACTACATGCCTCCAGGAGGCAGCAGAGTGTACTCTGTTTTAAAGCAAAGACCGAATGATTGAAAAACTACAGCTGAAGATAAACCTGTGACCTCGATCAGTCCTCACGCTCTACTATATCATTAACACACACTCTGTGGTGCAGTAACACAATTACACACTCCAGTCTAGGTACATCAGCTTGGGGTTGAAGGTGCCCTCAGTGAGCCTGGTGGTTTAATTAGTCGGCGGGGGCGGAGCTTTCTGGACTGACAGGTCAGATGATTGACAGGCAGAAAGTTGGTTGCTGACTGTTAAACAAATAGTTGTGAATTAATCTTCTAATGTTCTCTGTGTAGAACTGAGTTTTGCATTTCAGTTTGTCTTCTACACATTTTACTAAGATGAGCAGCCAATCAGATCGCTTGATTTCGAAATTAGTTCATCAGGGCCATTAGACGATGCCAGATTTTCACTTTAGCCTGTATGGTGTGGATCTGGATCTGAATCTGATGCTGAATCGGGATCTCAATCTGGATTTGAATTTGGATCTAAAGCTGAATCACTTCCTGAATATTTCACACTCGAGGTATCCCATGTTTAATATTCTCATCATGCAGCTTCTGATTTGCAGAATTTTATTCGTAGCATCAATCAGTCTTTCTGCAAGAATGAGGATTTTAACCCAGTCTGCAATCTGATCAGCACACACACACACACACACACACACACA